>JARQOC010000003.1:520484882-520992382 GCA_033576535.1 Allobates femoralis | reverse complement strand
GTATTCTGGCTCATTTCATTGGTTTTGCTGAAGCATCAACTAAGCACAAAGTCTTCAGCTTAAAAGATGAAATATTGCACCTAGGTGTCTGAATTAAACTACTTTTTTTTTCACTTGGGCTCCTTGATCACTGCATCCATTTTTGATGATAGAGAGATAGATAGATAGATAGATAGATAGATAGATAGATAGATACAGTAGATAGATAGAGCATTCATATAAATATACTACTACAAAATGATATTATGAATTAAATATATTACCAAAAAATACTATGGTTAAAAACCAGAAGCTTATTGTGCTATAGCAACACTAATCCTAAAGAATGAATGTCTTATAATCCCTTACGAATTGAATAGGTAAATATGCACTAGTGAAACACTAAGCTGATCCCCTTCCCTTATGGTGGCAAAAAACTATTAGTATTCTGAAGAAAAGACTGATTTGAATAGTGTTTTACTAATTGGTATTATATGTGAACTTTTTATATTGGCTTTGATGTAACAGAATATTATAGACCTCACTTAAAATACGATGAAAGGAAGGTTAGGATTACAAAACTGAAATCTCTCAAGGCCACATTCTTGCATCAAAGGCTTCATCTGAAAATAATTTACTTGGTTCTGATAATTCCTTGCCCTAAGGGAATACATTTCATGCATCCCCAGGCTAGTGCAGAGTTGATTACTTTACAATTGCATGTGCTTAAATATGATTCAATTATAGGGAAGTATTAATTACTTTTTGTTTCCTGTTTTCCTTACCACAATTTCATGTATTCAAATTATTTTCATGTACGTTACCTCTCAACCGGTAAGATTTTTTATAAATCATGCATAAACATTGAAAACTATATCATAATATTAGCCTTTAAATGCTCAGCATGCTTCCAAAAATTATAAGAGAGAGCTGGAAAAATGGAATTCAGCATGCAAAATTGTAAACTGAAATTATGCTAAATACTTGCCTTTGGAAAGGAAGTTAATTTTCAATGGTATTAACTATTAGCTGACTTGTATTTGTAATTCTAAATGTATTTTAATTCACAATTACATAATATTGTTTAGAAATCAAGTGCTCTATTAATTGCCATGCAGAAATTAAAATTTTCATAATAAGCATCTAAAGTGCTCGTTGACAACATTCAGTCTAAAACCTGTGTAATATACTTCAAGCCACTTACTTGTAATATGCACATATTCAATTATATAGTGCTAAAGACAATCTATCAGCAGATTTTTGACACAATCTGAGAAAAGCATGATTTATGTCAAAGACACTGCTTCCAGCAATATGTCACTTACTGGGCTGTTGGCTGCAGTTTCGAGAAAAAGAAAACAGTTTTAATAATAATTAGTAATAGATTATTAATAGAGGACTTGTAATTCCGCTGTCATGTAGTGAAATCACATCTCCATTACTAATTGGCAGCTTTCTGGTTATGCACTGTGTACACATAGAGCTGCCAATCGCTGATATGGGCGGGGTTATACAGAGCTAAGCATTCCGGGAACTGGGAGATCTAAAAACAGAGATTTTATCAAAACTTCAGCAAGCAGTAAAGTAAGTCACAGTTGTGCTCAAACGTTTCAATACCCCGGCAGATTTTTTTCTTTCTTGGTCTTTTTTCAGAGAATATGAATGAGTACACAAAAACTTTTTTTCCACTCATGGTCAGTGGTTGGGTGAAGCCATTTATTGTCAAACTACTGTGTTTCCTCTTTTTAAATTATAATGACAATCAAAAAAAATCAAAATGACCCTGATCAAAAGTTCACATACCATGGTGAATTTAGCCTGATAGCATGCACAGATGTTGACACAAATGGGTTTAAATGGCTGATAAACCTCCTCACATCCTCACCTGTGTCCTGTTTGCTTGTAATCAGAGTGTGTGCATAAAAGATGAGTACATTTCTAGAATCCAGATAGACTCTTGCATCTTTCATCAAGCCACTGAAAATTCTGGATTGTGAGTCATGGGGAAAGCAAAAGAACTGGCAACTGATCTATGGGAAAAGATCGTTGAACTTTATAAAAATGGAAAGGGATACAAAATGATATCCAAGGAATTGATAATGCCAGTCAGCAGTGTTCAAACTGTGATTAACAAATGGAAAATCAGGGGTTCTGTAAAAACCAAACAGATCTGCCAGGAAAATTGTTTGAGATGCAAAGAAAAACCAACAAATAACATCAGCTGAAATACAAGACTCATTGAAAACTAGCGGTGTGGCTGTTTCAAAATGCATAATAGGCAGGTACTTGAAGAAAAATGGGCTGCATGGTCGAGTCACCAGAAGAAAGCCATTAATGTGCAAATGCCACGAAGTATCTTGCCTACAATACGCCAAACAGAGACAAGCCTCCAAACTTCTGGAACAAGGTAATTTGGAGTGATGACACCAAAATCAAACTATTTGGCCACAACCATAAACGTTACATTTGTAGAGGTGTCAACAAGGCCTATGATGAAAGGAACACCATTCCTACTGTAAAGCACAGAGGTGGATTGCTGATGATGTAGGGATGTGTGACCTACAAAAGCACAGGAAACTTGGTCAAAGTTAAAGGAAAGATGAATGCAACATGTTATAATCAAATACTGGCGACAAATATGCACTCATTAGCCTGGAAACAATGCAAGGGACGTACTTGGACGTTCCAACATGACAACGATCCAAAACATGAGACCAAGTCGACCTGTCATTGGCTAAAGCAGAACAAAGTGAAAGTTCTAGAGTGGCCATCTCAGTCCCCTGACCTCAATATCATTGAGACTCTGTGGGGAGAACTCAAGCGTGCAGTTCAAGCAAGAAAGCCAAGGAATTTACAGGAGCTGGAGGCTTTTTGCCAAGAAGAATGGGCAGCTTTACCATCTGAGAAAATAATGAGCTTCATCCATAACTACCACAAAAAGATTTCAAGCTGTTATTGATGTTAGAGGGGGCAATACGCAGTATTAACAAACTGGGGTATGTGAACTTTTGATCAGGGTCATTTGGATGTTTTTGGTTGTCATTGTGGTTTTAAAAGAGAAAACACAGTAGTTTGACAATAAATGGATTCACCCAACCACTAACTATGAGTAGAAAAAAAGTTTTTGTGTTATCATTCATATTCTCTGAAAAAAGGCCAAGAAAACAAAAAAAATCTGCTGGGGTATGTAAACTTTTGAGCAAAACTGTATATATCGCTGAATTTAAGGTCTTTGCCCCTTCATCATTCTGTTCCTTGATGGATTAGCAAAAACTTGCTGACAGATTCTCTTTAAAGGAGAAACATCACCATGCTTGTCAATGACTTGTACCTGGTATGGAAGCTCAACTTAATTAAATTTAATGTAGTCAATGTTCAAAACCACACAGTATGTAGGAAAGTGGGTACTATTTCTGTAATAAGATATTCATGTTTTCCAAATCACATACAATCTTTTTAAGCTTCTGCTCACATTAATGCCATGGTTTCTGTTAGTCATGAGCAGCATGCTGGCTCAATGATCAGCACTGTATCCATGAAAGACTCAATTCCCACCAAGGACATCATCTGTAAGGAGTTTGCATGTTCTCCCCATGTTTGTATCTGTTTCCTCCCACACTCCAAAGCAGTGGCGGAACTTCAGCCTGGCAGACCCAGGGTGCAGCTGTAGGTGAGGAGCGGTGGGGAGCGGGGGTTTGGTGTCCTAGCAGCTGTAGGTGAGGAGTGGGGGGGTTAGTGCTAGCAGCTGCAGCTGAGGAGCGGGGGGGGTGCTAGCAGGGGGGGGTTGCGAGCGGCTCCTACCTGCGCCGAGCCGCGCATTGCAGGTCTGGGAGCCGGGGCGGCAGACGGGAGGAGGGGCGGGAGCAGCCGGGGGATGCAAGAAACTTCCCTCAGTTAACCTCCTCTACTCTGACACAGAGTCACGGGGGACCCCTACAGGTGCTTGAGGGGCCCCTACCCGGTTGGGGCCCTGGTACAGCTGAACCAGCTGCACCATTGTAGGTCCGCACCTGCTCCAAAGACATACTGATAGGAAATTTAGATTTTGAGCCCTAATGGGAACAGTGATGATGTCTGTAAAGTGAGACAAACAATTATCAAATGGATCCACAAAAATTCTTAACTTTAAATGATGTCAATTAAATTACTTTTCGAGTCCTGTTATATTTTACGTAGTTCACACTTTGAAAAAGTCACAGGCTCCTCAACATCAAACTTTTAATCAACCGGAGATCCAACTGCAGCTGTTAGAGGAACTTGTTGGCTGCTTAATACAACTGTCTAGTGCAGGAAAAAATGCGGGATCAGCATGTGAGCCTGCATCAAAGGCAAGGACATGCCTGATGACGTAAATTTATGCCATCGGTTGTGATGGGGTTAAAAGATAAACGTTGCAAAACTAATCCCACAATTTAGGTTTATAAAAAAACTGTTTGTTGATATTGGTCTCTTCATACATTTTATTTAAAGTTCAGCAGGACTGAATGAAGATATCTAAATTTTACACATTTGCTTCATCTATCCAGGCTAAATAATCAATGCAAAGTTGGGAAGATAGCTTGAAATGAAGCTCAAAAAGTCATTTGGTAATGTTAGACATTCCAGCACTTTGGGCAAGGATAAGACAGCCAAGTTACATATCTGAAGCCAAGTGATAAAGAGAAAAGCAAAACAATAGAGACCTAAGAATTGTAGAAAGTATTCTCTTTCAGGAAAAAAAATAAAGACTAAATACAGCCTAGATCATGAGCCCTGCTCATGCACATTGCTAAATAACAAATTAAAGGTATTTCTTTGATGACATTTTTTTGTAGAGCAACCAGAATTCTATCGAAAACCTTCAGATATACAAAAATTCCCTTGACTAAAAAGGTTAAGTTATTAAGGTCTTAGATATTAGGTTTTGCAGTAAAATGTCAACGTATATTGCTAAGATTAACACTTAGCTGAGCTTATTTCATCACGTCTTCATCATCATAAACTTGTCAGCTCTTGTGACTTGTCAGGTTTATTGAATGCTTATACTGTATTGCCTAGGAAATATTATTTTTGGAACATATAGTCATGGCTAAAAGTGTTGGCACCCATGAAATTGTTCCAGAAAATGTAGTATTATGACTAGAAAATTATTTCAATTATACATTTTGTTATACACATGTTTAATTAATTTGTGTGTATATGAGCAACACAAAAAAGCAGGCAAAAAGGTAATTGGACATAATTTCACATAGAACTTCAAAAATGGTCCGGAAAAAACTGTAGACCCCCTATAACATAATATTTGGTTGCGCCACCTTTGAAATAAAGAACTACAATCAATCACATTCTCTCAACTGGAATTTTGGACCACTCTACTTCTGCAAGTTCCAGGTCTCTTGTTTGAAGGGTGCCCTCTCTTAACAGCAATTTTAAGAACTCTGCACAGGATTTCAATAGGTTTTAGATTCAACCTCATTGCTGGCCACTTCATAACTCTCCGAAAATTTGTTTCCATCCATTATTGTGTGCTCCGTGAAGTATGGTTGGAGTCATTTTCCTGCTGGAAGACTGAGGGCCAAAGACACAAAACCGGCTTTCTGAAATTGGGCACTACATTGCAACCCAAAATTCTTTGGTAATCTTCAGATTTCATGATGTCTTGCACACAGTCAAGGCACCCAGTTCCAGAGGCAGAAAAACAACCCCAAATCATCTTTGAACCCCCACCATATTTGACTGTAAGTACTGCATTCTTTTTTTGTAGGACTTATTCCATATTTAGTAAACAGTAAAATGATGTGCTTTACAAAAAAACACTAATTTTGTCTATGTTCACAGAATGCATTCTCAGAAGGATTTTAGCTTACTCACATACATTTGGCAAACTGCAGTTTAGATTTTTGTTTCTGTGTAAGCAGTGGGGTCCTTCAAAGTCTCCTCCCATAGCATTTCATTTAATTCAAATGTTGATGAATATTTTGTGCTGACACTGATGCACCCTTTGTGTGCAGGACAGCTTGAAATTCTTTGGAAATGTATTGGGGCTGCTAATTTACCATTGTGATTATCCTGCATTGCAAACATTTATAAATTTTTCTCCGCCATCCACGTCCAGGGAAATTAGTTGTGGTGCCATGAGTTGTAAATGCCTTCATTGTTTTGTGCACCGTGAACAAAAGAAAATGAAGATCTCTGACACTGGACTTTTTTACTTGAAAGTGCTGATATTTTTAAAAAGTTTAGGTTGTAAGGCCTCAGACAGTTCTTTTCTCATTGTTCAGCTTCAACTTTAACCTTTTTCATCTGCTTTTAGGTGTGTTTTCCATACTGCTCACAGCTGTTACTTGCTATAGGTGAGTTTGAATGAGGTACACATGCTTGAAACAGAGTTGTTTACAAAACGTTTTGGAAAGGTCCCAACAATTTTGTCAAGCAAACAAAATTTCAGCTTACCCCTCAGCCTCCCAGGAAAACACGATCCACATTGTCGCTCATAGCTGCCCTGGTCCCAGTGGTCAAACATCCAGCATATACAGTTAGGGCCAGAAATATTTGGACAGTGACACAAGTTTTGTTATTTTAGCTGTTTACAAAAACATGTTCAGAAATACAATTATATATATAATATGGGCTGAAAGTGCACACTCCCAGCTGCAATATGAGAGTTTCCACATCCAAATCGGAGAAAGGGTTTAGGAATTATAGCTCTGTAATGCATAGCCTCCTCTTTTTCAAGGGACCAAAAGTAATTGGACAATGGACTCTAAGGGCTGCAATTAACTCTGAAGGCGTCTCCCTCATTAACCTGTAATCAATGAAGTAGTTAAAAGGTCAGTGGTGGATTCCAGGTGTGTGGTTTTGCATTTGGAAGCTGTTGCTGTGACCAGACAACATGCGGTCAAAGTAGCTCTCAATTGAGGTGAAGCAGAACATCCTGAGGCTGAAAAAAAAGAAAAAATCCATCAGAGAGATAGCAGACATGCTTGGAGTAGCAAAATCAACAGTTGGGTACATTCTGAGAAAAAAGGAATTGACTGGTGAGCTTGGGAACTCTAAAAGGCCACGGATGACAACAGTGGTGGATGATCGCCGCATACTTTATTTGGTGAAGAAGAACCTGTTCACAACATCAACTGAAGTCCAGAACACTCTCAGTGAAGTAGGTGTATCTGTCTCTAAGTCAACAGTAAAGAGAAGACTCCATGACAGTAAATACAAAGGGTTCACATCTAGATGCAAACCATTCATCAATTCCAAAAATAGACAGGCCAGAGTTAAATTTGCTGAAAAACACCTCAAGAAGCCAGCTCAGTTCTGGAAAAGTATTCTATGGACAGATGAGACAAAGATCAACCTGTACCAGAATGATGGGAAGAAAAAAGTTTGGAGAAGAAAGGGAACGGCACATGATCCAAGGCACACCACATCCTCTGTAAAACATGGTGGAGGCAACGTGATGGCATGGGCATGCATGGCTTTCAATGGCACTGGGTCACTTGTGTTTATTGATGACATAACAGCAGACAAGAGTAGCCGGATGAATTCTGAAGTGTAACCGGGATATAATTTCAGCCCAGATTCAGCCAAATGCTGCAAAGTTGATTGGACGGCGCTTCATAGTACAGATGGACAATGACCCCAAGCATACAGCCAAAGCTACCCAGGAGTTCATGAGTGCAAAAAAGTGGAACATTCTGCAATGGCCAAGTCAATCACCAGATCTTAACCCAATTGAGCATGCATTTCACTTGCTCAAATCCAGACTTAAGACGGAAAGACCCACAAACAAGCAAGACCTGAAGGCTGCGGCTGTAAAGGCCTGGCAAAGCATTAAGGAGGAAACCTAGCGTTTGGTGATGTCCATGGGTTCCAGACTTAAGGCAGTGATTGCCTCCGAAGAATTCGCAACAAAATATTGAAAATAAAAATATTTTGTTTGGGTTATGTTTATTTGTCTAATTACTTTTGACCTCCTAAAATGTGGAGTGTTTGTAAAGAAATGTGTACAATTCCTACATTTTTTATCAGATATTTTTGTTCAACCCTTCAAATTAAACGTTACAATCTGCACTTGAATTCTATTGTAGAGGTTTCATTTCAAATCCAATGTGGTGGCATGCAGAGCCCAACTCGCGAAAATTGTGTCACTGTCCAAATATTTCTGGCCCTAACTGTATATAAGAAACAAAGGCTAGCACTCAACAGTGTTGAATGTTTTACTGTGCCAGTGAAGGGAGCCAAAGGTTCTGTAGACAATATGGTTTGTAATCACTGCACATGTACAACGTCCGGTATGCTTAAGGTGAAAGTTTATTATACAGTGCTGAGTGAAGCGACAGGCAAGTTAGACGTTTCGGCCAAAACATTGGCCTTGTTCACGTTGTCGGCCTTATGGTTGCTTCAGAATAAACAGCAGAACAATGTGGTTTTATGTTCATGTGGTGAAGCCAGCTTACATCTGTATGGGGAAGCATATCAACATATTATTGGGTAATAGTGAATTAAGATACCAAAGGACCAATTATCCCACTAAGTTGATAGTCACAGAAGACTCAGGAGAAAAGAGGACAGAAATATTTGTATAGTGGAGTATACAGATAGAGTGATGTAAGATTGCTGGTCTGCTTGAATTAGTTATCCACCTACCCCTTATGGTTGCTTCAGAATAAACAGCTAGAACAATGTGTTTTTTTGTTCATGTGGTGAAGCCAGCTTTGGGTGATATATATACCCTATCGAGAAATATATTCAGGTGAAATGTTGCAGCGTAATCATCAGTGGTTATTATACATATCTATGTATGATTCATGTGTTACCGTTCTTATGATATTCTGAAGGGAATGTCCAGCAGGATATATGCTTGTAGGACGAGGATCTGCAGGATAGGCTGCGTCTTTGGTCCGGTATAGTGGTTAGATGTAGGGATCTATGAATATATGTAGGGATTTAATATGTGTAGGATTGCTAGTATTGTGAAAAGATAGCTGTAACATACCCCTTCAGATTCAAGACTTCCCTGGATTATCATAGATGAGACAGAGTACAAGGGTCTCTGTGTGAAGAGCTCACCTGTAATGTGAGTGGTGAGGGTTATACACATGAAAGTGCAACTAGTTAAATATGAGCTAGATTCAGGAGTATATATAATATAGTTACCCTTTAGTGGACCACAGACGTTCTAGGCTGTTATGTCAGCTTGTGTTGTATGCTCAGTACCTAGTTGGTGATGCTATGGTGGCGGAGCTTTCGCTCTGTAGGGAACCTAAAAGTGCATGATATACATTAGTCATTGTGCTATGCAAACAATAGATACTTATCTTATTGGTGGTCAGTGGTCAGAGAAAAAAAGAAAAATTGGAGATAATTTCACTCAAAACTCCGAAAATGGGCCAGACAAATTGTTGGCACCTTTCCAAAATTTTGGTGAAACAACTGTGCTTCAAGCATGTGTTGCTAGTTCAAAGTCACCTGGCAGGTAACTGATATGGACAACATAATAATCACACCTGAAACCAGATATAAAGGGGAAAATGTTGACTCAGTCTTTGCATTATATATCTGTGTGTGCCTCACTAGGCACGGAGAATAGAAAGAGAAGAGCTTTGTCTGACTTGTGAACTATTATTGTTAAAAAATATGAACAATCTCAAGGCAACAAGTCCATCTCCAGAGATCTTAATGTATCTTTGTCCACGGTGCACAGCATAACCAAGACCTTTACAACCCATAGCAGTGTAGCTAATCTCCCTGGATGTGCATAGAAGAGAAAATTTGATAAAAAGTTGCAAAGCAGGATAATCTAGATGGTTGATAAACAACTTCAATCTAGTTACAAAAAAATGTAAGCTATTCTTTAGGAGGCTGCGGATAAAGTAGCACAATAGGGTCTTACCCTTATACATAACATTATAGAAAAAAAGCTAGTCCCTCACCTTGCGTGATCGCGTCAAACAACCAATGTGAGAGCATGAAAGGTGGGGACGTGCTTTAAAATGCATAGAATGAATCACCAATGTACTAGTATTGCTTCTGGATCTGTATCATTTAGCAGGAGCACAGATCTAATATCCACTTTTTTTTGCTGGTTTCTGTGTTTGTGCTTGTTCCTGTGTTTGTGCTGCAGGTTCAGGATTCATTAGTCTCAATGCCACTGGACATTTTAATTAAATAAATGCTATGGTAAGAGACCAAGAAACACCCCACTGCTGACATAAAGACATAAAAGACTAGACGCAGTTTAGCAAAGTGTAGATGATTAAGCCAAAATCCTTCTGAGAAATTGTTTTGTGGACTAATGAGACCAAGATAGAGGTTTTAGGTAAAGCACATCATTGTATTATTTATAAAAAATGGAATGAGGACTATAAAGTAAAAAACACAATACCTACAGTCAGATATAGTGGAGGTTCAAAGAGGTTTTAGAGTTGTTTTGCTTTCTCTGGCACTGGGTGCCTTCACTGTGTGCAAGGAATCATGAAATCTGAAGATTACCAAATGATTTGGGATCACAAATTAGTGCCCGGGGTCTAAAACCTGGGTTGGCACCCCATATATTGGACTTCCAGCAGGACAATGACCCCAAACATCCTTCACCCAGAAATGTATGCAAACAAAGTGCTGGAGAGTTATTAAATGGCCAGCAATAATTGCAGACCTAAATCCCATTAAACACCTGTGAGGAGATTTTAAAATTGCTGATGGCAGAAGTCACCCTTCAAATAAGAGAGACCTGGAGCAGTTTGTAGATGAATCATGGTCCAAAATTCCAGTTGAGAGGTTAAAAGCTTGTTGATGGTTATAGTAAATAATCGATTGCAGCTATGTATTCCAAAGTGTGTGCTGCAAAATCACCCTGGGAGATTTTAAGTTTTTTGGCTATGACTTTTCCCTCCCATTCTTCCAAGAGCCATAATTTTTTTTATTTTTCTGTCAACATAGACATATGAGAGCTTGTTTTTATCAGGACAAGTTGTAGTTTTGAAAGAAATCATTTATTTTACCATATAGTGTACTGGAAAATGGGAAAAAAAACTCCAACTGCAAGAAAAGTGCAATTACACATTAGTTTTTTTAGGCTTTTTATTCATTATATTCACTATATGGCAAAACTGACATGTCAGTATGATGCCTCAGGATACCAAATATGTATACTTTTACTGTTATCTAAGTGGTGAAAACAAATTCTGAAGTTTTTAAAGAAAAAGAATTGCACTTTTACATAATTTTCCATGACCTGTATTGTTCTCATTTTTTGGGATCTGGGGCTGTGTGATGACTTATTTTTTGTGGCTTGAGCTGATGTTTCTAATGATACATATTTTGGAAGATGCACTGTTTTTGTTGCTTGTTATTGCATTCTATTTTAATGTTGCGGAGACCAAAACCACCTAATTTTGACGTTTTAACTTTTTTTTACGTTACACAGTTTACAGATGTGATTAATTGATTTCATATTTTGATAGATCAGGCATTTCTGATTGCGGCAATACCAAATAAGTATATTATTTTACTTTTTTAATAGCTTTAATTTCAATGGGGCAAAAGGAGGGGTGATTTAAAGTTTTAGTTTTTTTTTGTTTTATGTTTGTAAAAAATTTTTTTTACATTTTTTTGTTTATTTTATTTGGCCCACTAGGGGGCCACAGAGCTGCATACTCTTTTCGCTTCTCTTATGTTCTATTGAGCTGATGCAGCATCAGAACACAGGGGAAGTGATCACTTTCTAATGGCGACCTCACTGGGAGTTCTCCAGCAGGAAGTAATTGCTGACAGATTCTGGAGTCATCAGAGTACCCTGGACTGTCAAGGTAACAGCGGAGATCCTGTGATCGCATCAGGGGACCTCTGATCTCAGCAAAGAACAGCAAATCCCTGCTGCAGGGCTTTGTATTGCGCTGTCAGTGACTGACATCATGATCCAAAGGGTTTACATCACCGATCGGATCGCTGATGTGATCAGTGGCGTTAGCTACACATCTCAGCTGATGAAATCAGCTGAGATGTGGGGGGAGGATGCAAACTCAGCATGTGAGCTTGCGTCAAGGGGCAGGAGACTGCCAAGGACAAGGTCAGAAAGGAATTAAGTACAGGGTACCAACAATGTTGTCCAGCCTAATTTTGGAGTTTTGTATGAAATTATGTCCAATTATTTTTCCCAGGTTTTTTGTGATGTTCCCATACACACAAAAATGTAAACACATAACAAAATGTGTAATTGCAATAATTTTCTGGGAGAAATGCTTCACTTTCTGGAACAATTTCAAGTGTGCTAACAGTTTCATCCACGACTTTATTGATACATTTCCAGGTACATATCACAGGGACACAGGGAACGTACAATTTCATGAAAAGAGGCAACAGAGTTGTAATTTCTTTTAACCAAACAGAGGTAACCATTGGAGGGGGAAAGTAAACTCCATAATAGGCACCAAAAATTAAACCATCAAATAACCTAAGTAAAAACATTATCTATTGAAAAATATACACCAATTATAATACAAAAAAATCATAAGAAAGGAGACAATAAAAAAAAAAAGAACCAGGAATAAAGGTAGCCTGAACCTAGGAGACCAAATGTCATCCAAATCTCTAAAGTGCATTGTGCAGGTACAGCAGCAAGTCTTTCAATATAGGGCAGGATAATGCCAGGTCAATATTGTGTCAATGAGGCAGGACCTAGTAATATTGTGGGCAGAGTACAGGTAGGGGAGTAATCAAAGATACCCCCCATACACACTGGTACTACCTCTAGTCGGTGTGTCCATATAAAATCAATGGTATAAAGAGGATTAGTAATATGGCAGACTAGTCTTTATGTGAGGTCAAATTGTTGGAAAAGCTGCTGCGGATCTACATAGGGTACCCCGGGACATGCTAGCACCCTTTGCTGCTGTACCTGCACAATGCCCTTTAGACTCTGATCAGTATTTGCAACTTTAGTCCAGGAGTGTATTCGATTGGTGCTGCTTATTACAGACAGTACCATTTCTACGCTGTACATTTTCTATCAGTAGCATTATAAGTGACGGTTTTTGCCGGTTTCCCACTTCAATGATTACCTTTGCTTGGTTAAATTGTTTTCTGTAATATTCCATCAGTCCTCTTTTATAGTGGATTATTTGTAGCTTTAGTAGAGTTGTAATTTTAGAGGCAAAAGTGACATAGAGCTGATTGATCCTCTTAAAATTTTTAAAAGAATAAAAACAGAATATGCTTATAAAATATGACAAGAAGTGACAATTTCTATATACACATAAAGCATTTATTGGCGTACTAGCCAGACAGCCTTGGTCTGAAATCCACACTTGCTTTTCATAGCCATAAAGTGGACATAAAGAATATCTTACTCATAATTAGATCAGAGGGAATTTAACTTGTGCAGTTAAAAGTAAAAATATTTTCTATCAGTAATGTACAATGTGCAAAGCTGTAATAAGAAGACAAAGAAGCCTGTGACTGTTATAATATATATTTCTAACAGCAATAATCCTTGAATGTTTTGTTTCGGTTTAATTCAAAATCTTTATTCTGTTCTCCGTGAAGAATGAACTTTGCTATTAGAGCTGGTTATGGAAGAAGTTAAAAACTTAGACATACTCACCTAATGGTACCCAATAGATTCAAGGGCATGATTGACTGCACTAGTTGGATTACTTGAGCAGCATGTATTCGATGTTTAATAATATAATAATAATAATTATATATTTTATTTATATAGCACCAAAATATTCCACAGCTGTTTACAATTCAATGAGGGGCAATGTACACACAATAACTTCAATACAAAATATTACATAGTTCACAGTTACATGGACGGTCCTGCTTGAAAGCTATCTATATGACATGCTAGTCAAAGTCAATTGACCTATGCAGCCAGTCATTGGGAACAGCGGTCCAATGACTGGTACAAAGGTGACATCACCGCTGAATTCAGTGAGACCCTAGATGAGTATGATTGACTTTGTATCACACTAGTGGGTGTGGAACCGATGCAGCACATACCGCGCTTACCCTGGAGGGGCATGACTTAGTGCCTACCAGGTTTTCACCAGAGATTCTGATGGGAGGTTGAGTAGGGCTCCTGGTAGACACCAGGTACCATCCAAGAGAGTTATTGGTATTGCAAAAACTGACCCAAAAGGACACAGGTACTGAGGGCAGGCCGGACAGAGCAGAAAATGGAGGCTGACAGAATGGAGTATGTACCAGGTGACAGGCTGGGTGGGCAGGTACTGAAGAAAGGCAGTACAGATTCAGGAGACAGGCAGGTCAGAGAGGACAGAACAGGAGCAATCAGACAAGAGACAGAACCGGAGACTAGCAAGATGGGATACAGACTAGATCACTGACAGGAACAGGAATGTATCTGCTAATGCACATTTCTATAAGAGAAAGTGCCTTAAATACCCAGAACATCGCAGTCAAAGGCTGGGGAAA
Organism: Allobates femoralis; assembly: GCA_033576535.1. Lineage (NCBI taxonomy): Eukaryota > Metazoa > Chordata > Amphibia > Anura > Aromobatidae > Allobates > Allobates femoralis. The sequence continues at coordinate 520,977,988 of JARQOC010000003.1, read as the reverse complement.
GTTTTTGAGTGCGCACATTGCCTCTTTAAAATATACTTACATCCTGAGGACATTTCTAGGAGACCTGCATTATGTGCATGGGCCCTGAAAAGTGGGGACCGCAGAAGAAGCAGGGAAAGGAGCAGGCTGGCCACGGTGGTGAGCATGTTGGCTCTTTTCAGGGGGAAGGAAGTGGGACAGTTTAGGGAGCCAGGCAATACAGCCAGTTTGTTATTTTTTCCAGATGCAGTCATTAGTAAAAACGTTTATTTTTCCTGGACAACCAGTTTAGAGATTGGTATTTTATATTACATTTCATAATCAGTGTTTCACATTAACATATTCTAAGAATTTCAAAATTAAAAAAACAATAAAATAAAACTTGAATCAATACTTTTAATATCTGTAACAAAAAGGCAGTCTTAAACCACTGCATTGTGGGTCCAGCAGAGTCATTATTTTGATAAACTTTGCCATATCTGTCAGATAGCATGATGTCCGAATGCTAAGAGCAAGCTACTGACACAAATCAGACATGCAAACTACTGCTTGTTCCTAACATTATTTGTCATAGAATGCCGTCAGTGCCTTTTATTAGCATATTATATTGAAATCAGCTATTCACATGTCACATTTTTTCACACAGATGGCACATATAAAAGACAAAAAAAAAGACATTTATTGTTTTCGTCCATGTGAATGAGTCTACAAAAAGTACTGACTGCACGCGAATGCCATCTGAGTTGCATTCATAAACTGTCTGTATTTTTCCATATTTGATTGCTAGAAAAAAACTTCAGTAGCCTACATCAGTTTTTTTTTTTTTTGGGGGGGGGGGGGTTTGCATACGAAAAAAAGGATGATTCACCAACGACAATAAAGGACACATAGGACCAAAAGCAGGCTGTATTCCAGCATTTTGATGAAAATCTGTTTTCAGAAGAAAAAAATCTGTGTGAATTTGGCCTTATTTCACATATTCTCTGTCCTTTTCCACCCTAATCCCTTCCACTTCTATGCAGTTTCCGAATGGCTACTGTTAGGCATATGTGTAAAGTATGGTCCATTAACTTTTACAGTTTTCCCTGCATGCCTGTAAATCTATGTTGACTTTCCAGACCAAGACTAAAATAAACTGAAATTAATAGATACTCCTTAAATAAGGAACAGACCTAATGCTGGTCCTATTCTGTACACTGTAAATCCTAGTAAACTGTGACTCTGCCTGTCTTATTTTCTTAATCTATGACGCTTATAGCCATTTTGTAAACATAAGATTTTGACCACCTGGACAGAACAGAACATAAGGTACGTTTCTTGTATCTTCTTACTAATAAAGCATAGCAGTTTGCAATTTATAGGTTTTGACTGGCCTATTAATGGATTGTACTTGCTCATGCCTTACATGCACTTGAACGTTATATTGTTTGGACTTTTGGCTAATTAGAGGTAGGAGAGGACTTTTTTTCTGTATTACTTACCTGTGTTTTTATGGATTTACTCTGTTATTAACAGTATAATAAAGATTGGTTTTGTACTTTTTTAGGGAATTAATATATAATCAATGAACAGTTAACACACTGGCTCTCAACAAGATTCTATTCACTAATCTTTACTGTTATTTGGAACCAATGTCATCATCCATTTGAGAGCTGGATTCCAAATCACAAAGAAAACAAAGTAAATTAATTGAATCCCAACTTGTATGTATAATGTAATTCAGTAGTGTGTATTGGCACCACATACCTATATGCACTCAAAATACGTCTGGTGTCCTGGGGATTTCCTCTTAGAAATGGATCAGGGCAGCAGTAAATTACTGGAAAATTTATTCCAATACATAGTGGCATGGATGCACTGATACATAATGCCCCAAAGTATCATAATTAGATTCAGTTCTGGGGAACGTAAAGGCCACTCAATATCATCAATACCTTTAAAATCCAGGAATCGCCTACATGCTCAGGACACGAAGCAGGGCACTGTCCTATGCCAATTGCCTGGGTGAGTGGCACTATCAGAAACTGCACATGTGGGCTGAGATGGTATCTCAACATGCGCGAGAACGTGCAATGCCATCCAGCCTTGCCTTGTATAAAATAAAAACATATAACCTTTTTTCCTCTTGATAAGACAGCTCTCCCAAACCCCCGAAAAATGAGGGGAAAAACTCAAAAAGTTTGAGAACCTCCTCCAAGGCAGAGAAGAGTGGAGAGCGATTTTCTCTCCCCCCGTGCAGGGCTGGATATTGATTGGTGGAGGGAACTGCTGCTGAGCTGCCTCTACCAATCAGTGATCTATCCGAACATTTAGTGCCAAAGAGTTTATTATGAAGGCTGATGTGGATTGTAGTCATATTAGCATAAACACTCTATGGAGAGACTGTAATGTAAGTGGCCACAGTGTTAATTATAAATGTGACTACCACCTCCTTCATCACAAACATGGTTCATGTTGCTCACAATGCTATTGATGACTGTTTTTGAGTCTAAATTGTTAAAATAATAACGTGTTATTTTATTAAATGTTTTAGCACATCATTTGGCTCAATTATTTTTACTTATTTTCTTCCCCTTAAACCAAGATGCATCCTATCGGGTACTTCTTATCAAGAGAAACATACAGGGAGAGAGGCGTGGCCTGCGGCTCTATGTGAAGTCACACTCACAGGAGCTCCTGGTGCTTTATCCAAAGCGACGGACTTAATGACATTTTAATGCCATTCTGATTCCACAACTAGCTACCAGCCTAACCAGCTACCCGCAGTGACCGAACGAGGCGAGTTCTGATGAGATCTGATGAGGAGAAAGCCACACAAGGAGAACCCCATCTTCTTCAGTCTGAGATAACGGCGCCATATTGGGCTCCTGCTGGCAGAGAAGATCATTCACGATTGTATTCTCCTTCATTGTTGACTGTTTCAGCGCTGAGGTACTGAGGAGACACAGATTCTACCTCATTATTAACTGTTTCAACGCTGAGCCCTGAGGTACTGAGGAGCCATATATTCTCCTTCACTATTAACTGTTTTGGCCCTGAGGTACTGAGGAGCTAAAGATTCTCCCTCACTATTAACTGTTTCAGCGCTGAGGTATTGAGGAGCCATATATCCTCCTTCACTATTAACTGTTTCAGCGCTGAGGTACTGAGGAGCTAAAGATTCTCTCTCACTATTAACTGTTTCAACCCTGAGGTACTGAGGACCTAAAGATTCTCCCTCACTATTAACTGTTTCAGCGCTGAGGTACTGAGGAGCCAGAGATTCTCCTTCACTATTAACTGTTTCAGCCCTGAGGTACTGAGGAGCTAAAGATCCTTCACTGTTAACTGTTTCAGCGCTGAGAGACTGAGGAGCTAAAGATTCTCCTTCACTATTAACTGTTTCAGCACTGAGGTACTGAGGAGCTAAAGATCCTTCACTGTTAACTGTTTCAGCGCTGAGAGACTGAGGAGCCAGAGATTCTCCTTCACTATTAACTGTTTCAGCCCTGAGGCACTGAGGAGCTAAAGATTCTCCCTCACTATTAACTGTTTCAGCGCTGAGGTACTGAGGAGCCAGAGATTCTCCTTCACTATTAACTGTTTCAGCCCTGAGGTACTGAGGAGCTAAAGATTCTCCCTCACTATTAACTGTTTCAGCGCTGAGGTACTGAGGAGCCAGAGATTCTCCTTCACTATTAACTGTTTCAGCCCTGAGGTACTGAGGAGCTAACGATCCTTCACTGTTAACTGTTTCAGCGCTGAGAGACTGAGGAGCTAAAGATTCTCCTTCACTATTAACTGTTTCAGCACTGGGGCACTGAGGAGCCAAAGATTCTCCTTCACTGTTAACTGTTTCAACCCTGAGCGCTGAGGTACTAAAGGAGCTACAGATTGCATTCTTCTTCACTGTTAACTGTTTCAACGCTGAGCGACCTGCAAGAAAAGGTTCGGACGGGAAGATCGCTTCTAGCAAGTGGGGTTATCGGGCCCCCCACGCAAGCCAGCTTCGTAGACCAGGATTCCAAGATCCACGGCGCGATTCCCTTCACCCTTGGTCATCCAGGTTTCAGATAAGTACTGTATTATTCTAAATATCTCTCTCTGCAAAACACAGCCTGAGTCCACGAACCTCCCGATTGTTCCTGATACTGGGGGACTAATGCCCTCCAAATCCAGATCTACTTCCAACACAGACCATTCTGATAAGAACATGGAAGCGCAACAAAGCAGATCCAAGAGCAAAATACCTACCATGGCACATAGCCCTGGTAAAACCTTTAAGGGAAGAGATCATCCCACCAAAAAACCCTACCACTAACTGAAGAATCAGACCCTCATGAGGACTCGATGCTATATGAGAATTCCCAACATAGTTCAAAGAGGAAGGAGATAGACTCTCCCCCCCGCCAACACATTGAATCGCCTCCACAGGATGAGGCACAATCACAATGCAGAAGCCCAGCGAGGCAAAAAATCAAAGTCACTCAAGCTGAGAGCGAAGTCAATCGCATCTTGGATCCAAACCAAATTCCTGACAAGAAATTTCTCTTTCAGCTGTTCTCTTCATTAAAGGAGGAGATGAGAGAGCAATTTACAGATGTGAAAGCATCAATTAACGCCATAAACTCAAGATTAGATAAAACTGAAACTGATGTAGACAATTTAAAGAAAGAGATTAAAGCATGCCGTACTGAGTTGTCTAAAGCCAAAGGTGACATCAAATACCTCTCTGACAAACTTATTGACAGAGAAGATCGTGACCGTAGATCTAACTTAAAAATTAGGGGTGTACCAGAACAGGTTAAGTCACACGAATTGATTCCTTTCATTAAAAATCTGACAAAAAAATTGATCCCTTCTCTGCCAGACATAGAGCTTTCAATAGAAAGGGCGCATAGAATCCCTAAACCTCCGCGCTTCCCTGAAGACGTCCCTCGGGATGTTATTGTAAAATTCACCTTTTTTCAGACAAAAGATAAAATAAATAATTATACCAGACAAAATGGCCTCCTGCCTGCCCCTTACGACTCCCTAAAAATATACTCTGACATCTCCAGAGAAACTGCTATGAAGAGACGATCCTTGAGACCAATCACTGAAGTTTTAAGGAAACAACAGATAGCCTACAGATGGGGTCGCCCTACTACCTCTGTCATATTCTACCACAAACAAAAGCAGATCACAATAGAGGACTCCACGGAAGGTTTAAAACTCCTCAAACACCTTCACATACATGAGTAACTCTGCCGACTTCCCTATTGTTGGCATTAAAACTAGCACCAAAGGCCCCACCGTTAGCCCAAGAGGAAGACTCACATCAGTTCCCTGGAACTCTTCCTTCCCATTACGATCTAATTCGTATTGTTTACATTTTTTCTTGTATTCTTGTTGTATTTTACCCAAGTACCTCTTTACCTCCGTTTCTTCACCCAAACCCCCCTTACCCTCCCCTTATCATAAAGCTTTAGTATAATTCCTTGACTAGCACAATGGCACTAAGATTTATGTCACTAAATACAAACGGACTTAATTCGCCGCAAAAACGATTCAGCTTATGGAAGGAGATTAAATCAAATCGTGTTGATATAGCGGGTATCCAAGAGACTAGATTCCCCTTACAGAACCCTCCCAAATTCACCAATAAAAATTTTCCTCACATATACCTATCGTCCAACCCCAAAAAAAAAGCGGGAGTAGCATTAATTATCAAGGACTCACTGAAATTTGAAGAGCTCGAGCTTATTAAAGACAACGAGGGAAGGTACATAATCTTGATTTGCAAGATCAATGACACCACCTATACACTCGCGAACGTTTACACGCCTAATAATGGCCAAATCACTTTCCTCAGACGTCTTTTTGCCCTAATCCATGAAAAACAAAAGGGGACACTCTTAATTTTTGGGGATTTTAATGCAGTCCCGAATCCCCTATTAGATTCTTCTAATTAATCGAGGAATCTTAATACTAAACTTGACCCTCTCTTACAAAAGGAAGAACTCTTCGACGTATTCCGATGCTTACACACATCATCTGTGGAGTTCACCCATTATTCCAACTTGCATAAATCCTTCTCTAGAATTGACTTAGTTATAACTGACATTCATTCCCTATCTAAAGTTAAAACCATATCCATTCTCCCAAGAACGTGGTCGGATCACTCCCCCATTATTTTCGAATGTTCCAACTGCCCACCCTTTAATGCACATTCCCCATGGAGGGCCAATTCTTACCTATTCACTCACCCTCAATATAAAACAGAGATTCAAGAATCACTCAAATTATATTTTAAAGAAAATGAAACTCCTGAGGTATCCTTATTCACACTATGGAACGCCCACAAAGCGACTATAAGAGGGTCACTAATTTATTTAAATGCGAAACACAAAAAGCTCAACAAGAGGACACGAAAAAGCTGATCCACCAAATCTCCAATTTAGAAAGAGATATCTTGGCAGATCCATCCGAGAGGAAACACAAAGATCTTCTTGAACTCCGGATCCGACTGAAATCTCTTCTTTTATCAGATTATGATAAAATGGCCCGTATCTCCAGATCAAATTTCTACTCTAATATGAACAAGCCCTCCAAAACCTTCGCAAATTTGATTAAAATCCATAGATCTAAAACTTGTATCCACCAAATCAGGAACAAACAAAACCACGTGGTTAAAACCCCCGTGGAAATCTCTAGAGCCTTTGTAGAATTTTATAAAAGCCTCTATAATCTCAAAAATGATCCATTGGAGCATCAACCCACAAAGCAGAATATTAAGTCCTTTCTGGATTCCATTACACTCCCGACCCTTACAGAGGACACCCTAAATAGACTCAATCAACCTTACACCGAACAGGAAATAAAAGATATTATCATTAAACTTAAAAAGAATAAATCCCCAGGCCCTGATGGTCTCCAAAATGAATACTTCATAGCTTATGAAAGTTTACTTACTCCCTACATCACTAAATTAATTAATTCTTTATCCAATAACAATCAATCGGTTCCGCACGAGATGCTTCAAGCATTAATTTCAGTGATTCCGAAAAATAAAGGAGATAGAGAATTGGTATCCAATTACAGACCCATTTCTCTGCTCAATACTGACATTAAAATTATCTCTAAAGCAATTAATGTCAGACTGCAAAAAATTATCCCGCTTTTGATCCACCAGGACCAGGTGGGTTTTACCCCAAAAAGAAGCTCCACTGACGCGACGAGAAGAATTTTAAACCTGTCAGCTCACGCTGAATCCTCTGGAACCCCTATGATAGTGGTCTCTGTCGACGCAGAAAAAGCGTTCGACAGAGTCCACTGGGGATACCTAGTTGAGGTCCTGCACAAATTTGGAATAAATGGCCCCATATTTAACTCCATTCAAGCCTTGTACACTGCCCCCTCGGCAAGGTTACTCACTAACAATCACTTATCTGCCCCATTTATGTTGACTAACGGCACAAGGCAAGGCTGTCCCCTCTCGCCCTCTCTTTTTAATTTATTCATTGAACCGTTGGCCGAAAAAATCCGATCTCATCCGCAAATCACTGGTATTACTCTGAACAGCGAATCCTATAAAATTAGTCTATTTGCGGATGACATAATTTTAACTCTCACAGATCCAATATCCTCAATGTGTAATCTCCTTTCCCTCATGGAAGACTTCACTAAGGTCTCCCACTAAAAAATAAACATCGCTAAAACGCAAGTACTTAGTTATAACCTCCCAGACCAGATTATTTCCTCCTTACAACAAAATAAGGGTTTGGATTGGGAGAAGAATGTGTTGGATTATTTGGGAATTATAATTACTAAACCCATATCTCATACTTATGAATCCAATTTAGGAAAGATATACAAAACTGTACAAATAGACCTAACTAATATTTCCAAAACTGAGTTGACATGGTTGGGCAGGATAGAAGCGTATAAACTATTCATTTTACCTAAACTACTTTATATTTTTCGCTCGATCCCCCTCCAGGTCAATTCTAATTGGTGCAAAAAACTTCAAACCCAATTATCCAACTTCATCTGGGGAGGGAAAAAAACCCAGAACTGCTCTTTCTACTTTAGAAAAAAGCAAACCACATGGTGGTTTAGCTGTGCCCAACATATCGGCCTATTACCATTCGGCGTTGATCAAACTGAGTCAGAATTGGTGGGGTTCGGAGGAGACTCCAAGATGGATAAACATAGAGAAAGCATTTCACCAGACGGCAGATCTCCACTGGTCATTACTCTCCTATCTGTGTGACAAAAACAAGAAGTTACCCTCTATGCCTACATTAAAAGCAACCATACGCGCATGGAGATGCCTGACCATGAAATCACAAGCATCAAATCGATTGTCTTCTCCTTATTGGATTCCTTTGTCTCTCCTACCAGCACTCTCATCAGCTGTAGATATCAATACATGGACTATTAGCGGTATTCACACCTTGTCTGACATACTCGATGAGGATACACAACTTAAATCCTTTACAATCCTGCAGACCAAATTTGGCTTACCAGAGGAAGAATTCGGAACTTGGACCAAAACCAAACGTATACTCAACAAAAACAGTCTCAATCTTAACCTCCCGCTAAACATTACCCAGCTCTTCCGTTTCAACCAGTCGAAGGTTTTCTGGTCTTTCAAATCCATTTACAGAGAATGGATTCTTGACTCTGCATACTCGATCACTCCCAACATTGAAGCCTGGAGTAGAGAACTTCAAGTCCCGCTCCCTATCAACTTAATTGAAGAAACATTACAAACTGTGCTCAAAAGTCTCTCATGTGCAACTTTACTTGAGTCCTATTACAAAACCTTGACCAGGTGGTATTTCACTCCCACAAGACTTCAAAAATTTTCTAACACCTTGTCTCCTTTGTGTTGGAGGAACTGCGGTCACCCTGGCTCAATGTCACATATATTTTGGGACTGTCCTTCCCTTCGTCACTTCTGGGGAAAAATTCATCTACTTCTTTGTGATATAACTGGACTTAATTTAGATCTTACTCCAGAACTTGCATTGCTATCAATAGGAATCAACGACATACCTTCAGACCTCAGAGCCCTTATAGTGCACATTCTCATTGCGTGTAAAAATGGTATTGCAACGCGTTGGAAGGACCCGGATCCACCCACGCTTGATGCAGTTTTGGGGACCATCGCATCACATAACTCTTACGAATATATGCACTCTCTGAGAAATAATCTCCAAGCAAAATACAAAAAGAAATGGACGCCATGGAACCAATTTTTCTATCAACAAGATGTCCCTTTTACTCGGACCTGAATTGACTCCTTTCCAATTTGCTTCAGAATAGTCTAGTCAAGCATAACTGTGAATCATTTCTCTCCCTTCCTTCTCCCCACTGCCCTCCTTCCCAGTTCACTCCCCCCCCTCCCTGTTTGGAATTATCGAGAATACCGAACTTTCTTATTGTTTATTGTTTGATATTTTCCGTTATCATCACACTATTGTAACATGTATTTATATTTTTTTTTTTGATCATCCTATTGTACCGTCATTGTTAAGGCGACCTTTGTAAAATTGTGTATAACCAAATAAAAATGTTGAACAAGAAACATACAGGGACACTTATAAACATGCTTTTTAAAAAAAATGAAATATGTGGATTACAGATTTCATTGTATGGTAGTCAATACAGGAATCTGTATTCCAAAGATGAATATGTTTTTTTTACAGTATTTCATGACATATCCATAAAACCAATGAAATTACATTGTATAGCCTATAGGAGATCAATGCACTAAATAAATGCCTAACTCTTGCACAATATAACAAACAGAAAAGGAGCGCCAATAGTGAAGATCCATTGAGAAGGGGATTTAAAATCATGTATTTAGGACCACCGCTCACCTGGGGAAGTTGTGCTCGGTCCTCGCACAACTGAGGTATGGGCTTCCAGGTGAGGGAGAGGGCTGTACCGTAATAAAGGTTTGTGCTTTTAATAGTCACCTCTACTGTCCCTTACACTAGAGCTCCCATAACACCGTATATTTCTCCTCTATCCTTGCGAACTCTTGCATCAGCCACCGATAGGCTATATTTATTATTATCTATTTTTGGAGGCCCATCAATTCCATGGTGCTGTACAAAGTGGGTTTATATACAAAATACAATGAACAAACTAACATTGAAATTTTAACTGACTGGAACACAGGGGAGAGGGTCCTGCCATTGTGCAGTTAGGTCTAAAATTATATCCATTTAGAGGATAAATCATAAAATAAATTGCAAAATATCCTTAATACTGACATTTATTATTAGGAGATTTTTCTGATATGCATCCTAATGGTGTTGAAAACTTTAAAAAGAACTGGCAATTGTTAAAAAGAAAAAATGGACAGTACTCGTGTACTTCTTTTCCTAGCACTGTGCCTGCAGTAGAGCTTTCATTCATTTTTTTAAATGAAGTCACAATGTGATTGTTGCAGGCAATCAATCAGTGGTTGGGGTTGTACCGGTAACATCACTGATCAATAAGGAGAGTTATGGTGCGAGTAATATAGCATGTGACTACTGTAGCCACTTATTGACTGCTGAAATTGTATATTGGCTGCATCTAAATAATTACCGCAAGCACTGCTGGAGACTTAAAGCTGGATTTCTTAGAAAAAGGATAGATGAGTACTTTGTTGCTTATTTTTTTTTATTATATTGCTTGCTGTTTTTTCTTTAAATCAATTATTGGATAGATATCAGTTCAATTGACAAAATTCTGTTTTGCAAATTGAGCAGATCTTCTTGGGAAATTCAATTTGCAACAAAGTTATTCTCCATGAATTGAATATCCCTTATTATACTCTAACGTCTCACCAGACCCCTGAGCAAAGTAAACATAAGATGTAAAAACAAGAAAACTTATATTTACATCACAGCTCACGACCGCAAAGCTGCTTCTTCTTTTACTTGTCGCGAGTCGAGCTGGGATCATGCCTTGGAAGTCACTGTGTCTAGTATTCAGAGATGTTGTAACCATGTTACATGTGATGACTTTTAAGGTTGGGTTAAAACCAGATGCCCCCACCTAAAGTGAAATGGCCAGAACTATAACAGAAGTCCTAAGGATCAGTTGGCAGGCAGTGAGCATAACGATTTCTCAACAGAGTGATGTGTAAATTTTTAAAGCTGGTTATCCCATGTCACATGCTATACATACAATGGATAAAATAAGTATTAAACAAGTTACTCATTTTCTAAGTAAATATATTTCTAAAGATGCTATTGAGATGAATTTCTCACCAGATGTCTGTAACAACCCATTCAATCTACACAGGCAAGAAAAAATCAAACCATAGACGTCTATAAATTAAGTTATGAATAATAAGGAGAACACATGAAAAAAAGAGGTGCAGAAAGCCATGGAAAGTCATGACACCAGCTGAACACTATTGGTAATTAGATAGGAATGCTGCATTGGTTACAGAAGATTTACTAAACTACTGAAGGTTCAAGTGAACACTGTTAGGGCCAAAATCCAGAAGTGGAAACAACACAATTTAACCATAAACAGGTCACCACAGGTAAAAAGATAGACAGAGAAGTGAAAAAAAATCAGAAGAGTTGTCCAAGAGCCAAAAACCACCAGTAGAGAGCTACAGAAAGACTTGGAATCAGTAAGTACAATTGTTTAAAAGAAAACAATAAGTAATATTCTCAACTTCTATGTCCTTTATGCAAGCTCACCAAGCAAGACTCTATTACTGAAGAAAAAAGATGTTCAAATGCATTTAAAGCTTTCTGAATAACGTTAAGATATGCCTGTGAAATACTGAAAGAATAAGGTCTGGTCAGATGAGACCAAAATTGAACTGTTCAGAAGGCATAATACACCCCATGTTTGAGACCAAAAGGCACTGCATATCATCCCAAAACATTATGCCAATAGTAGAGATTGGGGGTGGAAACATCCTCATGTTATGCTTTTTTTTAGCATACAGCATTGGCAAACCTCATAAGATAAAAGAAGGATGAATGAGCAAATATAAAGAGACATTCTTGATAAAAATATGCTGCTATCTAGCAGAATGATAAAGATGAAACAAGGTTGAACATTTCAGCAAGACAATGATCCCAAACATACAGCCAAGGAAACTCAATTTTTTTAAGAGAAAGAAAATAAAGCTGCTAGAATGGCCCAGTCAATCAACTTACCTGAATCTTATAGACAAGTTATGGAAGAAACTGAAGAGTTCATAGAAGGAGCCCATGGAACATTGAGGATTTGAAGAGTGTTTGTGTGGAAGAATGGACCCAAAATCAAACACAAGTAATGCATGCCATTAGTTTTTCCATACAAGAGGCATCTTGAAGCTGTCATCACCACAAAGGCTTTTGTATTAAGAATTAAATACATTTCAGTAAACATGTTCAATACTTTTCCTCTGTGTAATTCCTCATTATTACACATTAACATTAAATTTATTGACATTTATGGTTTGAATTATTTGCCTGTGTGGATTGGATGGGTTGTTACTGACACCTGGTGAAAAAGTCATGTCAATTGCACCTTTAGAAATATACTAGCTGTACTACCCGGCTACGCCCAGGTTAATGAATAACTGATGTTAGCTATGACAAAATAGAATTTGAATATGTCATATTAATGACCTGTAGGAAAATAGAAGCTGAGCTGTGATTGATTGCTATAGGCAGCCTGATAAATCTCCAGCCAACAGTAAACCCTCCCCGGGCCGTATATGTTACCTCACACATACACATAATAGACAGCTCATGTGACTGACATCTGCCTTAATTCCCTATATGACACGTGTTGCACATTGGCTGTTTTTAATCAGATGTTTATTTTTGGAAATTAAAGATAGCACACGTATGAGGCGAGTTGTGTGAGGCGATTTGTGCACATCTGTGTCTGTCTGTGTGGTGTGTGTCCCTGGGGTGTTTGTGTGTGTGTGTCCCTGTGGGGTAAGTGCATGTGTCCCTATAGGGTGTGTATGTGTGTGTGTGTCCCTGTGGGGGGGTCTGTGTGGTGTGTGTGTGTCTCTGTGTTGTGTGTGTCTCTTTGTGGTGTGTGTGTGTCCCTTTTGGGTGAGTGCATGTGTCACTATAGGGTTTGTATGTGTGTGTGTCCCTGTGGGGGGTCTGTGTTGTGTGTGTGTGCCTCTGTGTTGTGTGTGTCTCTTTGTGGTGTGTGTGTGTGTGTCTGTGGGGTGAGTGCATGTGTCCCTATAGGATGTGTATGTGTGTGTGTCCCTGTAGGGGTGTGTGTGTGTGGTGTGTGTGTCTCTGTGTTGTGTGTGTGTCTTTGTGGTGTGTGTGTGTGTCCCTGTGAGGTGAATGCATGTGTCCCTATAGGGTGTGTATGTGTGTGTGTCCCTGTGGGGGGGTGTCTGTGTGGTGTGTGTCTCTTTGTGATGTGTGTGTGTCCCTGTTAGGTGAGAGCATGTGTCGCTATAGGGTGTATGTGTCCCCGTGGGGTGTGTGTGTGTCTCTGTGTTGTGTGTGTTTCTTTGTGGTGTGTGTATGTGTTCGGGTGCGTGGTGAGTATCCAATGTTGGGGCTGCACCTTAGTGACTATACACTTGCTGTTACTCTTTGTGTACATGTGGTGTGTATACATGTCCCCATGCATGGTGAATATCCCTGTAAGTCTTTGGCGCTGTCATTAAGCCCCTCTCATTCACAACTGTGAACTGGTGACTGTCACTTTTTCCCCATTATGTAGATAGGGGCAAAATTGTTTGGTGAACTGGAACACGCAGGGTTAAAATTTTGCCTCACAACATAGCCTATGACGCTCTCAGGGTCCAGACGTGTGACTCTGCAAAATTTTGTGGCTGAAGAAATTGTTCTAGGATACATATTTTTCCAAATTATTTTGAAATGATCTCACCTATTTTAGAAAAAAAGAAAATAGTAGCTACATTTGATCTATCTGGAATCCAGAAGAATGTGGGTTTAAATATACAACTTGAGTAGGTTTTTCCTATCTAGCAGTTTAACAGATTTTGAAATGACAGCTATACATTTATTTTGATTACAATATTATTTTATTGAGTTTACTTTGTTATATTTATATAACTTTTCAGGTCTGGGAGATGTGTACCTTCTAATACTTTATACCTAAAGTAGACCAAGGAGGTGACATGACATGTTGGTAGTTACCCGCAGTGCAGGGGCGTAACTACAATAGGTGCAGGGGTTGCGATCGCACCCGGGCCCTGCAGCCTAGGGGTGCCCCGAAAGTCCCTTTGGCCTATAGAAAAAGACTATTACTATTAAAGATTTGCAATAATTGGGGGCCCCGTTAGAGCTTTCGCATCGGGGCCCCTGGGCCTGAAGTTACGCCACTGCCGCAGTGTTTTAATATTTTAAAGCCTCTGATTTCCAAATTTACTTTACACTATGTCCTTTACTTTAAAGCTTCATACCTGATACTGAATAATGCAATAAAAATAACATAAAAAATAAAGAGGTCTAAAGACTCTATCCTGTCCATGCTGCTGTTCACTGCTTGTTGTTCGGAAAAAAACATTTCTACTGTAGTAGCAGAGGAGATGAGACAGATAAGAGAAAGTGGGGGCAGGACCTTCTGTGTGCTTTTTCTGCACAACTATGCAAATTGTCTCTTCAGAGAGGAAGATGAGTTGAATTTTAGTGCCACCTATTGGAAGTAGCAATCCTAAAAGTCAATATCACCCCTGTAATGAACCTTGCCATACGATTTAGCGTATAAAAGCTAAGCCAGAATCTCAATTTGTAGATATAGTGTTTTGGGGTACTGTCTCTCATCAGTGTAAAGTATAAGTTCTGATTTGGATAGGTGAATGTGGCGCCCCACTACGTAGGTGCCACAAAAGGGGTACTGCACCAAGAAAAGCGGTGTAGTACTCCACTGCAATTGGGACAATGGACACAAGATGGTGCCCTAGAGCTGCACTCATACACTAGGGATTGTGGTGGGAGGAACCCAGGGAGGGTCTTAGCGACCTCTAGAGGGAACCGGACAGCTCAGTTGGTGAGTAGACTGTCAGCGAGTGGGGAGGAGGTGGAAGGAGCAGGCAGTCAGCCTGCAGGGAACCAAGAGGGCCATCTCGGCTGTGAGGCCCTGAAAGAGCACAGATCCAAAACAAGAGAAAAGAAAGCAAGGAAACACAGGATTGCAGAGTTAACTTGAGTGGGGAAGTGAGTAACGGATAGAGTTTGCCCCATAGGAAGAAACTCGGGTACCGGAGCCCGCACCTGTGAGTACTCCAAGTCTCACAGAAAATCCGCTAAACAGGGATATTATAAATATGGCCCTGACTCCCAATGATCCCACAAGAGGGAAGCCAGAAGCGCAGTGGCAGCTGTGGCATTCACTAGAAGGTTAACCCGACAGGTTCAAAAGGGAGAGGAGACAGAACAAGCAGCAGGAGGCCAGATCATTTACAAGAGATTAGGCATCACACTGGGAACAGAATAGAAGGAAAAGAAAGGAACATAAAGGAGGGTTCCGTCTCAAGCCAGAATCCCAATTGCAGCCTCAAAGCATTCGCCAGTATAACATCTAATGAACTGTTGAACTGTAAGCTGAATGAAAGAGTTCAAGTAAAGTTACCCGGTGAAGTGAAGCTTTGACTCGGCTGCATCCTTTCAAATATAAACTGTTTTATTACAGCATTCCTGCCCCGGTGGTCCCGTCCTGCCTGCGGGGACGATTCCATCTAAGCCGCCATACCACCGACCACCGGAGGACTGGAGTGGCGCTGGTGAGCCTCACCAGACTCAGCAGGTGGCGTCACGACAAGACAACTTGTAATTAGTCCCCTGTAAATATTCCCCATTTTCAGTTGACCCCCAGGGCCACGGCCTCGGGATGGCCACCTGTGACTTCTCGGACTGAGAGAGAGAGTCCCGAGAGCCGAGTACCCCACAGCCCTGGGTGAGGGCGCGTCATGAAAGGATCAGACTGGGGATCTTCAGGGATAAGGTTTCTCCTTGTGGAGTGACATGCCAGATCTGGCATGCCAGTATGAGAAGACTTAAATGTCAATGTGCATATTTCCCAGAGGAACATTGCGGTATTTAAGTCTCCTCATTCTGGCATGTCATTCTCCACAAGGAAACACCTTATTCCTTAGATCCCTTGAGCACAACTATGCATAGAACAGTTAAAGCCTGGACATCTCCCTGTTGTGCCTCAGCTTGTCCACACTCCCATAAGTGCCTTCTTCTCCTCCAGTCTCTGCACTGTTTTCACATCTTTTACTTCCCACATACAAAAATTGTTATATTCTTTTTCTATTATTGGCTATAAAATAACTTTTCTCTGTGCTTGTAGACCAGATTTGCTGACTTATGAGTTTCTGGCAGACAAACAGTAGACGGCCCCAGTGCAAGAATAGTAAATGGGTCCTTTACAGTCAAATATAATATGCACAATCCACCTACTGTGAAGTGGAAATAAGCCCTCTTACCTCTTGGTCCCCCTGTCTGCACTAATGATGCCAATGATATGTCCACCCCTGCTGGTAGTAGTACCTCACAGAGGATTTCACGGTAATGTCAGTACCATACATGGACGGATATACATATACAGATGAAGTTGTAACTGAACTTAATAGAACAGTGAACTTATCAATATTTATGCTGATATCTGTCAGCTCCATTATTCCTATCTGTTATTCTACTCATTTTTTTTTCTCTCCCTCACTTCCATTACCTCTCTCTTTTGTTACTCTCCCTAAGCTCCTACAATCCTCTCTCTCACTCCGCTGGTGTCAATTTGATCTTTCCGTTCTAGCTCAGAATGCTGATGTCCCTCGGTTCGAATCTCCCTAAGGACATCAAATCTGTAAGCATTTTGTAGTCTTACCCCATGTTTGGGTGGGTTTCCTCTGGGTTCTCTGGTTTCCTTCTACATTCCAAAAACATACCCCAAAGGGGAAAGTTATTATAACATGCTGGCAATGCATAATAACAATAAAGTGGTCATTATTACCATGCTATACTCTATGAACTAGGAGATTACTTCACAGAAAGTGAAAACAAATATTGTAACTCTGCAGTATTGCCGATATAGTCAGACGAATGTTTCTGGGCAGTGAGAGCAGAGGAACGCACTCATCCTGTTACTCCTAATGTCTCAACACCTGACCGGGAGATATTGCCTTTTCATTTGCATTCCATTACCTAGTTATATATTGCCTGCAGAAGAAACATTATAACCTGTCAAGCAGAAAGCAGTAGATAGTGGGTTTATTTTACAGCCTGTCTTAAGTTGTTCAATTGGTCTTTTCATGAAAAAATAATTGGGAAAAGTGAGCAGTTCATTTTACTCGAGACCAATTTGCATTCAGTAAATATGTGTTTTGCACTGAGAATTCTGTTACCGTGATTATACATATCAATAGTTGTAAAATCTTATAAAGAGAGAATGTGAGGCTATGGCATTTGGGGGTTCAGTTTATTAACAAATTCACTTTTTATAAGATAATAAAATTATAAAATATGCTCACTACCACTAGAAAGACTATATTTTCAGTTAAAGAGAATATTTTTTGCTATGGAAGCTGAGGACAGCATGGTGCAGGGGTTAAAAAAAGCTGTACCTGTCTTACACGTGTGCTATTGTTTATGTAAACTGAAGGCTTTATCATCTCATGATTACAAATTCTGGACTACTTTGTCAAGTCCACAACCAACAGACACACTGCCTCCTCTGATTGACACCTCAATGTCAATGGACAATCTCTATTGAGAGCCTGATGTGGGAGGGGGCAGCTCTCCCAGATCTGCTCTATGCCTAAAACTAAATGCTTTGATTGTGTTTCCACTGCTGCAGCCACTAATCTATGTGATACATCGTTGGATTCAGAATCTCTTTGCATACAACATGCTGCTTTCAGATAAAGGAGCAAAAACCTGCGGATCGATTCTCTTTAACAATCTAACATTTAACATTATTTAAAATCATCCTGTTGAAAACATGCCTCCAATTTGAGTCCTAAGCTTAAATGAGGCAGAATGCATCCTTCTGAATTAGTGGGTAAAACACACTTTGATATGTTGCTGTTTCTTCCTTTATTCCATACCTAGAAGGCTTGTTGCTGTCCTTAAAAATCAAGAAGATCATAAAAATACCTGATGTAATATTTTTTGATGTCAGGTGTATTAATTTTTGCATCAACTAAGGCCCCTTTCACATCAGCGTTTTACACTGATCGCGGCAGTTGTGGTGAAAAAACCGCAACTGCCACGATTACCGCATAACGGCCGCACTTGCGGTTCACTTGCTGCAAGCCCTATACAATGTCTTACTTGCGATAAGTGTGCGGCAGGTGCGGCAAGTGCGGTTTCGGCACTTGCGGCAGATACAGCCGTGGGAAAACTGCGTTTTTTTCGAGGCCGCAAGAGCCGAAACCGCAAATGTACCACACTTGCCGCACCTGCCGCAAGCCCCATAGACATAGCATGGGGCTTGCCGCAAGTGAACCACAAGTGCGGCCGTTATGCGGTAATCGCGGCAGTTGCGTTTTTTCTCACCGCAACAGCCGCAATCAGCGTAAAACGCTGATGTGAAAGGGGCCTAACTTGAGTAAAAAATTAAGATTTTGTAATGAAAGTTACATTGTTATCCTTACTTTCATGTTATGGGTTTAAAAAATGTTCTATTAAATTTAGTCTTGAAAAAAAAATCAGTGCAAAAAATCAGCACAGGAATCACACAAAAAGCTCTCTGTTTATAATCAGTATTTTTTCCAGTTTGTAGCAAGTGCTATCAAAAAAGCATCAAAAACAGGGCTATTGGTCTGTACGTTTTTTTGCAAAAAATATACGCAAGCTGTCTCACCTCGTCACGGTTGCCCTGACAGAGGCAGTCCCTAGCTGATGTGTGCATTTAAAACCTGAGTGTGTGAACATACCTCCATCCAGGCTCCAGCCAGGACTCCACTTTGTGGGATTTTTACCTGTGAAACAGCTTGTGTGTGGTCTACTCATAAGGGAAGGGTGGGTCACTTCCCTTTCCTGCGAACAGGAGAAATACATTCACCAATCAATAATGAGTAGTCCAACACTGATGAATGCGATTAATAACCGCATTCATCCACCACCAGAAAATCTGCAAAAAATCAGTGCAAAAAATCCGCACAGGAATCACACAAAAAGCTCTCTGTTTATAATAAGTATTTTTTCCAACTTGTAGCAAGTGCTATCAAAAAAGTATCAAAAACAGGGCTATTGGTCTGCACATTTTTTGCAAAAAATATACGCAAGCTGCCTCACCTCGTCACACACTCAGGTTTTAAATGCACACATCAGCTAGGGACTGCCTCGTCAGGGCAACCGTGACGAGGTGAGGCAGCTTGCGTATATTTTTTGCAAAAAACGTACAGACCAATAGCCCTGTTTTTGATACTTTTTTGATAGCACTTGCTACAAACTGGAAAAAATACTTATTATAAACAGAGAGCTTTTTGTGTGATTCCTGTGCGGATTTTTTGCACTGATTTTTTGAAGATTTTCTGGTGGTGGATGAATGCGGTTACTAATCTCATTCATCAGTGTGGACTACTCATTATTGTTTGGTTATTAAATTTAGTCTTGTCAAAATTTTGGAACCTGTTTTTGTACTCTTGTATTCATGTAGGTATTGTTTAAAATGTTATGGTAGTATCTATGTATTGAAAGGAACAGTAACATAATAGAGTGTGGTTTGCCTATTTATTTGGAATGATGCATTTTGACACATATAACATCAAGTTTCAACACAAATGCCCAAATTTATATCATGTAAAAAATCATACCAAAAATAATAATTTCCAATGTATTCCATCTTTAATGTCAACTATGATCTGTACAAATCAATTGAAAAGTAAACTGAAATCTTTTGGGGTTGAAAGAAAAATTGTAAACAACCAAAACAATGTAGCTGCATAAATATGTGCAGCATAAAAGACTTTTTTGACAATATTTCGTCTTTTGGGCAGGACACTATCAGCATGGTACATTGAGCTTTGGTAAAATTTGCCCGCATTACCTTTAAGGGGATGTCACACGCGTCGATATCGCTGTCAATGTCGCTCATACGTCACGGATTTTCAGTCGCTCGAGCGACGTAAAAGTGACGCAGGAGCGACATTGAAGCGTGTGACCAAGTGATGCAACCAGCAATATGTTGCTGATCGCCGATCGCAGGTTTCACTGCCAGATGTAAAACCTGTCGCTCATCGCTCAGTAGACCTTGTGCATCGCTGCGTGTGACACTAAACTCAGCGACGTATTTTCTATTTTGACAACGTACAAGCGACTAAATAAAATCGCTCGCAAGATGGCGACATCACCGCATCGCTGGGTCATATTGACGCGTGTGACATCTTACCTGCGATAATTCCACATCGCTCAGGCGATTAATAATTTGTGACGCATGAGCGATATCGCGGGCGACATTGACACATGTGACAGGCCCTTTAGAAACTACAAATCTGTCAGATTGCAAGCCATCTCCTGTGTACAGCCTCTTCAGGTAAATATGTAGATTTTCAATTGGATTCAGGTGTGGGCCATGGTTGTGCCTTTCCAAAATAATGTTCTTCTCATGGTGAAGCCATTTTTTCTGTAGACTTGGAGATGTGAGTAGGGTTGTTGTGCTGAAAGATGAAATTCCTATTCATCTTCAGCTTTTTAGCAGGGACCTGAAGATTTTGTTACAACAATTACTGATACTTTTAAACTTTTTATAATTCCCGCCACCTTTGCTGAATGCCTAGGTCACACTGCCAAAAATATATCATTAATACAGTTCTGGAATTTAAAATTTTCGGTTAGAAAATTGCCAAGAGCATCACACTGTTTGTCCACTGAGCTGCTTTCTTTCCATGGTGCACCCCCATGCCATCCCATTTTTAAAGGGAACAAACCAGCAGGATTTAGAGCGATAAAGTGAAGCCAGTGCCTTACAGGCACTGGAATACTGAGTGCAATCATACCTTTACGTCAATGATTACATGTATTATTGCAGAGGAAACAAGTGCAGCAAATTATTATATGTGCAGCACAGGGGGGCTGGGTTTCTTTGTATGACATGTATTATGTCAATAATTACATGTATTATTGCAGAGGAAACAAGTGCAGCAAATTATCATATGTGCAACACAGGGGGGCTAGGTTTCTTTGTATTACTCTCCTCTTTGCTCTAAGCCTCCCCCTCCCCCTTCTTGCTCTCACTCCCTCCCTGTCACTATATTGTCACGCTGGGTGTAGGGAGACACACAGTGCAGGACAACAAGGGGGGGAAGGAATCCCTGATGCTAAAGGCAAAAAGGGAGATGGTGACCCCTAGATAAACTAGCGCTGACATCTGGCTCCCCTAATCACCCTATACAGTACAAATTTCCGCAACTGTCACCAGGCAGGATACCTATTCCCTGACTGTCCCTGAACTACAACTACACAAGGATCAGACCGGAAGAACACTAATCAGCCAGGCTACCAATTAAAGATACACACCAGGAGGAAAACAAAGAAACAAAGAGGGAAGGGAAGAATCACTTAGCTTGAGAAGACCCACACAGCAATCCAACAGAAGCTCCAAGATTCACTGCTTGAGCTGAGAAGCTACCTACAAACACCTGACAAGCTATCACCAGCACTGCATCCTGATCCTGGTCATGCCACCTGAGCTATCCTCGAGTGAACTGAGTTAACCCCCCTTGCAATGCCACAGGGGGCATCAGTGAGCGGGGAGCACAGCACAGACCGGGAAAGCTGGCAGTGAAGTCTTCTCACCGCCAGCTTCCCCGCCCGGCTCCTACGCTCCCCGCTCACTGGTGCTGCACTCCCCGTCCGGTCCTAACTTAAGACCGGGTGGGGAGGCGTCGGGGGGAGCGGAGGGATGGGATGGGAGGCTTCGGGGAAGCGAGTAGGGGGCTTAATGATTGTTTAATACCTGGCAGCTTTTTACCGCCGGCTTTTAAACAATCATGTGGCCATTGCAGCCTTTTCCTCTGCAGCCAGACGTCTTTATACGGTCTGGCAGCTGAGGAATTACTCGCATTACTCGCTTCCCCATTGACTTACATTGTACTCGCTAAACTCGTAATGAGTACCAAGTATCGGGAACTACTCATTACGAGTATAGCGAGTCCAAATATTTCAGTACTCGCTCATCCCTAACTGCTATCAATGAGCTGTTTTTCTTTTCTTGGGAAATCTTCATGGCTGCTCCTTGATGTGAACCCATGCCATTTTGTTTGGGAATCAACCTAATAACATACTGAACTAGTTTGAAATGTGAAAGCAGGTTGTAATTTCTGGTATACATTAAGAAAAAGATTTTTCAAACACCAGAAGCAGAACAATAACAATGCAGTGACATGAAAAGAATCTGCATAACTAATCATATGCTATATAGTTGCAAGTCAAATTTATGTATGAGATAGCCAAGATGATTGTCTTTAAAATAAAAATAGTTTCACACTCAAAGCTAAAGTGGATAGTGAGACATGGAGCCGGAAAGTAAAAAAAAAGGTTCAAAACATTGTTAACCTTTCAATCATCAGTGTAACTTTTTTACTATCACTGATGTAACAAAGCAATGCACATTGCTTAATAAAATAAAAATTTCATACGACAACATCTACAAGGAGTTTTTATGTTCTCCTCGTGTTTGTGTGGGCTTCCTTTGGGTTCTGTGTTTTCCTCCGCCACTCCACATGCATAGTGAGAGAGAATTTAGAATGTGGGCACAAATAGAGACAATGATGGTAATGACTGTAAAGTGCTGCATAATATGTTAAGGAAATGCATAATAAATAAATAAATACCGTATATACTCTGTATAAGCCGACCCATGTATAAGCCGACCCCCTACTTTTGCCCCAAAACCTGGGAAAACCTATTGACTCGTGTATAAGCCGACCCCCCTACTTTTGCCCCAAAACCTGGGAAAACTATTGACTCGTGTAAAAGCCGAGTGGACATACAGCCCCAGCAGTGTGGTATACAGCCCCCCCAGTGGTATACAGGCCTCCCCAGTGGTACTATACAGCAGCTTCCCCAATGGTAGTATACAGCAGCTTCCCAGTGGTATATACAGGCCCCAGCAGTATATACAGCAGCCCCAGTGGTATACAGGCCCCAGCAGTATATACAGCAGCCCCAGTGGTATATACAGCAGCCCCAGTGGTATATACAGCAGCCCCAGTGGTACACAGCAGCCCCAGTGGTACACAGCAGCCCCAGCGGTATACAGCCCCCCCCCATCAGTGGTATACAGGGCATACAGGGCCCCCCTTGCTGCCGCACACCTGTAAAACAATAGATCATTATACTTACCCTTTCGCTGTTGCCGCCGCCGCTCTCTGACACCACGCTCCTCCGGGTCTTCATGCTTCTTCCTCCGGCGCACAGGAAATGACGTCCTTTGCCTGCGCCCGCCGGAGGAGGAAGCATGAAGACCCGGAGGAGCGCGGTGACAGAGAGTGGCGGCAGCGACAGCGACAGGGATAAGTATAATGATCTATTGCTTTACAGGTGTGCGGCAGCAAGGGGGGCCCTGTATGCCCTGTATACCACTGATGGGGGGGGCGCTGTATACCGTATATGACACGAGTATATACGGTAAATAAAATATTATTATTATTTATGATATGCATCAAAAAGCATGGCACACATCATCTATAACAATGGTCCAAAACCTAACTGACCTTGAGAGTCCAATGCAACTCTAAAATGGTCACAAGACACATTCGGAACCCTATGTGTACTTACCTTCAGTTTTGCCCACTCACATTAATGACACCCAGATCCCCCATTACTGATATACTGATAGCCAAAGTTTTCACACTGAAATCACATCGAAGCAATATACCTATTTCAAGTGGTTCCCACTTACCCCCATTCAGTATTCTTGATTCAAATTTTCCCACAGTACTGTTACATCCATCTTGAAGCCTATACTCTGAGGAGTATATCATCCTATCTCTTGCCTAGCATACTTGATTTATTTAAACCCCCAAGGCCAGTATATGTGTACCCATATCTGCTCTTCTGCTTTGGCTATTCACAAAAGTCACCATATGGAGATGTTCTTCATAGCTGTTTGCTAGACCTGGTGCTAATGCTCCAAGGTGGCAGGAAGCCAAAAGCCACACATCATGGGCCCACAAGCCACATATTAGGGACCTCCGAACTTCAATATTCTCAATAAGTCAAGTTGGTAATGTATCATAATTTGTTTGTGAATGGAAGGGGTAAGTGTAACTCAGATATAGAGTAGTAGTAGAGTATGTTTTTAAGACATTACTTCATATCATACTCTGAGATCTGTGGGTTTCTCTTGGTCTTTAAATAGGGTTATGTAATCGGAAGTTGAAATTATTATACACTAAAGAAACGGTTCATTGGGATGTTGAGTTTGGCTTTATCTGTTATAGGGCATATATTTTACCGAATCTACCATATGAGTTTGTGAGTTTCTACAAATCATTAATAGCTGTCAGTGTAATGACAAATTTTCTTAGCTCACTCAGTTTTCTTCTCAATGTCGTGTGCTTGTTTTTTTCTCTGCATGCGAATTTTGCATCTGTATGAAGAAGTGGAAGTAATTATAATTTTAATAAAATCTATTTACATGCTTGTCTATTGCAAAACAATGATAATTGTTGCGTTTAACAAAGCAGCTGGTATTTAGCAATGCACTCAAAAACCCTAGCTTTGTTTTAAATGAGAATTATGACAAACGTTCTTGGGATAGAAACAAAATTTAACGACATTTTCATCTTTTATCAAATACTTTTTATTTTTTTATTTTTATTGAAACCCATTGTTTCCATTTGCGAAAATGAGTGAAACGGGCTGTCAGTGTTCAACCTATTACTATAATAACTCATTGTGCTAACATCCTGCTCTCCCTCATTATAACTTTTCTTATTAAGCTGCACCATTATCTGAATCCAAAACTGTCTGTGCCAGGAGCGATGGAACACAAAAGAGAAAACCACCACCATTTAAATAGAATGTTACTAAAAAGAATATCAATCTATACTCAAATGGTTTTGTTAGCACATGTGAGATTTTTCATAAACGCTGAAGCAATTTAAACACAAATTGCTTAGTGCAGATGTGACCCAGGAGGTTGTGTGTGTTTATATCAACACATTTCATGACTACAGATTTAATTTTAAATATTCAGTACACATACTTTTCATACACTCTTTAGTAGGTCAATGTAAATGGCATTTCATAGATGGTTATGTTTCTTAAATGTACGTGAATGAGTAAATCGGGAAAATACTTATCAGTAAGTGATAATAGCATAGTATAATACCGCCAATTTCAAACATATCAGGCCACATTATTTTACACTGTCACTGAAGACAATAGCAAAGACAAAAATGACTTACATTTCAGTAAATTTCTTCCAAAGCAGAAGCCACTTAATTACAAAAGTGTAACCACCATTTAAATTTCTATCTAATAATAATAATGTAGAGCAAGCAATTTTATTAAAATTTCAAATATGCTTTATAAGTGAAATCTGGTGGAAAACCATTCATAAACCTTGCACAAGATGTCCCTACTAGACTGTGTTGAAGCAGACATATGTTCACTCTCAGTCAGATCCGTGTTCACATGAATATGGGGCATGTAACCATGTAAGGGAGGGGGTGGGGCTACACAGTGTGTGAGCACCTGGCTGCAGCTGATGAGGTGACAATGTATCAGATTACCTCAGGCTACAGCACAGTCGCTAAGAAATGTCAGAATGTCAGGATCAGTGCAAACTCCTCTGCTCTTTCTTTGGCACAAACTTTCTGATCTGTCATTTGGCTCCTTCTCTGTGGTTCACCACACAGCTCAGGATCTCTCTTGCTGTCACATTGCACTGCTCACTGTTATCAGCTGCTGGCCATACCCACACAGCCCTAGAATATAGTTTTTAAAAGCGCACAAAAAAGTTGAGAAAAAAGTCATATGACACAAAAAAAAGCATCGTCTTAGTTGTTATGTGACCTATTATTTACAACCAGTGCAGTATTGCTTTTTTTTCTTTCAATAAAATGACATTTACACTTTAAATTTAGTCTATACTTAACATACATGGGAGTAGATTTGTGCCATATAGCAACATTTTGTGACCAAATGCTTAATAGATTATCTTAGGCCCTGAGCCCACACTGGTGCGTTTTGCAGCAAATTTGGTCAGTGTATTTGTAAAATGTGCATGATGTATTGGCCAGTCAGCAAAGTCAATGTGACTATTGGTGTACATGTGCTGATGTCGGCACTTTGTAGTGCAGCATAGTAGGTGCAGATTTTTACACATTTTGATTCATAAAAATCTGCAGCATGTGATATTGTCTGAATCCAGAATACCCGATCTATAAATTTGTCCACCACGTAAAACTTTAGTGAATCTGTAAAAAAATAAAAACAATTGCAAAAATGTGGATTTTTCAGCTGAATACAGTGGAAAAAATGTGATCAAAAAGGAATTTAAATATAATATGGTATCTCTAAAAAATATTTTATTGTCAATAATATTGATTTTGTAGTGTTAAGGAGGCAAAGCATACAAAAAAATTATGTGGTATTGCTGTATTCATGCTGACTTAGGAATACATCAATCTTATCACTATATGAAAGAATGAATCACTAGTAATAAGCTACAATAAACTACTTGAGTGATTGTTGCTTGAATTGAGCGGGTCCAATGCCCAAATGGGCTTAGTTTTGTTATGGAAATCAATGTACATTATATCAATATCTGAAAATATCTAAAGATTTTCCAATGTGTTTGTATCCTGTATTGTACAGCATATCTAGCATATACGTATCCCTTTCAATTATTTAATATTATTATTATTTATTTTATTATAGCGCCTTTAGATTCCATGGTGCTTTACATATGGAAAGGACAGACAAGGACAAGTACAATCTATGTAGACAATCAAGTCAAACAGGTACAGGAGGGGAGAGGAACCTGTCCGCAATGGCTCACAGTCTAAGATAGTTGCCCTTAAGAGAAATAGATACTGTTTTTATACAGCAAGTCATATATGTGTTTAGAGAAAACCATGAAGGCCACTCAGTCTGGGAGTGAAACCTATGACTAAGGCTGTGTTCACACTGTGCGTATTTCCTGCATGTTCCTGCATTTTCAAAGCACTTTTTTGCATGTGCATAAATGCAGTGAAACGCAATTATGATACGCAGAACAGCAAAACCTATGGGTTTTGCAGAAATGCATTCACATACGCTTTTGAGCATTTTTTTACGCACGCGCTTTCCCTGCAAATGCGTGTGCATAAAAAGAATAGACATGTCAATTCTTTGCCAGAAAAAAAGCGTGGTGTGTGAATGCAGTTACGCTTTTGTGCACCGTATGCACGTAAAAAAGCGCCACTGCAAAAAAGCGCAAAATATACACATAGCATGAACATAGCCAAACATGTTGTAATAACAAGTGAAAATGTTCGGAAAATACAAGATAATGAAGGAATGTGATGATTCAAAAATATTTATAACACTAAATAATGGATTAATAGAAGGATGCATACATATCTAGAATAGATTTTCATAATCCAATCAGTCTCTCAGCCTATTAGTAACCAATGACTAGCTATGTTTAATACTCTGTAAACAATTAATGAATTATCCTATCCTGGGGCTTACCGCCAGTATAAATGCATGTGCATCTGCAAAATAAACTCAGAATTTCTTAGCATATTGAACTTGTGTCAGGTGTCTTTTATTCTCACTGCATGCATGCATCATAAACAACTAAGATTTGGCTGCAGACAGACTTAGGCTGGGGTCAGACTTGATATTAGATCTATATTTCCAGGCAGCGCTAATACTGGACAGCGTAACGTCAAGGGCTGCCTGGAAATGGGGCCCATAGAAACCCGTTGTGTACCTTAGTTGCAGACGCACACAAGAGCTTCAGGAGGTGCTCGTTAGCAAGCGCACAGGAAACGGTCCCTATCCAGGCTAAACAGCATTTAGCTAAACCAGGCTAAACAGTAATCTTCCGGCAGTCTTCAGGAAAATAGTTGTGGTGGCGGTCCATGCGCAGATTGGTCTCTGTTCATTATTAAGCCAAGATCTAAATTTTCTCAATTTGTGCATGCACCCCCAGTGGCGCAATTTTATTGAAACCCATCAAGAGATTAATCTGCGTAAAAACCATCCATGGCTAGGATGGCCAGGACAGATTCCTGCAGCTGCTCCCAATTAGTTTCCAGAGCATCAACAATGTTGTCTATGGGTTTTCAAGGTCCATGGCACACTGTGAGATGTCTTGTAGTTGTTTAGTAAAATTATCCACTGCAGCCGATAGTATGACTCTGAATGCAGTTTGGATTGATCTCAGTACATACTGACTGTTGGAGTCATCAACAGAGTCCTTAGCTCCTGCAGTTGTAGCTTGTATGGTAGCAAAAGATGGTGTTGCTCCTATTACTGAGGCCTCCTCAGAATTGGCGTTTGGGATTAGAAGGTCTGAGAAATGGCAAATTACCAGCTGTGGAATGGTGCCTTCTTGATTCTTGTCATGCTTTAAGCTTTTATGAGGTGATTCATCTACTTATAGATATAGATGGCAGCTAAGAAGAATGATTTTTTTTTGCTTGACAAATAGAGCTTAGCTGAACATTACTGTCATCAGTAAGTACTATGTATTCTCCCAGCAGAACTACCGTATATACTCGTGTATAAGCCGACCCGTGTATAAGCCGACCCCCCTACTTTTGCCCCAAAAATCTGGAAAAACCTATTGACTCGTGTATAAGCCGAGGGTGGACCCCAGCACAGGTATACAGCCCCCAGCAGTGTGGTATACAGGCCCCCGCAGTGGTATACAGGCCTCCCCAGTGGTAGTATACAGCAGCAGCCCCAGTGGTATATACAGCAGCAGCCCCAGTGGTAGTATACAGCAGCCCCAGTGGTAGTATATAGCAGCCCCAGTGGTAGTATATAGCAGCCCCAGTGGTAGTATACAGCAGCCCCAGTGGTAGTATACAGCAGCCCCAGTGGTAGTATATAGCAGCCCCAGTGGTAGTATATAAAAGCCCCAGTGGTAGTATACAGCAGCCCCAGCGGTGTGTATATAGCAGCCCCAGTGGTAGTATACAGCAGCCCCAGTGGTAGTATACAGCAGCCCCAGTGGTAGTATATAGCAGCCCCAGTGGTAGTATATAGCAGCCCCAGTGGTAGTATACAGCAGCCCCAGTGGTAGTATACAGCAGCCCCAGTGGTAGTATATAGCAGCCCCAGTGATAGTATACAGCAGCCCCAGTGGTAGTATATAGCAGCCCCAGCAGCCCCAGTGGTAGTATACAGCAGCCCCAGTGGTATACAGCACCCCCAGAGGTATATACAGCAGCCCCAGTGGTAGTATACAGCAGCCCCAGTGGTATACAGCAGGCCCCCAGGGGGTACCCAGCAGCCCCCAGGGGGTACACAGCAGCCCCCAGGGGGTACACAGCAGGCCCCAGGGGGTACACAGCAGCCCCCAGGGGGTACACAGCAGCCCCCTTGGGGGTCCCCAGCAGCCCCCTGGGGGGTCCCCAGCAGCCCCCTGGGGGTCCACAGCAGCCCCCAGGGTGTACACAGCAGCCCCCAGGGGGTACACAGCAGCCCCCAGGGGGTACACAGCAGCCCCCTGGGGGTCCCCAACAGCCCCCTGTGGGTCCCCAGCAGCCCCCTGGGGGTCCCCAGCAGCCCCCAAATGCTGGCACTCGCCCCCCCCCTTGCAAGGCCCCCCCCCGATTCTCTTACCATCCCGGTCTTCTGATCATCGCCGCTCCTCGGTGCTCCTCGCTGCTCCATCCTCTCTGCTCCCGGCCTGCTACATCCGGCATCCCCGGCCATCGCGCGATGATGTCATATGCATTGCGACGGCCGGAGATCCCGGATACAGCAGCAGGACGGACGGAGCAGCGAGGAGCGGCGATGATCAGAAGACCGGGATGGTAAAGTATAATCAGCGGGGGGGGGCCCTTACAAGGGGGGGCGAGTGCCAGCATTTGGGGGCTATATGCACTGCTTCCCCCTGCCGCTGATTGACAGGGGGAAGCAGTGCATATGTAATGAGCGGCCCCACGTGACGGGGCCGCTCATACAGCAGCCCCCCCGCCTCCTCCAGCCTCCACAGCCCCCACCGCAGCCACCACACCATGGGCCCCCGTATAGACCCGTGTATAAGCCGAGGGGGAGACTTTTCAGCCCAAATTTTGGGCTGAAAAACTCGGCTTATACACGAGTATATACGGTATATATTTATTTTTTAAATGTAAAGTTAATTGAAAGATATTTTAGGTGCATTGAAACAATAACTGATAAACAGAGAATTCTTAATTTAGGCTGTAAGCTTTCATTTGCAAAGACTTTATATTTTTCTTAAGGGTCTCACACACAATTGATGAAAAATGTCAAAAATGGGCCAAAAATTGCAGTTTTGTTCCCAAGATGGGGGCACATGTGGCGGGTTTCCACTGTTTAGGCATAACAGAGGCTCAACAAACATGACAGGGTGTCTGCTATCTCTTTCAGCCAATTTTTTGCTCAAAAAATTGGACAATGCTCCTTCCCTTCTGAGCCCTGCCGTGCGCCCAAACAATTACCATTTATCATTTTATCATTAATTTTCTCCAGTGACAACTTTTGAAAATTAAAAACTTGAAGCCAAAGCAACATTTTATTGGAAAAAAATGAGAAATTATTATTTACTTAGCTCATGTCTTACAATTCTATGAGTCGCCTGAGGGTGGTAAATGCTCACTACACCCAAAATAAATTCCATGAGATGTGTAGCTTCCAAAATGGAATTACTTGTAGAGATAAGCAAACAACTGAGTGTTTGTGTTCAGATTTGTTTGCCGCAGGTGTTTGACAATTTAATCGATGAATGTTCACCGAACGTTCACCGAACACCACTAAAATCAATAGCAGGCAACTTAAAAATGCATTGAAAACACCTTCAAAGGGTCCAAAAGCAGCCACACACAGACACACACAGATCATCTTACCGTGTCTTTGCTGCTTGATTGCTTTGGTCCATATTCCTGCGCTTCCTCTCACTTTCACATCCATGCTGGCGGTGAGTGGAATGTGTGATCAGCTGATCTGATATGATCACCATAAGAATCACGTCATGGGAAAAGATCATGTCAGCTGATCTGGTCACTTGATTGATTACTACGGTAAACAGATGAGCTGCCGCGGCTGTCACTCATTGCCAGCTCTGCACCAGGTGTGTGGTGACTTACGGAGGTCACCTGAGGTCACTGTTAAGATAACCATGGTGGCCTCTAATCATAGCAGGTTAAATGGTTACCTGAGCTGACCTAGGGCGACCTCAACGAGTCACCCCTTATGGACAGAGCTCACAGCTCACTCATTCAGTGACTAGAGGCTGTAGTGACAGAATGCTGTATTAATCATCATAGCCTCTAATGAAGAAGATGTCGCAGAGGATCGAGGAGTGGTATAACTGAGAGGTTAACAAAGATGGAGCCCCGAAATGTCTTTGTGTTTTTATTTATAATAAAATGTTTTTCTCTCAGTGTTGTGTCTTATTTACTATTTACTTAAAATTCTTAATTGCCGGGTCTAATGTTGACCGGACATTAACAATTTCGGGCTTATTGCCAGCTGGCCAGACAAAGCTGGCATTGACCCCTTATTACCCAGTTTGCCATGGATACTTGGCAACTGGAAGAGCCAGGTAAAGTGAAAGGAATTGGCACTTCTTATGAGACTGCAATTGCTGGGGTGGCTGTGGGCTGTTATTCTATAGCACGAGGAGGGGGCTTAATAACGAAGGCCCCAACTATGCTGAGAATACCAGCTCTCAGCTGCCTAGTTTTAACTTGGCTGGCAATTAAAAATAGGGTGGAGCCCACACATTTTTTTTGCCAGCAAAGGTGAAATTAGGCAGCTGAGGGTGGCAGCTTGCAGCCGTCCTTGCATTATTTTTTTTATTATTTATTTAACACACTATTACTAAAGTGTATGGCAACCAAGCACAATCACCATCCAGATTGAGGAAATGCAGTATGATTGCAACAGCCAATCATTGTTGCTCATGTAGTGTATGGCAACCAACCTGCCCTCATAGTGTGTTAAATAAATAAATAATAAAAAAATTGTGTGGGGCATCTGTATTTTTTAGCCTAGCACAGATAGAGTATACAGATGTGAGCTGCCATCCTCAGCTGCCTATTTTTACTTGGCTGGCTAAATTTTCACAAAAAACTCCTGAAGGACAAAAATTCAAAACACTTACCAAAAAATAGCCAAGGTTAAATAGCCATTGCGCTCAGCAAGATGCAGCAGGACTCAATGAAAGGCAACACAAGTGCATAATACCGATGCAGCAATCACTCTCAACCTGCCATGTCATGAGGGATGCAGCTGAGTCCTTTTAAGGCATCTTTCCTGTGTGGTGCATATACATAATGTTGGGCAGCCGCCTGATCTAATAGTATGGGCGTGATCAATAGGCTGTATACAGGCACTTTGCATCACAAGTAGCTGTGTGACTGATGCCCTATGGAGCATTTAAATACCACCAATCACCCCCCATGTCATGGCATGTTGAGAGTGATTGCTGCATCGGTATTGTGCACTTGTGTTGCCTTTCATTGAGGCCTGCTGCATCCTACTGAGTGCCATGGATATTCAACCTTGGCTATTTTTTGGTAAGTTTTTTTAATTTTTGTCCTTCTAGTAATTTTTTTTAATATATGGATAGGGACTCGTAAGCGAGAGGGCCCTTGACGTGGGTTGCGAGCTTATGTATTTTAGCCAATATATCCACCAACACCTCACATTATTATTCATCATTTTTATTGCACTTTTTTTATCTTTTTGCAGGATGCAGCTGAGCCCTTTTATGGTGTCTGCCTAAATGTTGCATATACATAGTGCTGGGCAGCCCACCTGATCTAATAGCATTGGCAAGATCAATAAGCTGTATACAGACACTATGCATCGCACGTACCTGTGTGACTAATGCCCTGTGGAAACCTTATACATATAAATATATAAATACCAGCAAACACCTCCCCCATGTCAGGTTGAGAGTGATTGCTGCATCGGTATTGTACACTTGTGTTGCCTTTCGTTGAGGTCTGTTGCGTCCTGCTGAGTGCAATGGATCTTAGAGCTTGGCTGTGTTTTCGTAAGTTGACTATATCTTTACCAAAATTCTGATATTTTCACAAGTAAGTGTAAAAATATTCATCCTAAGTTTACTACTAGCATGAAATATAATGTGTCAAAAAAATAATTCCATAATAACTGGGATTCATTGAAGTGTTCCATATTTATTACCACATAAAGTAGCACTGGTCAGAATTGTAAAGTTTGCACTGTCAGGAGGGTGAAAACAGGCTTCAGCAGTAAGGGATTAAAGAAAAAGATAAATACAGTTGTGCTCAAAAGTTTACATACCCCGGCAGATTTTTGCTTTTTTTGGCCTTTTTTTTAGAGAATATGAATAATAACACAAAAACTTTTTTTTCACTCATGTTTAGTGATTGGGTGAAGCCATTTATTGTCAAACTACTGTGTTTTCTCTTTTTAAATCATAATGACAAATAACAACATTCAAATGACCCTGATCAAAAGTTTACATACCCTGGTGATTTTGGCCTGATAACATGCACAGAAGTTGACACAAATTGGTTTGAATGGCTAGTAAAGGTAACATCCTCACCTATGACCTGTTTGCTTGTAATCAGTGTGTGTGCATAAAAGCTGAGGGAGTTTCTGGGATCCAGACAGGCTCTTGCATCTTTCATCCAGTCATTGACATTTCTGGATTGTGAGTCATGGGGAAAGCAAAAAAATTGTCAATGGATCTACGGGAAAACATAGTTGAATTGTATAAAACAGGAAAGGGATACAAAAAGATATCCAAGGAATTGATAATGCCAGTCAGCAATGTTCAAAATGTGATTAATAAACGAAAAATCAGGTCTCTGTAGAAACCAAACCACAATCAGGTAGATTAACAAAAATTTTATCCACAACTGCCAGGAAAATTGTTCAGGATGCAAAGAAAACTCCACAAATCACATCAGCTGAAATACAGAAATCACTGAAAACTAGCGGTGTGGCTGTTGCATGATGCACAACATGGAGATACTTGAAGAAAAATGGGCTGTGTGGTTGAGTAGCCAGAGGAAGGCCATTACTGGCAAATGCCACAAAGAATCTTGCCTACAATACGCCAAACAGCACAAAGACAAAGTCTCCAAACTTCTGGAACAAGGTGATTGGAGTGATGAGAACCAAAATCAAACTTTTTGGTCACAACCATAAACGTTACATTTGGAGAGGTGTCAACAAAGCCTATGATGAAAGGAACACCATTCCTACTGTAAAGCATAGAGGTGGATCACTGATGACATTGGCATGTGTGAGCTACAAAAGGCACAGGAAACTTGATCAAAGGTGAAGGAAAGATGAATGCAGCACATAATAAGGAAATACTGGAGGCAAATTTGCACTCATCAGCCCAGAAGCTGCACATGGAAACCTGGCAGTCAAAAATGCTATTAATATACAGATATGAAAGCCAAGCTACCAGGAGGAAATGAACTTTATTCTCCCACCAGCCACCAACTGTTAGTCAGAGAGGTGCGCCAAAACAGTTTCAGTCATTGTTGGGTGTACAGAGAGTGGTAACTGTAACCATGCCCCGACACTGGCTGAAAGCCGGCTCTGCACTGTCCAAGGCCGCCGGTGAATAAAGTTAATTTGCTTTTTGTAGTTGGGCTTTCAATGCCGGTGGTCACACAGCTTCAGAACACTATTATCCTGAAGATTATGCACCCCATACATGCAAGTTTGCAAGTTAATAGTGTTTCTTGACATGACAGATTCCCTTTAAGTTTATTATCACTTTGGTTGAGATTCGTGTTATTTGGAATATCTTGTCACATTATTTCACATGTGGACTTTCTTGGACTGAATATAATGATGCAAAAAGATACAGATTGCAGCAATAAATTTAACCCTAATGAATCTAAATTGCTGATAGTAAAATTAAGTGTACATGCTATAAAAATACTGTAATATATTTTCAACTGTTTTACTTTTGACATTTAAGTACTGAGTCACACACTGAAATAGTTAAGTGCTACACAATTCGAGAAACTCGGCATGAAATCCTGTGAATTTTACACATGATAATCAAAAAATCAAGAAGTATTCTTTTACAATGAACTCATTATGATTGGTTTAAAAAGCTACCTATGGATCCAGTGGATTTAAGTGAAATGTGGTATGAAGCTATTTCAAAATAAGAAGTCATCATGTTTGATTGTAACAAAAAAGTATTCCATTTCACAAATTTTCTTTTTAGAGGAAAAAATGATTTGCAGTAACTTTCAAAAGCTACTTTTGCTACCACATAATGTATAAAGAAAACTGAATATGCTATTATTATTACTATTAATATCTCTTCTTGTCATCTTTTTAATAAACAGAATTAGTGGTGTCATATTTTATCTATCGAATGTCTGGTAACAAAACTAAAATAGACAAATGTACCCTATCGTAAATGTGATAATAAAGTTTACTGGAATCAATGGAAAAATAATAGCTATCTCCTTCTCTGTATTGTTATAAAAGTAATTTAAATATGTATTTTTTGCAGATTCTGGGTTTCTCTTCTTGCTGCTCCTCCTATAGCGTGTTCTCACGTGAGTATAGGTTTCCTACATTCTACTTGGCACCCAAGCCAAATGATAACTATTTTAGAAAATATCACTATGTACCATATGGTTCATATCAAGAACCATAGGAAAAAAACACAGAAGCTCCGGCAACTTCTGAAACAGCCCCACTCTTCAAATGTACCATGTATTATTCACAATATTGGTTTAATCATAAGATTTGTGTGTTCTTATGTAGATTAAGTCCTGGATATGATCTTTATTTTTGCACCCTCAAATTGCAAAAATCCTTAATATAAAAGTAGTTTACTCTACTGGCTGAAACGTCTGAGTATAGGTGAGCCCATAGTCCTCTATTTTATATCTCCTCAATTAGCCAAATCAAGGAGCTGTTGTTAAAAAGAAAAACATTTTGGGGTCAATTGCACTGTGCCAGTCTTGCTAAAATAGAGGGCACCAAATTCATAAAGAGGGACGTGCCACTTATTGAATTCAGAATCTCTGGTAGGTGGCAAGTGCCTTTGTGCGCTTTGCCAGGAAAGCTATCCAGTAGGGGACTGGAATAGCATTTTTGGAGTACAAAGTGACAGCATTTTTAATTAATTTCATGGGCGAGTGTTGTCATGCAATCATCCCTCCTTAGCTTTGCCTAAGTTCCACCCATTTTGGAGGAGCTGAGTCAAACTTGCAAAAAAAATAGTTGTTTAATTTTTATGCAACTCCCATTTCCATACACATTTAAAAACATTTCAAAGCTTTTAAGCCAGTTTTCTGATGATGATGAATCGGCCCCTTTTATGTAATAATTGATCTGAATTTGCAGGTTATGATTTTATGTAATATGCTTCATTGCCTTTTTTTTCCTCCTCTCCTAAACACTTTTCTGCAGTGCTGTTTTACTGCCTAGTTCAAACTCTCCACTAATCTGCTTTCTGCTCAAGTTCCTACTCTAGTTACATATACAGTTGTGGCCAAAAGTATTGACACCCTGCAATTCTGTCAGATAATACTCGTTTCTTTCTGAAAATGATTGCAATCACAAATTCTTTGGTATTATTATCTTCATTTAATTTGTCTTCAATGAAAAAACACAAAAAGAATTGTCCTAAAGCAAATTGGATCTAATTCCACACCAAACATAAAAAGGAGGTGAACAAAAGTATTGGCACTGTTAGAAAAATCATGTGATGCTTCTCTAATTTGTGTAATTAACAGCACCTGTAACTTACCTGTGGCACCTAACAGGTGTTGGCAATAACTAAATCACACTTGCAGCCAGTTGACATGGATTAAAGTTGACTCAACCTCTTTCCTGTGTCCTTGTGTGTACCACATTGAGCATGGAGAAAAGAAAGAAGACCAAACAACTGTCTGAGGACTTTAGAAACCAAATTGTGAGGAAGCATGAGCAATCTCAAGGCTACAAGTCCATCTCCAAAGACCTGAATTTTTCCCTGTGTTACCGTGGCAGTGTCATCAAGAAGTTTAAAGCCCATGGCACTGTGGCTAACCTCCCTGGATGTGGACGATAAAAAAAAAGAGATTTCAATGCAAGATTGTGCGGATGGTGGATAAAGAACCTCGACTAACATCCAAACAAGTTCAAGCTGCCCTGCAGTCCGAGGGACAACAGTGTCAACGCGTACTATCCGTCGGCATCTGAATGAAAAGGGACTGTATTGTAGGATACTCAGGAAGACCCCACTTCTTACCCCCAGACATAAAAAAGTCAGGCTGGAGTTTGCCAAAACTTACCTGAGAAAGCCTAAAACTTTTGGAAGAATGTTCTCTGGTCAGATGAGACAAAAGTAGAGCTTTTTGGGCAAAGGCATCAACATAGAGTTTACAGGAGAAAAAAAGAGGTATTCAAAGAAAAGAACACGGTCCCTACAGTCAAACATGGCAGAGGTTCCCTGATGTTTTGGGGTTGCTTTGCTGCCTCTGGCACTGGACTGCTTGACCGTGTGCATGGCATTATGAAGTCTGAAGACTACCAACAAATTTTGCAGCATAATGTAGGGCCCAGTTTGAGAAAGCTGGGTCTCCCTCAGAGGTCATGGTTCTTCCACAGACAATGACCCAAAACACACTTCAAAAGCACTAGAAAATGTTTTGAGAGAAAGCACTGGAGACTTCTAAGGTGGCCAGCAATGAGTCCAACCTGAATCTCATAGAACACCTGTGGAGAGATCTAAAAATGGCAGTTTGGAGAAGGCACCCTTCAAACATCAGGGACCTGGAGCAGTTTACCAAAGAAGAATGGTCTAAAATTCCAGCAGAGCATTGTAAGAAACTCATTAATGGTTACCGATGGAAGCAGGTTGATCGCAGTTATTTTGGCTAAAGGTTGTGCAACCAAGTATTAGGCTGAGGGTGCCAATACTTTTGTCTGGCCCATTTTTGGAGTTTTGTGTGAAATGATCAATGTTTTGCTTTTTGCTTCATTCTCTTTTGTGTTTTTTCATTAATTCAAATTAAATGAAGATAATAATACCAAAGAATTTGTGATTGCAATCATTTTCAGGAAGAAACTGAGTATTATCTGACAGAATTGCAGAGGTGTCAATACTTTTGGCTACAACTGTATATCTATTGAACTTATCCTGTCTTGAATATTGGGGAAAAGAGAGGCTCAGATAGGGAAATTCCCATACATCATCTGTAAATAGAGTACAGATTCTAGCTTAGTAGCATATGAACTTAGATTTCTAGTCAGCATGAACTAAGCAGTTAAAACAGCACTGCAGTATAGTTTATAGAAGAAAAGAATGCAAAAATAGTAATGAAATATGAATGGTAAAAATATTAATAACTTTGCAAAATAAGGCTACTCTTTAGATAGAAACCAAAAAAATAGTAAATATTTATTCAAACTGTATTAAAAAAAAACTGTTCATAGTGGTGACCTCACCAACAGGAGGAGATGGGGGTACATATATCAATGAGTATATTTTATCTTACAATGAGAAACAACCAATAGAGTGCATTCAAAGTTACCCAGATTTTTCACAATATTGCATAGATGTTCATAAGTGAACCTAATGAATATAGAACATAATACCAAGTGTTATAATATCACTCTTTAGGCATTAGAGGAATAAATCTGCTGAAATTCAATACTCCATAAAGATATACCTTCAAATCTATTACCCATGTGGGTCTCCGTCTGCTGAAATGGCTCCAGCTCCTGGCGTGCATTGCAGTGTTAGCCTTTCTCAGAGGGGGAGCTAGTGCTATTCCATCAAGAAGAGACCCACATGGGTAAGAAACTTGAGTATTGAATGTGAGCAGCTTTTTTCCTGGAATCCTAATGATTGATATTATACCACTTGGTATTACTTTCTATTAGATCCACTTATGGAAATCTGTGCAATATTGTGGGCAATCTGTGTAACTCTGAATGCACTCTATTGATTGCTACTCAATGTAAGATAAAACATACTCATTGATATTTGTACTCCTTTGCTCCTGTTGGTCATGTTGCCAATATATGTATTTTTTGTGTGACTATTTTTATTGTTTTTTTATACAGTTTGAATAAAGATTTACTATTTTACATATCTTGGCTATTTGGATTTTTTTTTTATTTTTGAGTTTTAATAATTGAATGGAATCTTGCCTCATACTTTATGCATCATATGATGTCTTAACTCATATAAAAATAGCATCATTTTCAGTTGCTATCAGTTTATTTATCTTTAAAGAGAAACTTATTATCTTTTGAGCAACCAGCTTAACCTTGAACGACATATATGGCACATTGATTTTAATGGCCATTGAACAATGCTTTTTGAGGACTTGCTCTTAACCAAGTATGGAAGGCTGATGGAACAGAGATTCAGGTCATTATTATGTCTGTGAATTTCTCTTAAAAAAGGAATGTCTAATCATTTGCAAACATTAGAGCATTCTCAATCAAATTATGATAAAATCAAATTTCTCAACCCTATACAACCTATATTGATAAAATCAACTCACTCAGTTGTATGTACTGTAAACTGTACAGTCTGATGTAACAAAAGAGACAATTTAAATGACTCAAAATGTAATGTGGCTCAGTGGTTATTACTTTATTGTGCAAGCGTCCTGGGTTCAAATCCCACAATGACAACATCTGCAAGTAGTATGTTCTTCTTTGTTTGAGTGGGTTACCTCCAGGTTCTACAGTGTCTTCCCACACTCCAAATATATACTGATAGGGAAATTAGATTGTGAGCTCCTATGAGGGGGCATTCTGCTAATGTCACAATAACAGAAGGGCGATTTCTCCCTTCTGTTGATGGGTGCATAACTGAAGTCATGCTAATTGACAGCTGGCTCCCCCAATCAGGTAGCGGTGAGCCGGCTGTCAATCAACATGATGTTGGCTATGTGCCCACTTCCACAGAGCACAGCGGAAAAGCAACCTCTGCTGTGTTTACCCTGTCTTGATATCCCCAACAGGAATTGTCTGGTTTGGGGATGAACAGTGGTGAACGGTGCTGAGTATAACAGGCAGGTAGGTGGCAGCTACCTGCCTGTTAGTGCTTAGGCATATTTTTTTTTTAATAAAAATCCTGGATATCTTCTTTAATTATATTTGTAAAGTGCTGTAAAATTAATAGTGCTTTACACGTATGTAGAATAAACAAAAGTAACATTTCCATACAGGAAAAGCAAAGAAACCTATTATGTATAACTACCGTGAGTCCTTTTAATGACAGTACACCTTCAATTATTAAAAAGTAATTGCTGAAATATGTTCATTTCAAGTTCCCTAACATCTTGTAAATTCGGGAGTATTTTATGAAATGACGGCTTACTTGTGATGGGACTGATAAATCTACCACAAAGAGGTAATTTTAACAAATTTAGTTGTAATGTGAGAAATTCCCTCAAAAGATAATTGAGTCATATGTTCACTTAGTAACATTTAAAAAAAAATACTTTTCAAAACCCTTCTAGCTGTAAGTGAATGAAGGGAGCAAAGAGTTATAAAGGTCTTATGAAATGTCAATAACCGTCTGCTATAGCTAGCAACTATCCATGAGATTAAATAGCATCTGTGCTGCTGCAAAAACAGACAGCTGTCAAGCCTTCAGGGAAGGTAAAATCTGTATTTAAGTGGAACTGTCCTTGGTGTTACCTGGACTGGAGAGTCAAGAAGCATGAGCATATTTACAGACACAAGCATTTGATGTTTCCAATCAGATTTACATCATAACATTTGGAATGCTTCCATAAAAGAGATTGGGGACAAGCCTGATATATTGGGCCTTAATTATCTATTATAGATTTTGAATCATTGTTTTTGCTTAGAATTTCTAGTTATCTTTATTAATATAGTGGAGGATTTTAACAATTAGGAAACTGACAAGTGATCTTTCAAACTCTTGAAACAACTGTAAAAAATAAATAATAATGGTGCCCACATGGGCAGAGACCGAGGCTGGGGTCACATTTGGGCAGGCAATTGCCTTCACACACATTTTGTTTCCAAAATGTGTGCTGTGAACCACAATGCGGTAACCGGATTGCTCTGGATGTGTAATCCGGAGCAATGTTGTTACCGTATACTTTGCTCATCCCTGAATATTAGCTGCGGGCAACATGTCTCTAGGGGGTGCCCACCCCCCCTAGAGACATGCTGTCCATTCCTCTCAGCCTGTGAGGGGTTAATAAGCCATTTACAGTAAGCCGGCTATTGTCGGCTTTGTACAAATGTATGAATGAAGCCACGGCTCCCCTGACAGTAAAGCAGATACAGTACGTAATGTACGTATAGTTTCTGCCGCTGTCCGAGGTCCTGTAAGCATTAACATTTGGTCTATGGGCAGGGCATCCCAATAGACATAATGTTAATGGTTACAGGACCCTGGACAGCGGCAGGTACTATACGTACATTACGTACAGTATCTGCTCTACTGTCAGGGGAGCGGCGGCTTCATTCATACATTTGAACAATGCCGACAATAGCCGGCTTACTGTAAATGGCTTATTAACCCCTAACATGCTGAGAGGAATGGACAGCATGTCTCTGGTCTCTGGGGGGGGTGGGCACCCCCTAGAGACATGTTTCCCACAGCTAATATTCATATTTAATGTGTTAATACACATTTAACACTTTGCTTATCCCTGCGGCAGCAGGGATGAGCAAAGTATACGGTAACCGCATTGCTCAGGATTACACATCCTGAGCAATCCGGTTACCGCATTGTGGTTGATAGAACTGCTCCAAAAACTGTAGCTTGCATGATTTTTCCCACAGGCTGCAGATCTGGAGCTGGTAACCGGATTGCATGTAAAGCAATCCGGTTATCATAATGGGCTCCTATGTGGAGTGTTTCCTGATCCGGTTTTGAGCTTTTTGAAAGCTCAAAACCGGATCAGGATTTAAAATATATACCGCATGTGTGACCCCAGCCAGACAGAGGATCCCTCTACCAGAAAAGTATATGTGTCCTTTGCCATCCAATGGTTGATCATAATTCATAATTTCCCCTGATTTGGAGTTAGAAGTGGGCCCCATTATCCCTTGAGCCCCTGTGTAGCTATCCTGACTGGCAAATGCAGTTTTTGCCATGATCCAGCCAATCCGGCAGTTGCGGCAGGTCAAAAAAACGCAGCTAGCAGTGGGTTTTTTCATGCGCCGCAAGTGCCGCAAGTGCCGGATCCGGCAAACCGCACTTACCAAACCTACCCGCAAGCCCCATAGAGAATGAATGGGGCTTGCCACAAGTGTATTGCAAGTGCAGCCATTACGTGGTAGATGCGGTAAATCTGCCGGGGGACAGGGGAGGCAGGGGTGGGGGGAATGGGTCGGAGGATAAGGGGGTTACGAGGGTTGGTGATGGGTCGTCGGAGTGGGATGGAGGGGAGTGAGGTGGTGTGGTGGGGTGGGCCAGGATTAGGGGAGATGTCACCAGAGAGTAGGAGGAGCATGGAGAGGGTTAGGAGGTGGGAGCAGAGGAGCTTGCGTGGTGGGCGTGTACATCTAGAGATGGTGGGTTGAAAGTGGGGGAATAGTTCGGAGGATAGGGTGAGGTGGGTTGGAAGGATGGAGGATGAGAGCAGAATTCCTTTGCTCAGTGGGGGGATGGGTAGGTGTAGTAGGAAATGGAGAAAGATGGGAGTGAAGGTGAGGAGAAGGGGAACATGGTGGGGGGAGAGGGTAGGAGAGGTGGCTGGGGTCAGAGGTAGCTGGGAATCTGGTGTGGCAAGGTTGAGTTCAAAATGGTGGGTGGTTAGCCGCATTTGAGGTGCGGCCAGGTGATGAGATGCAGTCTGGGGGAGGAGGTGCGGTTCAGGGGTGAGGTGCAGTTCGGTGAAGAGGTGATGCAGTCGAGGACGTTGCGGCCAGGATGAGTTGGCGCAGGTGAAGCAGCCGAGGATGAGGTGGTGCAGCCGTGGATGAGGTGATGCAGCCGGGGTGAAGTGAAGCAGCTGGGCTGGGGTGGAGCAGCCAGGGTGAGATGATGTAGCCCAGGAGGAGATGATGCCACTAGGGGGTGAGCTGAAGCAGGCGGGGGATGAGATGAAGCAGGCAGGGGATAAGATGAAGCAGCCAGGGGATGAGATGAAGCAGCCAGGGGATGAGATGAAGCAGCCAGGGGATGAGACAAAGCAACCAGGGGATGACACGAAGCAGCCAGGGGGTGAGACGAAGCAGCCAGAGGGTGAGATGAGGCAGCCAGGGGTGAGACGATGCAGCCAGAGGCCGAGTTGATGCAGCCGGGGGATGAGATGATGCCGTCTGAGGATGAGCTGATGCAGCCAGAGGATGAGTTGAAGCAGCCGGAGGATGAGATGAAGCAGCCGGAGGATGAGATGAAGCACCTGGAGGATGAGATGAAGCAGACGAAGGATGAGGTAAAGCAGCTTAGAACTAACACCGGCTCAAATTTTGGAATGGCTATTCACCAATGATTTTCCATTTGCAGCACTATGCCCCATGGTCTTTAAGCAAGTGGTCTATGGAATTCCTATACTGTATGTTACTCTATTCATATTTTATTGTTATGTAAATCCACTTCCCCTTCCCCTACTTTATATGTGTTGAAAATCTTGACTACATGCTTCTTTTAAAGGTAAGAGTAATTGTGCATCTTAAATGGGGATCTGTTAGCACCTTCATAGACAGGATTGAGTGCAGCATAGCATTGTATAGGTATGACATGGGTCTGCACCCGTATGCTAGCACCTTTCCACACTCTAGTTGTCAGAGATAAGCTATTGCCCTCTGGTATCAGTCTCTAACACGCCTAAGAGGTTAACCTCTTTTCCCAAGGCACCAATTAGATATTCACAGCACCTGTCTTTAGTTATAAGACTGCAAATCCATTGTTCTCTGGTATCAGCCGATGAGGAAAAGCCCAGAACGACATCAGGCAGTTACATTAGTGTTAGGACCCAGTTAATAGAGATCGCCTCAACGTGGCAACTGGGTGAATTATCGATTTGGCCATTTCCATAATACTAAGTATCTCTACTTTTTCATTATCATTTTATCTCTATTTAGAAATAAGTCTATGTCGAGTGCAACTATTGTATATTTGAAATAGAATTGTGTTTAGTTAGTACCTTCACAGACAGGATTGAGTGCAGCATAGCATTGTATAGGTATGACATGGGTCTGCACCCGTATGCTAGCACCTTTCCACACTCTATTTGTCAGAGATAAGCTATTGCCCTCTGGTATCAGTCTCTAACACGTCTAAGGGGTTAA
The DNA here is from genome assembly GCA_033576535.1 of Allobates femoralis. NCBI lineage: Eukaryota > Metazoa > Chordata > Amphibia > Anura > Aromobatidae > Allobates > Allobates femoralis. The sequence continues at coordinate 520,933,679 of JARQOC010000003.1, read as the reverse complement.
CCTCTTTTCCCAAGGCACCAATTAGATATTCACAGCACCTGTCTTTAGTTATAAGACTGCAAATCCATTGTTCTCTGGTATCAGCCGATGAGGAAAAGCCCAGAATGACATCAGGCAGTTACATTAGTGTTAGGACCCAGTTAATAGAGATCGCCTCAGCGTAGCAACTGGGTGAATTATCGATTTGTCCATTTCCATAATACTAAGTATCTCTACTTTTTTATTATCATTTTGTCTCTATTTAGAAATAAGTCTATGTCGAGTGCAACTATTGTACGGTATATTTGAAATAGAATTGTGTTTAGTTAGCACCTTCATAGACAGGATTGAGTGCAGCATAGCATTGTATAGTCATTTCCATTATAGGCAAGCTTTCTGTAATACTTCTTTTCTTTCAAGAACACTCTTTTTCTAATGAAAAAAATATATTGTTCTGTACTTAAAGCTATGTATAGGCATGGTTTCAGACTAGACATGAACCTGTAGTCTGATTCACAGTTATAAAGTTGTTCAGCACTACCACGGTATATATACTCCTTTTACTACAGCTTTTGGTGCTGGCAGTATTTGTCCGACCTGTGGGGCACCTGGAACTAGTCTCCCGCGTCCACGCTTCTCCATCGCCCTTTTACCACGGTGCACACTTCCGGTTTGAAGAATGTCACATCCGAATTAACGAAACATAGAGATGAAGTCACTCTCGTCCTCCGGGTTTACACACTTTATTTAGTCAGACGGACATCAGGTTTTTACAGCGGGGGTTTCGGGTGGGAGGATGGATGATTCCAAATACGACAACTGTTTTGCGCAACCTAGTGGTGCTTCAACGGGTAACAATCCACCCATGGATTTCAGCGCAAAATGGCCATCGTATTTGGAATCCACCATCCTCCCACTCGCAAGCCCCGCTGTAAAAACATAATGTCCATTTAATTAAATATAGTAAGTAAATCCGGAGGACGAGTGCGGCTTCATCTCTATGTTTCCCTAAACCTGTAGTCTGATCACTTCCCATCTTCATGCTAATTTAAAGAGAGAGAGATCAGATTAAAGGCCCTGTCACACACAATGTCCGAGCGATCCGATCAACGTTGCCACTTGACCTAGATCGCTTGAACAACGTTCAATGATCGTTAGTGAAATGTCACATGTAAAGATATCGTTAACGACGCAGCAACGATTCCGCGACAAACAAACAATACTTGCGGTCGTTATATCGTCTACGTCCTTCAGTTCAGAATAGGTGAGGTCGTTAAAAACATCATTATTGAGGTGTCACACACACCCTTGCTGTAGGTTGGACGAACGATCATCGTCTGGTTTGTGATCCAGTTCACCAACCTCCGATGAACGATCTGCCCGATTATCGTTGATCGGATGTACAGTACATGTCACACTCAACAATGCCGTTACAACGTCGTTTGAACGACTGAAAACCCGTGACGTTTCAACAATATCGTTAACAATATTGTAGTGTGAGATGGGGCCTTAAGTATGACTGCAATTTTGACTACAGGATAAACAATGGTAATGTACAGAAAGAATCCAGCTGGATTGATACTTTTTCAAGAAGAATATGTAAATACACCCCAGCCCATTATTGCATATTGACTGTATATTATCTACTATTTCTTGTATCACATGGTCAGTTACCTCGGCGATGTAGAAGGACTCAGACCAAGAGTGCTGGCAGCCAGGAGTTATGGAGGCAATCGCCGGAGGGGCCAGGATGACTTACGCTCCCATACCGCCAGACAACGGCGTTGTGGGGCATGCATCCCAGGTGGTAATACAATGTGGGCCCACTGGATCACAGGGGACCCGAGCCTGCCCAGACTAGAGAAGGGCAGTGACCGGGGTCTGTGGCAGCTGAGCATGTGGGCAAGGTGGTGACATGCAGGACAAGATGACACCGCACACTTCAGGTATAGGAAAACAGAGTTTACTTAGAGAAGAACACAGTACAAGGAACAAGACAAAGCAAGGCTCCTGATTCCACATATAAAGCTAGGGGAACATCACAGATGTCAGGAAATGATATGGCAGGAGGTTGATGAAGTCCAGGGTCATCTGGCATGGGCATATCAGGAGTGCCTCACTCTCAGGTCTCAGGTGTAGCACTGGCACAGTAGGAGAACATCAGACATTGACCTCCGACAGATGTCATCACATGATGGACCCCAGGGAAAAGGCCAGGCATTGGGACACAGGCAGAACACAGACAGCACAGGTCCAGGAACACCACAAGGAAGCATAGGATATCGGCTTGTGCGATCCAGGATCCTCCAGCAGAGTCGTCACTGGGAAACAATGCTGGAGACTCCGCAAAACCATGGAGGAGGAGCCCATCCAGTAACCCAAGTGGGACCGACTCTGAGAACATGGACTGGACCACCAGGATCGTGGACTTCACATCTGGACACTGGCAACACATCAGGACTCGGAACATCAAGAACTCAGAACATCAAGGACTCAGAACATCAAGGACTTGGAACATCAGACACGACCTGAAGAGGAACTCCAGCGGTCTGAGCCACAGAGCCATATAGGACACCAGGCAGAATCCCAGGAGCAATTTGGATGCCACCAAGCAGGATCTCAGGACCATCTTGGATGCCAGGCAGGACCTCAGGACCATCTCGGACACCAGACAGAACCTCAGGGCCATCTAGGATGCCAGGTGGAGCCTCAGGGCCATCTCTGATGCCAAGCAGGACCTCAGGGCCATCTTGGACAACAGGCAGGACCTCAGGGCCTTCTTGGATGCCAGGCAGGACCTCAGAGCCATCTCAGATGCCAGGCAGGACCTCAGGGCCATCTTGGATGCTAGGCAGGACCTCAGGGCCATCTCAGACACCAGGCAGGACAACAGAGCCACCTCAGATGCCAGGCAGAACCTTAGAACCATCTCGGATGCCAGACTCAGGACAGCAGACACGAGCTCCAGGTACCATACAGAAGGCATCAGGGTCCCGGCACCACCTAGAAAGAAACTCAAGTGTTCAGGGCCACAGGGCCATGAGCATAGCAGGCAAGACGTTGGGATCATCAGGGACACGAGCAGGACATCTGGACTCCATACAGCAGACACAGGGAACGTCAGGACACAAGCAGGAATCCACATACAAGGCAAGGACTTTGGTACCAACACAGAAGCAAAACAGGTCCAGGGACAAAGACATCAGCATTGCCAGAACTGATAACAGGCAGAACTGGAGCTGTAGAAAATGCAGACCAAGAGCAGCATGGCTGTACCAACACACAGGGTTAGGTTCAGGAGCCTAATGAGAAGCTCTGGTGATGCCTAACAGGAAAGAGGAACTTTAAATAGGAGCTGTCCCTTAGTTGTAGGCTGTGGACAGCAATTCAAGTGCACACACTCCACGTCATAAAACCAGGTAAGGTGTGGCGGCGTGCACCCTAGGCACAATCAGAACCCAGACAGCATTGCCAGCACAGGAACTAAGGCCCAGGGCACCTGGCAATGGCTGCAAGCCTGGACACACGTGGAAAGTCATGCACCAGCTGCAGAGGACCTCACAACCCGAGGATAGCTTCCACAGCGACAGCCAGGGTCCGCACACATGGATGGTTGAGCAGCAGTGCAATGACCCCACCACACACGTGCGGCTAGCAGCTGAGTGAGGAACTGAGCAGAGTCCCATGCAGGTAACATACTACAGTATTCAAGCTGGTTAGCAGAGCAGGGAACTGAGCAGAATCCTATACAGGTAACATACTACAGTATTCAAACTGGTTAGGGGGAAGGAGCATTGGGAAAAAGCACAGTAGAACATAGTAACAACGGGGAACCAAGGTAGAAACCCACCGGCGTTACAGGGGTGAATTTTACATAGTTTGTTATTTTCTGTGCTGCAGCATGGGGGGCATATCCAGGATGATGAGGAGACATCGGGGAAGCTCAGTCACCATCGGGGGAGCTCAGCACCATTGGGGGGTGAGAGCATATCCAGGACGATGGGGGGGTATATCAAGGAAGATGAGGGGACATATGTAGTGATATGGAGGTGTACACTTTTTAAATTTAATATGCCCTGCATCCATTCACCATCCCTCAACGCTGCTTCAGCATTGAGCTCATGGACAGCGGCAGGTGCAGTGCATATTAAATGAACAGGAGCACGTTACCTCCCGCTGGCTCAGCAGCCTCCCACAGCCTCCTCACAGTCCGTTCCAGAGCTGCAGCTTCCCGCAGCACAGCCCTACAGCCACACAGGTTCTTTATTCAGACCATAAGATGCACCCCCACTTTCCCCAAAAAATTTATGGGGAAAAAAGTGCATCTTATTGTCCGAAAAATATGGTATATATATCAGGGCCGGCGTCAGCACCCGGCGTACCCGGGCAAGTGCCGGGGCCCGACGGCTTGGAGGGGGCCCACCGGGCCCCTGAGGGCTAGGGTCACACTTGTGTTGTGACCCTAGCCTGACGCAAGTATTGTCTGCTGCAGCGCAGAGCGTTTAACGCTATGCGCTGCCAGCAACTGAGCCCATAGAAACCCGCAGTTTACATTGACAACCAGTGGTTGTCAAGGTAAACGTCGGGTTTCTATGGGCTGCCTCCAGCGCATAGCAGCTTTGCAACATACAATACTTGCATAAGGCTAGGGTCACAATGCAAGTGTGACCCTAGCCTCAGGGGCCCCTGAGCACTGCCACCACAGCCAGAGCCATATCCAGGGGGCAGCTGGGGGGTCATTTTCAGGCTCCTGCAGGCTGCAGCACTGGAGGTCTCCCTCCTCCCCCTCCACGGGAGCCGACAGAGCAGCACACACTGTGCTAGTGTGCTTACAGGACCTGTGATGATGTCAATGGATGGGGAGTAGTCAGGGGTCTCATGATCAGCTCCTCAGTGTATCCAGGACTGTGCTGGCCACCATGAATGATGCTCAAATAAGGTGAAGTTTGTGTGTGGTCAGGAGGCATTTACAGTGTGAATGTAGCAGAGGTGAGTGTGTACTAGGTGTATGGAGCAGAGCCGTGTGTGTACGAGGTGTACGGAGCAGAGCCATGTGTGTACGAGGTGTACGGAGCAGAGCCGTGTGTGTACGAGGTGTACGGATCAGAGCCGTGTGTGTACGAGGTGTACGGAGCAGAGCCGTGTGTGTACGAGGTGTACGGAGCAGAGCCGTGTGTGTACGAGGTGTACGGAGCAGAGCCGAGTGTGTACGAGGTGTACGGAGCAGAGCCGTGTGTGTACGAGGTGTACGGAGCAGAGCCGTGTGTTACGAGGTGTACGGAGCAGAGCGTGGTGTACGAGGTGTACGGAGCAGAGCCGAGTGTGTACGAGGTGTACGGAGCAGAGCCGAGTGTGTACGAGGTGTACGGAGCAGAGCCGTGTGTGTACGAGGTGTACGGAGCAGAGCGTGTGTGTACGAGGTGTACGGAGAAGAGCCGTGTGTGTACGAGGTGTACGGAGCAGAGCCGTGTGTGTACGAGGTGTATGGAGCAGAGCCGAGTGTGTACGAGGTGTACGGAGAGAGCCGTGTGTGTACGAGGTGTACGGAGCAGAGCCGTGTGTGTACGAGGTGTACGGAGCAGAGCCGTGTGTGTACGAGGTGTACGGAGAAGAGCCGTGTGTGTACGAGGTGTACGGAGAAGAGCCGTGTGTGTACGAGGTGTACGGAGCAGAGCCGTGTGTGTACGAGGTGTACGGAGCAGAGCCGCGTGTGTACGAAGTATGTGTACCAGTGGTAGCCCCCCGCAGATTCCGCTCCTATAGTCTCAGCCACCTTTGCCAGCAGCATTCTTCTCCATAGTCTCTTCTGCCGCTGTCTGCATTCTGCAGCTCAGCATGGAGGGGCACGATGTCATCACTGTGCTGATATGTGCAGAGCGACCGGAGGAGACCGGAGCGGCAAGAAGAAAGGTGAGGAGAAGAGAGATCCGGACGGCCAGACACTCCGCTTGGCTGCGGTGCCACCATATGGCAGTGTGGCTCCATTGAGCTGCTTGCATTATTTGTGTGCTTCAGGATGCTTGTGTATATACCAAGCATCCTCAGATGCACAAAAATGCAACATTTTGCATTTGAAGGGTATTTTTAAAAGGCACAAGGGAATGCAATCGCATTTTAGCCCGCTCCTAACAATGTGTAATATCCTCACTGTCAGAAACAGCTCTTGCTGGATTCGGCAGTCACTGTTCCTGTAAGGCTGCCTTCACATAGGAGTTTTTTTTAAAATGTGGCAGTTGCGGTAAAAAAAAACCCGCATCTGCCGCATTTTACGTCTAGCGGCTGCACTTGCTGCACGTATGCGGCAAGCCCCATGCATTGTCTATGGGGCTTGCGGTAAGTGTGCGGCAATATATATATATATATATATATATATATATATATATATATATATAGTCCGCGATATGTACTTAAAGGGGGCCCACTGAGACCTTTTCGCCCGGGGCCCACAGAAACCTGGAGCCGGCCCTGATATATATAAACTAAAATAGTATACATTTATTATATATATAAAATTCAATTTCACTCACAAGTGTGGAATAATTTAGCAATACGCTATTTGCCATTAGTCCGTAAAATATTTCTCCGTAAATATATTTCTATAGAATTTCAACCCTTTAAACATAAGATATTTCCAACAACTGACATTTTATTAATTCTTCTAAGAATGGACTGATTGAGTAACACACAATGACCACAAAATAAAAGTCACTAAAGCTTTACCTGAGTTTCAGGTTGGAAATGTTGTCAGCCTTGACATTTTACTTGGCAAGGTATACTAAAATCATTGTGACCTTCAGTTATTTCTATAGATAGGAAATACATTAAGGTGAGAAGTCCACTCAAAACCTCTGCCTTCTTACATTTAAAGCTAACTAAATCTAACACATACCGTCATCTACAGAGCGGCATGTATTTTTTTCCCAGCGTATAATGGCAGAATGCAGATTGCAATAATTAAGTATAAATTACAGTAATGACTCTAACATAGTGCAACATTATAAATTTGCATTGCTATTACAATCGCTCAAAAGAGAGCTTGATTTCATGGGGAGATAAAAAGAGCTATATTTAGGAACCGCTAAAAATGTGTCACGAGTCAAGATTTACTCTGCAACAATCTGAATGGAGAATAAAAAAACCATGTCTAATAAAATATATACAGCTTCTTCATAATGAAACGAGGTTTTTACAGATTGCATTTACAAAATAGCTTCTGAGTACAACATATTGTTATAGGCTAAAGCAGACAGGCAGATCTGAAATAATAACATCAAAAGTAATGGCTTGATGTGATTTTTAAAGGGTTTTTCTTATGATTAAGTATTATATTTTCTGTTGTATCATGTATTACAAAATAGCGTAACTATTTTGTTTGGCACTGGAGCAAACCTTTACTTTGGGACACTTCCTACTTTAACTCCTCAGCAGTCCCCAACAGACCTGTTATGATCCATAAGTACACTGCCATCCCACCCAGGCTTATTGCTCAACATTGATATTAACCCTTCCACTCTGCTTATTACTCCGCAGCACCACTTTATAAACATGGACACACCAGCTCTCATCAATCTGCACTCTACGATAACCTCAATTCTCAGCCCCAGCTCTTCATCCTTCAGCTTTACTCAGTACTCATAAGCAGCTGTCCACTACACTGGTGTGTAATTTATAACATTTCTTGACTTATATAGTAAATAGGCAGCAAGCCACATTACACTCACTCTCCACTAAAGCAGAGATGTTGGCTTCTATAGAGTTAACTGACACTGAGCTTAGGCCCCTTTCGCATCAGCGTTTTTTTCAAATCGCGGCAGATGCGGTGAAAAAAACGCATCTGCCGCGATTACCGCATACCGGCTTGCACTTGCGGCACTGTTGCGGCAAGCCCCATACAATGTATAGGCGGGCTTGCGGCAGGTGCGGCAAGTGCGGTTTTGGCACTTGCGGCAGGTGCGGCCGCGAAAAATACCGCGTCAGCCGCGTTTTTTCGCGGCCGCACCTGCGGCAAGTGCCAAAACCGCACTTGCCGCACCTGCCGCAAGCCGCCTATACATTGTATGGGGCTTGCCGCAACAGTGCCGCAAGTGCAGCCGGTATGCGGTAATCCGGCAGATGCGTTTTTTTCACCGCATCTGCCGCGATTTGAAAAAAACGCTGATGTGAAAGGGGCCTAAAGCGGTGTCTGTGCATAGAGTGAGGCTCTGTTTTTGGAGGAAGGATTGCTGCCTGCTTACCTTAATGCAGGTGTAACTCACCTTCTTCACTGAAAAGAGCCTACTGGTTTTTCTTGGGTCCTGAAGTGACAAAGTCCTTGGTAGCCAATGGGTCCGATTGCAGGTCTGGTAACTAAATATTACACTTTTATTTTAGAGTTATTATGCCATTCAAACCATTTACGACATTTGTATAACAGCATTGCTTCTACTCATTTGCTTATTTGTCTCCTAGTGTTTGATTTCATTGCAGAACATCCACTTAATATATCCAATATTAGGAGGACCAGTGGAAGTGCATACTAAGCGCAAAATGTCTTGTTATCTTTCTCTTCCCTCCCTCCCAGCAACATGTCAAATGCAATACCGCAATAAATAAAACCAAAGTGCAACATAAAACAGGTGAGTGCACCTTTCTTTATGTTTTTTGATATCCAATATTAGTGATTACATGTGCTCCATAGCTTAGTCCTACCAATCAGATCCAATATACAGTACAATTGAAGCAGACAGATTCCTAGTATTGTGCAGTTAACATAATAGTAATCAGAACACTAGAAGAGGCTTTTTTTGTGCCAGAACTGAATAAATCAGATGGATGTTTTGAAAAGGGAATCAAAAGGACACCAGGGGTCTACACCCCAAGTGTACTGCAGCAATATCTAGACAAAGGAATATATTTTACATATTTAATTGCTGTTGAAAAAGTAATTTTTATTTTATTAAATCCTTTAATGTCCAGCCTGTATTTACAACATGATATTAGCATACACATGTAGGTAATCTGTTAGCAGTTAAAATGTAATCTGAGAGCCCCATAAGATAATAACAGTAGTGATGGGCGAATCCTAAATTACTCGGAATCACTTGACTCTAGCGAGTCCGAGCCCGGGACTCGCTACTCGTTGTGAGTCTAGCGAGTCCAATGTTAATGAATGGGGAAGCGAGTAATAGCGAGTAGTGTGCGATTTACAAATCACAGATGTGTCTCGGAAGCTTCAGCCTGAAGCAATCCTAGTTTTGCCATTGATTTGCATTGGACTCGTTTACTGTGCAAGTAATCGCTGGGAAACTCACACAGATAAGAGTCCTGCTGTCTGCTCTGTGTGCAGGCTGCCGCAGCTCCAGGGTCCTAGAGCCCGCCTGCTGCCTGATGTAGCAGAGCTGAGATTGTTCTCACTCTGCTCATTTCCTGTGCATAGACATCTATATCTATGCACAGGGGATGTAGCAGAGAGGACATCGCATTTTGGACTGCGTCGGACGGAAGAGGATTTTTTTAATTAAAGATGGAGTCCCTAATGGCTTTTTTTTTATTTCTAATAAAAAATTTTCTCTGTGTTGTGTTTTTTTTAAAACAATTTAATAGAAATTCATGGCGGTCATGTCTAATATTGGTGTGACCGCCATAAATTTAGGGCTTAGGGCCAGCTGATAATACAAAGCTGGCCCTAACCTCTTTATTACCAAGCGTGCCACCGCCACCAGGGCCGCTGGAAGAGCGGGGTTCAGCGCCAGAGGATGGCGCTTCAATGAACGCGCCATCTTCTGGGGCGGCTGCGGGCTGCAATTTGCAGCGGGGGGTGCCCAGAAAGCTTGGGCATCCCTGCGCTGCAGATTCCAGCCCCCAGCTGCTTAGCTATACCTGGCTAGACATAGAAATTGCGCGGAGCCCCACGCATTTTTTTTTAATTATTTCATGAAATTCATGAAATAATAAAAAAAAGGGCTCCCCTATATTCTTGTGTCTGGCCAGGTACAAATAGGCACCTGGGGGTTGGGGGCAGCCCGTCGCTGCCTGCTGGATCCGGCTGGTTCCAGAAAGAGCATGTAATTTTTTTTCTGAAAAATCAATAAAACAATCCTAAAAAAGGGACTGCATCTTTATTAACCCCTCGCCCATGGTCCAGCAAAACCCTGCCGACAGATTCCCTTTAACCCTTTAATGACCAAGGACATAAAGAGCACAGCATGAGCAGTTGTCAGTTCACACACCATGACGTCCTATGTACATCATGCCTTTAAAATGTCACTGCGTATAAACACTCAGTGACAGTTCCATACTGACAGCTCTCACTGACAGCTGAGCAAAAAGGAAAAAGGTGAGGGGACTCATGCCGTTGGTCTCAGCACTCAGAGGGATGAGATTGGTCAGCCAATCTGATTACCGATTACAGCATGATCATGCATGAAAGTGTTGAATATCAGCACTTCTCTGCGCGATCAGTGCAGAAGCTCAGCACAGCTGACCGCCAATCTCCTGCCGGTGTGTGTGCTGACCCTGGCTATTTCACCCTTCAAAAGCTGCAATCAATTGTGATTTCAATATTTAGAAGGTTCTGAGAGGGAGTTGGCAGACCCATGATAAAATCACAGGGAGCCAATGGTTGCCAAGGTACCCAGAGGTCAAGCAATAACCTCCTAGTGCGCCAGCTATGGTGGCCTTTTAGGCCAGATTACAGTGATAGGTAAATAAATTTCTGAAATACATGATTCAGACAAACCTCCTGATGGAACATTCACTGTAATGAGGCAGGTGAAGTCACCTTGGACTCTGACCTGTGATCTAGCCGTGCATGTCTTTTTAAGAGTGCATAAAAGTTCAGTTGTCTCATTAGTGAATGGATTCTCTGGGGGTTTCATCTGAGTCACGTATTTTATAGATTTAGAAATCCCAATGTAAGTACCCAAAATGCCACTAATAAAGGCTTTTACTCAATCCACAAAAAAACTTGTCCCCAGTCAGGTTTGTCATCTGTTAACTATGTTACAGGTAGTAAAAAGGCTCTGGAAAAGTGGTATGGTTCCTTGCCCCTCAAAAGAAAACCAGCAAAACCTGCTTTCCCAAATACAAATGCCCCCTTCTCTATTGAAACTCACAGTGCACTTAAACCAGAGTTAGTACCCACATTTTTGGCATTTTTGTAGGAAGCAGAGCTCACTAACTTTACATGTTGCAGGTCTTCAAATACTTAAGCTGGGCAAAAACTACTGGGCACTATCATGTACGGGCACTACAATGGCAGATTTCCATTTTCACTCTGCAACATCCATTACTGCTTGTTTCTGGAAAAAAAACAATGGAGTCAAAATTATCACTACACCTGTAGATTAATTCCCAAAAGGCTGCAATTTTCAAATTGGGATCACTTGAGCTGGTTTTCCGTGCCGAGCTCTTCCAGTGTCGGAGCTGGTGTTATTCTATTAAGACTGGTGAGCTGCTTTATTCCCATTCCCCTTTTCCTAATTATTTACTTGAGCGGGTTTCTGCTATTCCGGCACTTGCAAGAACCAGGGTGAAAAGAGGATTTAAATCTGCACTACTGTGAAAAGATGAAGGTCCAGATGCACTGAAGTAAAGTATGATGGTTTATTTCTACGCGTTCTGAAGCAAACCTTACTTCTTCGTCAGGATAGAACACCAAAAATTAAAATCCACTTTTTCATGTGGATTCTGCAGCAGTTATGTTACACCTTTTCCACTGGTTGTGTGTCACACAACCCCACAAGGTGAGCATACTAGCTCCATATGTCTATTTAAGTTTCATCTGGGTAAGACATTATTGCACTATTTTATCCAGAGCTACTAGTCTTCTGGCACTTAGGGGTTCTGTATGTGTATTCTTAAAACTATTCTAGGAAACCCTATGCAAAAGTCAAATAGCGCTCCTTCCTTTCCGAGCCCTGCCGTGTGCCCAAATAGTAGTTTGTGGTATTGGAGTAATCAAGAGAAATTGAACAACACATTTATGATGTAATTTTTTCTGTTAGCCTTGTGAAAATAAAAAATGTTGAGCTTTAAGAACATTTTTTGGAGAGATTTCTTTTATTTTCACGGCCAAACTATGAAGCACCTAAGGGTTCAAGGCGCTCATCACACATCTATATAAGTTCCTTGAGGGGTTTAGTTTTCAAAATGGGGTCACTTGTGGGTTTTCTACAATTTAGGCTCAGACTCTCCAAACACGACATGGCATCCGCTAACAATTCCAGCTAATCTTACGTTTGAAAAGTCAAATGATGCTCCTTCCATTACAAGCCCTGCTGTATACTCAAGCAGTAGTTTTTCCCTACATACAGTTGTGTCCAAAAGTATTGACACCCCTGCAATTCTGTCAGATAATACTCAGCTTCTTCCTGAAAATGATTGCAATCACAAATTCTTTGGTATTATTATCTTCATTTAATTTGTCCTGAATATTCCTGTGTCTACCGTGCGCAGTGTCATCAAGAAGTTTAAAGCCCATGGCACTGTGGCTAACCTCCCTAGATGTGGACGGAAAAGAAAAATTGACTAGAGATTTCAATGCAAGATTGTGTGGATGGTGGATAAAGAACCTCGACTAACATCCAAACAAGTTCAAGCTGCCCTGCAGTCCGAAGGTACAACAGTGTCAACTCGTACTATCCATCGGCGTCTGAATGAAAAGGGACTGTATGGTAGGAGACCCAGGAAGACCCCACTTCTTACCCCGAGACATAAAAAAGCCTGGCTGGAGTTTGCCAAAACTTACCTGTGAAAGCCTAAAACGTTTTGGAAGAATGTTCTCTGGTAAGATGAGACAAAAGTAGAGCTTTTTGGGCAAAGGCATCAACATGGAGTTTACAGGAGAAAAAAGAGGCATTCAAAGAAAAGAACACGGTCCCTACAGTCAAACATGGCGAGGTTCCCTGATGTTTTGGGGTTGCTTTGCTGCCTCTGGCACTGGACTGCTTGACCGTGTGCATGGCATTATGAAGTCTGAAGACTACCAACAAATTTTGCAGCATAATGTAGGGCCCAGTGTGAGAAAGCTGGGTCTCCCTCAGAGGTCATGGGTCTTCCTGCAGGACAACGACCCAAAACACACTTCAAAAAGCACTAGAAAATGGTTTGAGAGAAAGCACTGGAGACTTCTAAGGTGGCCAGCAATGAGTCCAGACCTGAATCCCATAGAACACCTGTGGAGAAATCTAAAAATGGCAGTTTGGAGAAGGTACCCTTCAAATATCAGGGACCTGGAGCAGTTTGCCAAAGAAGAATGGTTTAAAATTCCAGCAGAGCATTGTAAGAAACTCATTGATGGTTACCAGAAGCGGTTGATCGCAGTTATTTTGGCTAAAGTTGTGCAACCAAGTATTAGGCAGAGGGTGCCAATACTTTTGTCTGGCCCATTTTTGGAGTTTTGTGTGAAATGATCAATGTTTTGCTTTTTGCTTCATTCTTTTTGTGTTTTTCCATTAAGACAAATTAAATGAAAATAATAATACCAAAGAATTTGTGATTGCAATCATTTTCAGGAAGAAACTGAGTATTATCTGACAGAATTGCAGGGGTGTCAATACTTTTGGCCACAACTGTATGGCCACTCAGACTCCAGTAAGGCTATGTGCACACATTGCATTTTTACAGCATTTCTTTCTGCAGCCAAAACATGCTTTCTTGGCAGTAAAAAAAGCTGGTGTCAAAAAGCCTGTTTTGCTGTGTTTTTGGTGTGGCATTTGTCTAGAGTACTTGTTTAATAAATTTAGTTTCATTCACGACAAAAGCAGAAAAAATGCAGCAAAAACACTGAAATAATTGGACTTGCCACTTCTTTCAAAAAAGAAAAGCATAGTAAGTTTCTTCGGTAAATAAAAATAAAATTCTTCCTACAGCAGAGAAACCCAGAAAAGTTACGTAAACTTTAAACAGATTTTTCGACAACAATGTTTATAATTTGATATATACGTAGTATGGTAGACAATGCTCCCTAAATTAATGTACCGTATATATCTATCTATAACAATCACATCAATGTTAACCATAGGGCTTACAATTAATTTTCCTATCGCACATGCACGTTTACTACGCTGTGTAGTCTAGAGTGTACATGAAAGGGTTAAACTCATCAATCTGAATGACAAGAACTTATGTTGATCTTGTTATACAAAATACAAGGCAGATTTATCACAGTGTATATATATATATATATACATCTCTTCCAAGCACATTGTTATAAACATTTGCAAGCTTTAAAAAGAATAATTCATAAGTATAATTATATGTACACATTGTTAGTATTCAGATGCTCTGTAAGGAAATCACCTTGAACTTTTTCCTCATGATTAGTCTCTTCCGCTCACTAATGACTGACAGATTTGAAAATCTGTTGAGCTGCCAAATTTTGTGCTCCTGCACCTGGAGCAAGTGCAGTACTGTGATATAATCCATAGCGGCATACAGTTTATCAAAATATGTTGAAGTAAATAATCTTAGCAGCACTAAAGACCAAATGATGCAGCTTTTGTTGGAATATCACCGTCTTAAATGTCCACATAACATCAATCACAAGGAGGTTTAACCTATAGAAAGGGAGTACTTAAAGGGAACCTGTCAGCTACTTTATGCCCCCCCCCACCGCTATCACTGTCTGTCCCTGCAGCTTCCTAGTACTATTCTAATAATATCTGTTTGAGCTAATAGTGTAATAGTAAAGGGTAAAAAAACATTTATACATTTACATTTTCTTATGTAAATGAGGCAGTTAGGCTACACCTTATAATTAACTCACTATTAACTTCTCTGTCTAAAAGACCTGTGTCATCTAATGATTATGTGACCATAATGGGGGGGGCTAAGCAAGCAAATCATTATGGGCAATGACAATTTAGCTCCACCTATTGTAGTCACATGGTTGTGACGTCACACAGGTCCCGCAGCATCTCCTGACATTTGGCTGAAATGTTAACTGTAACCTATCAAAAAAACTATGTCCTCCAAGGTGTAGTCTGACTGCCTCATTTACATAAGAAAATGTAAGTGTATAAAAGCTTTTTTTTCACCTTTACTATTACACTATGAGCTCAGACAATAATGCTTAGAATAGTACTATGAAGCCGTAGGTACAGACAGAGATAGCAGGGGGGCATAAAGTAGCTGACAGGTTCCCTTTAAGTAGGTATCTGGGAATGTATCTAGTCATCAGAAAAGTTATCTTTTCCTGCTTTAGACAATTGTGTCATATGGTTTTTACCATGTAAATATTTATTTAGCCTTTCTTAGGGTGCCCGCACACTGACATATAGCTAGCATATAACATAGCCGAGTGATATCCGATAATTCGATAATTTTGGCCCATGTTATTCTGTGAGGCAGTGCTGATCAGCGATTTTCTAGCCATGCTGATTGTGTTTGAGCAAAAAATGGCAGCATGCTGTGATTGTCAGCAAGTCTTGGCCCACTCATACCCATGCAATAACATAATATTTATTAATTTATATAGCACTATTAATTCCATAGTGCTTTACATACATTAGCATCACTGTCCTCATTGGGGCTCACAATCTAAACATCCTACCAGTATGTCTTTGAAGTGTGGGAAGAAACCCAAGGAAACACAGGGAGAACATACAAACTCCTTGCAGATGTCATTCTTGGTACAAATTGAAGCCAGGACCCCAGCGCTTCAAGGTTGCATTGCTAACCACTGAGCCACTGTCTAAGTTTGTGAGTGAAACATCGTACTGTACTTGTGTCTTGCAGCACAATATTCGCAAAGACTGGCAAAGAAGGAGAAGGAGAGATTAATCTCTACATTTTCTCCACACCTGTTATCTGATAGCAGGTTCAGATCACAGTATAGTGAAATTCGGGTAACAATTGAATCAATTCACTCATCTCTAGGGATGAGCGAGTAGTGAAATATTCGGACTCGCTATACTCGTAACGAGTAGGTCCTTGTATTTGTTATGAGTAGCAAGTCCAATGTAAGTCAATGGGTAATGCGAGTAATTGTTTGCTAGACCCAAAAAACGGTCTGGGGGCTGAGGAAAAGGCTGAAATGGGTGCATAATTTTTAAAAGCCTCTGGCTTTAAACAATCACTCAGCTGATGCACGCTCCCCCCGCATCCCAGCCCAATCCTAAGTGTTCTCCTCTGCTTCTCTTCCCCTAACTCAGCGCCCGTTCCCATTCCTGGAAGCGAGCCGCTGGCTATTTCAAATGAACAGCTATACATCAGTAACGAATAGTAAAGATTATATTCGCTCATCCCTACTCATCTCTATTAACAGGTCATGAGCAGTATTGGACACTTAATCATCTATATAAATACTAGTGCATCTTAATGAATTAGAATATCATCAAAACTCAATGTAATATTGCCATGTTTCAGGGAGTCTTTGAGCCCTGAAACATGTTGGCTAATAAATCAATATTATATTCACCCTTTGATGTCTTGTGGAATATGGCGGGCGGTTATTAACCCTTTATCCTCTCTACTGTAATTTTCTGAAAAAATGACCTTTGGGTTTTCATTAGCTAGAAGCCATAATCCTCAACATCAACAGAAATAAACACTTTAAAAAGATCACTCTGTTTGTAATAACTGTATAATACATGCATTTCACTTTTTGTATTTAATTTCTGAAATTAATTAATTAACTTTTTGATGATATTCTAATTCATTGACATCCACCATTAATTGTCTTGTGGTATCTGTCATTGTATCCAATGTCTGATTGTCCACGTATCACAATGGGGTGTTATGATGTCACAGTGGAGTGTTATGACATCACAATGAGGTATTATGACATCACAATGATGTATTTTAACATTATAGTGGAGTACTTTGACATGACAATGGGGTATTATGAAGTCAAAATGGGGTATTAAGACATCATAGTAGGGAATTATGACATCATAGTGAAATATTATGACACCATAGTAGGGTGTTATGACATCATAGCACATAGGAGGAAGAGAGACAGCACACAGAGGGAGAGATATGACAGGGGGAGAGTGCGTGGGGGAAGAGATGGCCACTACTAGTTCCACAAAGCTTGCCCCCAACGTGATGTCATCACCCTCCCGATACAATATCATCATGTCTCCATCTAGTATTATAAAAGTAAACAATACTTGTGCCAATGAGATGTAAATGGTACATCTGCTATTTTATTATTGAAAATAGCTTATAATAGAGATGATTGAAGTACACACTAAAATTTCAAACAATGGGATTGCTGGAAAATTTCACCAAATATATTTCACGTCAATCTGCAATTCAAAGTAAGAGGGACTGCCAGGAATATGCTTTGCATTAACACTTTGGCTCTTAAAGCTTCTGGTTATGATTTCCCAGCAATTTTTAATGATAATCTGACAAAGTAAGACCTATAAATGTACTAGTTAGATGAAGTAATGTATAATAATGGTTTATTTTCCACAAAGGTTTTTTTTTCTTCTCCCTCATCCATTTCATGATGGAAATAGATCAAGACTTTCCAGGCCCCCGTGTCAATACACATTCACATTTAATACACTGATTATTTAAAAATTAAATAGCTACTCACAATTACAAACTTTTACCTTAGTTGAGATTCTGTTTCAGTAAATTGCTAGTAAGAACGAAGAATAGTCAATTCTCTGCCTAATAAATGTAAATGTAGTCATAACTCTGGAGGTTGGTCATCAAAGATTTCTGAGGGTGGTTCTAAATATTGTGTATATTTAGCTCCTTATTGATATTAGGCAGTTGAATATATTATGACAATATAGATGATAAAATTAATCCACTGAAAACTGACTTTAACTAAAATTTCCTAAAGTCTTCAGGTTCCAAGAAATTCAAAAATTTTGAAGAGAATCATAAAAAAATGCCCAGCATGTTTCACAGATTGCTGCAGATTGCATCAGCCATTGGGCAGGCTCATACGATCTCAGACCCAGGCTACATCCTAATGCCTTGCACCTATCACATCACATAGTATAGTGCAGGATCATAGTGTGTAAAAAAAATAATAATGGAAAAAAATGCCTAGGGCTCTGCTGTATTCTTCCATCTTAGCACAGATAAAGCAGACAGCTGCGAGCTACTGCTCTCACATGCCTAGTTTTATCTTGGCTGGCAAAAAAATGCATAAGGCTCCATCTATTTTTAATACCAGTCAAAGTAACACTAGGCAGCTGAGGGCTGGTATTCTCAGTGGGGTGAGACCCCATCATTATTGAACCCCACACTCTAGATTAGCAGCCCACAGCCACTCCAGAAATTGGAGCATTCTTAAAAATTACCAATTCCTAGCACTTTTACACGGCTCTTACAGTTTCCATGTAGCGGTGGCAAACTGTGTAATAAGTGATTAATGTCAGCTTTGTATTGCCAGCTGGCATTAATACAGAAATTCTTAATTTGGGCCAATGTTAGACTCAGCCAATAAGAATTTCAAGTAATTAGTAAAAAAGACACAACATAGAGAGAAAACATTTTATTAGAAATAAAACTGCAAACATGTATCTGGACTCCATCTGTATTACTCCCTGATACCCATCTTCGATCCTTTGCAACATCTTCTTAGGCTGCGCGAAAAACACAGTGTTTTGTCACCACAGCCTTCAAACACTGAATGAATGAGCAGCCAGGTCCATTCCAGTAAGCGTGACTCCTGAGGTCACATGAGGACAGCTTAGGTAACCATGATACCTGCTATGGTTAGCAGCCACCATGGTTACCTGAACGGTGAATTCAGATACCTCAGGAATCACCGCTTACTGGAACAGAGATGGTGGTGGTGACTGAACAGTCAGCTAATGCGATTGCCATAGCAATCACGTCATCTGACCAGATCAGGTCAGCTGATCTGATCACCTGACTTGATTACAATGGTGACCAGATCAGCTGATATGAACTGGTCAGGTGACGCGATTGCTATGGCAATCACATCAGCTGACTGAATAGGTTACTCACTGCCAGCTCCATTGCAGTAAGTGGTGACTATATGAGGTCACCTGAGGTCACCATTCAGGAAAACCTTGGTGGCCGCTAACCATAGCGAGTATTATGGTTACCTGAGCTGTCCTCAAGTGACCTTACTAGTCTCTGCTTAGAATGGAGCTGGCGGTTTATCCATTCAGTGTTCGGAGGCTGCAGTGACAGGACACTGTGTTCTTCACCACAGCCTCCAATCAAGAAGATGTTGTAGAGGATCAAAGATGATTATGAGGGGGTAATAAAGATAAAGTTCAGATACATGTTTGTGTTTTTATTTCTAATAAATGTTTTCTCTCTCTTTTGTGTCTTCTTTAGATTGTACCTAAAATTCCTTAAGGGTCTAACATTGGTCCGACATTAAGACATTTGGGCTGAATGCCAACTGGCAATACTAAGCTGGCATTAACCCCTTATTACCCAGTTTTCCACACCTACATGGCAAATGGAAGAGCTGGGTAAAGTGCCAGGAATCGGCGCTTCTTATGAATGCACCAATTTCTGGGGTAGCTGTAGGCTGCTATTCTATAGCATGGGGACTCTAATAATGATGGGCCTTTACCACGCTGAGAATACCTGCCCTCAGCTGTCTAGTCTTGCCTTGGCTGGCATTTAAAAATAGGGTGGATCCCTACACTTTTTTTGCCAGCCAAAGTAAAAATAGGCACTGAGGGTGACAGCTCGCAGCTGTCTTTATCTGGACTAAACTGAAAATACTGTGAAGGCCTACACTTTTTTTTTAATTATTTTTTTTTTTTTACACACTTATGACACCAGGTTGCTTGCCATACACTAAGTGTATAAAAACCAAGCACAGACACCATCTTGATTGTGGAAATGCAGTCTAATTGCAATAATCAATCACTAGACACTGTCACAGAGTATGAGCATATGTGATTGGCTATTGCAGTCAGTGAAGTGAATATGCAGAAAGGTTAATGGGCTGGACCGGAAGAAAGTGAGCAGGAAAACAGTAGACTGTGAGCAGACCTGGAAGCAAAGAAGAAATGGAAGTCTAGTAAGATCGATCTGTGTGTATTTGTACTGTAGAACAGAAGCATTAGTGCATTTGCACTAATTCTTCTGTCCTAGTTAAGCTACAGACACATCCAAACAATTACCAAACAAATCCCACATTTTTTACTTTCAGCAAAACGTTTGGGTTTGAGGGACCGAACAAACACTGTCAATTTCGGTTGGGATTTGAAATTGGCGAACATGTTCGACTAAAGTTCACTCATCTCTAATAGTGAGCCTAACATCTTGAAAGACAAAGTTGTTGCTGCGATAAAGCTTCTGTCAAAAAACAAAGCACCTGGAAGTGACTTTATTCCAATAATGCTAATAAAGTCTTCTGAGGCCGCAGCTGATGTCATCATATACCTGGGTCAACAGATATGGATAAACTGTAAATGGTCCAAGGACTGAACAATACCAATGTTTATTTCTGTTCCGAAGAAGGAGGATGCTACCGACTAAGAAAAATATTTGATTATTGCGTTCACACCTCTTGCCAGCAAAATACTACTGAATATCCTACAAAGACGGCTACAGTCTTACTTTGACAAAGAGTTTCCAGAAGAACAGGCATGATTCAGAGAAGGAATGGAAAAAGGCCAACAAATATAACAAGGAGCTTTACTTCTGCTTCACCAACCACAGCAAAGCCTTTGACTGCATTAATCGCCATAATCTTGGAACATCATGAAGGATACTGGTGTGCCAAACATTTGGCCAGCCTCACTAGGAACCTTTGCATCAACCGAGAAGTAACCATCTGAACAGAATTCAGTGACATGGCATGGTTCAAAGTAGTGTGATGAGTAAGACAAGGCTGCATCTTGTCACCATTTCTCTTCTATCTACTGTATATGCAGAAGCTATTTTCAGGAAAGCTGGACTTGCCAAAAAAGAAGAATTCAAAATTGATGAACGTATCATCAACAATCTGAAATATGCAAATGACACAACATTGATAGCAACAAACATAGATGAAAAGAAGGACATATTAAAGAGTGTCAAGATGGAAAGCTTGAACATGGGGTGTTATTCAACACAGAGAAGACAAAGATATTGACTAATGTCAGGTACAACTAGGAGACATTTGAGATGGACGGTGATGAACTGGAAGTTGTAAAGGACTTCAATCTAGCCAGATCAATGATCACTAAAAATACAGTGACGAGAGCAGAAGTCAGTAGTAAAATAGCTATGGGCAAATCAACAATGAAGGCACATGACAATGTATTTAAATCAAAACATTTCACTGCTGATGGCTCGTAAATAGTCTTGTCTTTTCTATGGTAATATTTGATGCAAAAGCTGGAAGTTAAAGGAAAAAGATAGAAAAAGACTCAATTCCTTTGAAAAGGTGTGCTGGAGAAGAATGTTATCAATACCATAAAAGACAAAAAGGCAAATTAATCAAATGAATTTTGGAACAAATCAAGCCAAACATGTCACTCAAAGCAAGGATCAGTAAGCCATGACTTGCCTACTTTGGACACAACATACGAAAAGATCAATCACTGGAGAAGAAAAAAGGGGAAACAAAGAGGCGCAAATGGGTCTTATCAATTTACGGATAAGGTAGTACGTTCATAGGTGTATGTGCTCTCATGATCCAGTTGTGTTTCCCCACAACTTAGCTCAGACAGCTGCTGCTGTATCTGCACTCCCACATAACAGTGGTGATGAATCCAAGAAAAAGACAAGAGAGAGATCGTGCTTTCGTGATCCGCACTGCCACCCCACCTTACATGAATAAATGCCAGGGATATCCAAGAGTATGCAAGCTGCTTCTTTATTCTATCAGTTTTTCCATCCAACGCGTTTCGGTATAGACCTTGTACCTTCCAAGGTCTGTACCGAAACGCATTGGAAGGAAATACTGATGGAATAAAGAAGCAGCTTGCATACTCTTGTCTTCCCTGGCATTTATTCGTGGGACCGCAGCGCGGATCACTAACGCACGATCTCGCTCTGGTCTTTTTCTAATCATTGGAGAAGGACTTAATGGTCAGAAGAGTAGAATGAACAAAGCTAAGAGGAAGACCAGCAATCTGATGACTTGATACTATCAAGAAAATGGCAGAGAAGACCCTGGTGGACCTATCTAGGATTAAAAAAAATGAGCTCCTACAAAAAGTTCATTCATCAAGCAGTCATGGCACAAGATTGAGCAGAAGGCCATTAAGTAATCATAGTAATATTAATAAAAAGTATAACACTTTAGCAGTAAGAGTCAGGGAAATTCAATAACTAACCAGTTAGTAAAATATCAAACCTTCATTCATTGGTGACTTCCATACTCATCTAATGTATATGGAGTCTACTGTATAGTTCTAAACCTAGATAAATAATTTTAGAAATATCACATTGAGCTTAAATGACGGACTCTAATTGAGGTCATCAATTGACAATGGTTAGCATGGTGGCTCATTGGCTAGAACTGTTGCTTTGTTGGGGTCCTGGGTTAAAATTCCACCAAGGAAAACATATGTAAAGGGTTTATATGTTCTCCTCATATTTGCATGGGATTCCTCCCACACTCCAAAGACCTGGCAATTTCATTGTGAGTCCCAATGGGGACAGCAATGATAATATCTGTATAGCACTGGGGAAAACAATGTTGCTATATAAGTTTATAATTGTAACTTGGTCCATTTTATACAATTATCATTTATAAATATCTATTAGACCATACTTTTAACATGAACATTTTTAAGGAATATTTGTATTTTTCTAAACAATAGTTTATCACTTTTCCAAGAGCTTTAATGACTCTAGTCCTTTTTTCAATCTTAGGGACAATTAAATTTGTAAAAGCTAAAAATATCCATTAATTAAGGCCGAATCAAACATCCGTGAAATGCAGATGGCAACCATAAATCAGAACAATTGGTGTGTCTAGAAATTAACATGATCAAAAAGTGCCTCTCTGCCAGCTGCTTTCTGCAACAAATCGCTAAGTGTTTTACCTGGTAAAGGCTGAATCCATTTATTTATCTCCTTTTTGCAGAGTAAGCAAAGGCTGTGATT
Organism: Allobates femoralis; assembly: GCA_033576535.1. Taxonomy (NCBI): domain Eukaryota; kingdom Metazoa; phylum Chordata; class Amphibia; order Anura; family Aromobatidae; genus Allobates; species Allobates femoralis. Next base: position 520,910,717 of record JARQOC010000003.1, on the reverse strand, counting down.
GATTACAAGGCCAGTAGAAGAACCAGAAAGTCAAATGCAGATTAACAATAAAATATTAATTAAAATTCAAAGTAAACCCTCCTGTTTGTTACGCCTGACTTCATGGGAAATTATGTATGTCATAAATATAATCAACAGTGCAAAGCACGTGGTATAGTACACCAGTGCACCATGGTGTATAGATATGTAAACTGTTTCAGAACAGGCACATTTTATATATTGGACTTAATATAAGGGATCCTTAATTAACATTCATAAAATTAAAAACAAAGGGGTTGTTCGATATATAAATGAAAGTTCAAAATAATTTGTAAAATATAACAAGGAATAATCATCTCACGACTCCTTTAAAGATGTCTGAACTCACTCAGTTCTCTACTTCTTGCCTCATCAATAAAATCCTTTAAAGGACAAATGATGGACAGCAGCTGCTACATGACCAGTACGAAACTGGGCAGGGTTAAAATGGGATAAGTCAGGTGATAGGGTGATTAAGAAAGAATTACTGCTGATTTTGGGTGGTCAATGGACATTATAACTCATGAAGGTTATACCAGAAGCTATTATAATTGCCGTTTTTTAATTTATAGTGAGTGCAGTGTGGAAATATGATATTGCACAATTAAAGGAATGATGGTCTCATGATCAGCTCTAGATTCGTTAAATGGATTCACTGAGAATTAGATAAAATGGTATTCCTGGTGTTATTCCAATTGCAGCCTGTGTGGACTGAAGATGCATAGTTCTTAAAATGTGTGTGTCAATTCATAAGATCTGTATCACACATACCTCAGTCAGGCTGTTATATGTGAAGAAATATATCTATTCCTCATTGAGAACAACAAGGGGTTTTCTTCAAGATGTCTAGGTTTCTTCTCCTTTATTTTTAATTGTTGTTGATGTTCCTCCTGGATCTTTCTGCTACATTCGACACTATGGATCATCATCTCCCCTCACCCTGCTCCACTCATTTGGCCCCAAGGATACTGTTCTCTCCTGATTCTACTCCTACCTCTGACAACTCCTTCACTGAATCTTTCACCAGCTCCTCTTCCTCTCCTCTCTTTACTGTCAGGGTCCGTCTGGGTTTAGTTCTAGGCCCCTCCCATCTTCTCTCTATATATTGCCCCTATCAGTCAAATCATCAGAAGATTTGACTTTCAATATCATCTCTAAGCTGATGACACACAATTATACACATCATGCCCCGACATCACCCCACACTAATACAAAATACCAAGGACTGTGTATCTGCTGTCTCCCAGACTATGTCCTCCGTCTTTCTAAAACATAATCTCTACAAAACTGAATTTCTCATTTTTCCACCCTCTACTGACCATCTGAAACCCGACATCTCAGTTTCCTTTGATGGGTCAGCCATACCTCCCAAGCAACAGACTTGTTACCTTGGAATCATATATGACTCTGAGCTATTCTTTTTTCCCTATATCCAATCACTTATTTACTCATGTTACTTGCACCTAAAAATCACCTCTAGAATTCGACCGTTTTTTCACTCTTGAAACTACAAAAACACTTACTGTCACTCTTATCTATTCTCATCTGGACTATTGCAACTCTTTATTGATTGGTTTCCCTCTAACTAAACTTTCTACTCTCCAGTCTATCCTTAAAGAGGACCTGTCATCAAACCAGGCATGGTGATCTAATTACAGCACTGGATACAGCATGTCTGTAGCATGCAGACAAGGGGTCCCCCAGCCCTTGAGCAGCCCTATACCCCGAGATAATACAGTTAGAAAACTTACATGCTACAGCCACTAAGGAGGTGGCTAGGGGCTGGAGCTGAAGGGCAGATTCACACCCCCAGCATGTTTAATCTGCCCACCGCTGCCAGTTATTCTCTCCCTGTCTGCAGCATTTAAACTGAGTTTTTTTTTCTCTCACTTGTAGCCCTGCAGACAGGGAGAGAATGATTGACAGCGGTGGGCAGATTACACAGGCAGGTGGTGTGAATCTGCCCTTGGCTGCAGCCCCTAGCCATCTCCTTAGTGGCTGTAGCATGTAAGTTTTCTAAGTGTATTATCTCGGGGTACAGGGCTGCTCAAGTGCTGGGGGACCCCTTGTCTGCATGCTGCAGACATGCTGCATCCAGTGCTGTAATTAGATCACCATGCCTGGTTTGGTGACAGGTCCTCTTTAAATGTTTTAACACATTATTTGGCTCAATTATTTTTACTTATTTTCCTCCCCTTAAAGCAAGGTGCATTCTATAATCGAGTACTTCTTATCAAGAGAAACATATGGGGACACTTATAAACATGCTTTTTAAAAAAAAATGAAGTATGTGGATTACAGATTTCATTGTATGGTACTCAATACAGGAATCTATATTCCAAAGATGAATATGTGATTATTTTTTTTTACAGTAGTTCATGACATATCCATAAAGCCAATGAAATTACATTGTATAGCCTATAGGAGATCAATGCATTAAATAAATGCCTAACTCTTGCACCATGTAACAAACAGAAAAGGCGCACCAATAGTGAAGATCCATTGAGAAAGGGATTTAAACTCATGTATGTAGGACCACCGCTCACCTGGGGGAGTTGTGCTCGGTAACTAGATCACCATGCCTGGTTTGGTGACAGGTCCTCTTTAATGCAGCAGCCAGGGTCATTTTTCTGTCCAGCTGCTTTACCAATGCCTCTGCCTTATGCCAGACATTACACTGAGTGCTCATCCACTACAGGATACAATTAAAACTTATCTCTCTCACCCTCAAAGCTATCCACCGTTCTGAACACCCCTATATCTCATCCTTCATCTCTGTCTATCACCCTACCCTTGCCCTTTGTTCTGCAACTGATCTCAGATTAAAATCACACATAATTCGAAGCTCACACCTCCGTCCCCAAGATTTCTCTTGTGTTGCAGCAGTGCTCTGGAATGCACTACCTCAAATGTTGTGAACAGTCTCTAGCCCTCACATTTTTACTCATTCTTTAAAAACATATCTCTTTAGACAGGCCGATCACCTCAACTCCGTAACACAACTTTCCCCTCTTCCCTAATCCACCCTTCTAAATGTTAAACACAACCTGATCTTTCCTAACCATTTGTTTTTACATCCTCCCTAAAACTAAAATCACGTAAGTGCATATAGATAAAACAGGCTAATGACTGGAGCATGTAGCCTCACATAAAAAAAACCTCTTTATGGCTGCACCAGACCATACACACATATCCTATCTACTGTGTCTACCTATGTCCTTATAGATTTTAAGCTTTTGAGCAGGGCCCTTACCCCTCCTGTAACTGGTGAACTATGTAGTATTGTCATTATTGTCTGTACATTGCCCCACCTCTGGTCAATTGTAAGTGCTGCAAAATATATTGGCGCTATACAGTCCCTGACAAAAGTTATGTCGCTTATACATGTTATGTAAATAAAAGCTTATAACCTGATGTTAAATTCATCCATTGGTTTTATAAATTACTCTTTTGAAAGCTGAAACCCTCCCAAATGTGGTTTAGGTTAAAAAAATAAATTGGCATCAATGCTGAATTATTCATCATTTAATGAACACAGAATAGTCAGATTTTGGCAAGACAAACGTTTTGTCACCTGGTCAAATAATGCACCCAATCCTAGTTTACATCCACACCTGTGCTCAGTAAATGATCGGTTAATTAGTGGGTATGTATAAAAAGAAACCCAGCACCCCAGACCTTCACTTGAACTGCAACTTGAGCTCTGACAACATGCCAAAAATCCACCCTGCGATCAAAGCCTTGATTATCAAGAGGCTGAAGACCAGATCCACTGCAAAGGTGGATGGCACCCTTAATGTGTCTCAGTGTCAGGTACAAAGAATTAAAAAAAGATTTGAAGAGACTGGAGATGTATTTGACAAGCCCAGGTCCGGCAGACCCCATAAGACAACTGCTCAGGAGGAATGTTTATTGGTTAGAAAATCCAAAGCAAGCCCCTCTTCAACTGCAGCAGAGCTCCAACAGGCCTGTCACCTCAAGTCCCTGTGTCAACTAGAACAGTTTGTAGGATTCTGTCTCGAAATGGCCTCCATGGTCGAATTAGTGCCCAAAAGCCAGCACTAAACAAAAGGCAAACAAAAAGCCATGTGGCATTTGCAAAGTCCCACAGCCTGCTAAACGCTGGAAAAGTGGCAGAAGGTGGATTTCTCTGATGAATCTTCAGTGAAATTACACCACAGCCACCGCCATACTGCAGGAGACCTACTGGAGCCCGTATGGATCCAAAATACACTCAGAAAACAGTACAATTTGGTGGTGGAAAGATCATGGTCTGGGGTTACATTTATTATGGGGGTGTGCGAAACATTTGCAAGGTGGAAGGCAATATCAATAGCCTAATATATCAAGAAGTATTAGCTACTTCTTACATTCCAAATCATAAAAGGGGTTAAATTCTGCAGCAGGATGGTGCTCCATGTCATACATCCATCTCTACAACAAAGTTCCTCCAGGCGAAAAAGATCAAGGTGCTCAAGGACTGGTCAGCCCAGTCACCAGACATGAACATCATTGAGCATGTTTGGGGTAGGATGAAAGAGGAAGCTTGGAAGACAAAACTAAAGAATCTAGATGAACTCTGGAAGGCATGTAAGACTGCATTCTTTGCTATTCCTGATGATTTCATTAATAAATTGTATCAATCATTGTTGAACCGCATGGATGCAGTCCTACAAGCTCATGGAAGTCACACAAAATATTAACTATGACTCTAATAGTACCTCAACTTCATTCACCAATGTTATGCAATATATATTTGCATTCTAAGTTATTTGTTTGAATATCACATTACTTTCTGTGGGTGACAAAACTTTTATCTTGCCCAAATCTTACCATTCTGTGTTCATTAAATGATCAATATTTCAGCATTGATGCCAATTTATTTTCTTAACCTAAACCAAATTTGGGAGGGTTTCAGCTTTCAAAAGTGTAATTTATACAACCAATGGATGAATTTAACGTCAGGTTATAAGCTTTTATTTACATAACATGGATAAGCGACATAACTTTGGTCAGGGACTGTATAAATAAAATGTTTTATTATTATAATTGTTTTCCAATTGGGCACAGTCTGTCTCCATGCACTGCTATAAAGCTATTAGACTGATGGATGATGGAAATCTTCTTATCAAGGAACAACAGGTGTTAAGATGCTTCTACACACATCCCTGCAGGCATCTGACTGAGGTATGAGAAACAGCTCATGTGAGTTGGTCATAGCTATATATTGTCAGTCTACGTCCTGTACTGACATGTGACCGGCTAGGGCGGACTGCAGTTGGAACTATGTCAGGGACACCATTTTACCTCTCTGTCTGAAAACACCCTTAACACACAGTAATGGGGTACTTCACACACAGCAATATCTCTAGCGATATCGCTGCAACATCACAGGTTTTGTAATGTAACAGCGACCTCGCCAGCGATCTCGCTATGTGTGACACGTAGCAGCGATCAGTTCCCCGCTGTGAGATCACTGATCATACAAATTGTTCTGGACCATTTTTGGTCGTTGTGCTCCCGCTTGGCATCATGCATCGCTGTGTTTGACAGGACAACGACAAACAATCTCAATACTACACCCGAAGTGAATGGGTCCCAACGACTGCCATATCATTGCTGTGTCACTGGTGAGATCTGACTGTTTGACATCTCACCAGCGACCAAGTAGCGACGCACAGCGATCCCGGCCAGGTCCGATTGTGGTCGTCATCACTGGAAAGTTGCAGCGTGTAAAAGGACCTTAAGATTCAGTGCACTTGATGAATGTAGTTTAATGTTACTCAGTTTATCAAAGTTCTCCAAACCCAGTGGTCCCTCACATATGTCAAGGTTTGCCTGGTCCTGACACTGGATGTTTTTCCCATAAAAATGTGTAAAAAGTATAAATTATTTTACATTCATAATGTATTTTTTTGGCAAAATAATGGCATATTGCGTATTAGTAACACAAATGAGAAAATAAATGTTTTTTTTAATTAATTCATGGCTACAAATAATATTGGAATATATAGTAAATACAATGATTGGCTTGATGACAGTTGTCACTTTGACATTTGCTAAAAATCCAGCAAAAAGCACAACAGGAAGCTATCACTTCTTACAACATTATTTTTACACCTTAGACTTCATAATTTTCTTTGTAAAGTGTTTCAGGATGACCTGTCAACTTAAAAATGAAAGCTGCATGATTCACCTGGAACTTGTGCTTTAATTTTCCTTTGAATCATAAGTAATTTTTTCCTTTCAAGCAGCATATGTAGTTCATGGAAGAAATGTAAGGTATAATCACGATGATTTTCCTTTAAGTAGTATTGCAATTGGCAATTAGCGAGGTACCTTATCCGTTAATGTTCCAATAGGAGTTGTTCGCTAGGGGGAAGCAAGCTGGGATCCTAATGGCAATTTAATGTGCAAGTCACTCACAATTTATTAAAGGGAAAAAAATATCAAGTTGTACTACTTTACATGAAAGCAGATGGAGAAATTTAACACCAAATGCAGGCACAAATCAAGCACAAAACCACTACATTATGAGGTCTCATGGTAGTTTCAGATTTACACCATATGTTATCTCATTGAGTTTGAAATGAATGTACAAAGTGTGTGAAAAACAGATGAGCAACAGTCCTAAAATGAAAGGACCCCACAGGGAATAAAAATTCAAGAAAAGAAAATGAACAAAAGTGGCATATTGAAGAAGGGGAAAATTATGTCATGGGCCATGTAAATTCTGCAATGTGAAATGATCCATAAGTCAAATGGTATGAGCCGGCAACATTAAAATCAATGCAAAATACTCAAGGGTTTTACGCTAGCAATTAGGAGACATTTGACTTTTTTTTTCTTCCCATTGATCATGAATTCTTGTTTACTTTATAACTACAATGTACTATTAAAATGAGTGTCATTTCATTATGATGACACATAGAGTTCAGAGATATCATTGCAGTCAACATTATAGAAAAAGAAAAGTTAAAAACGAGTAAGACCAAAGGGGTTTTCAATAAGTTGTGACCATTCTAAAAACTATAGTATGACACAAAAACAGCCCTGGATTTTAAATTATTAGAAAATTCCTCAGTGCACCAGAGGCCATTATACACACATGGTCAAAATTGTTTGTACTCCTCTTTTAATGAACGAAAAGTCTACAGTGATCACAGAAATAACTTGAATCTGACAAAAGTAGTAATAAATAAAAATTTTATGAAAATGAACAAGGCACATTAACTATATGTTCCCAGATGGAAAAATGAAGCATATCAAGAAAAGAACATAGTCCCTACTGTGAAACATGAAGGAGGCTCTGTTATGCTCTGGGGCTTCTTTGCTGCATCTGGCACAGGGTGTCTTGAATCTGTGCAGGATACGATGAAATCTCAAGACTATCAAGGGATTCTAGAGAGAAATGTGCTGCACAGTGCCAGAAAGCTTAGTCTCAGTCGCAGGTCATGGGTCTTACTACAGTATAATGACCCAAAACACACAGCTAAAAACACCCAAGAATGGTTAAGAGGAAAACATTGGTGTATTTTGAAGTGGCCTTCTATGAGTCCTAAATCCTATTAAGCATCTTAGAAAGAGCTGAAACTTTCCATCTGGAAAAGGCAAGCTTCAAACATGAGACAACTAGAGAATTTTGCTCTTGAGGAGTGAGCCAAAATACCTGTTGAGAAGTGCAGAAGTCTCATTGACAGTTACAGAAATCATTTGATTGCAGTGATTGCCTCAAAAGCTTGTGCAACAAAATATTAAAGCGAACCTGTCACCCCCCCGGACATCAAAAGCTAAAATAGCCACCTTCTGCAGCACTAAGGCTGCATTCAGGGAAGGTGGCTATAAGCTTTTGATGCCCTTTATACTATGAAATATGCAGTTAGGTAAATGCCACACTTCTGAAGACCAAAGACCGGGAGGCGGGGTTTCACGCTCCTCTGACCCGCCCCCTCTTGTCCATCATGGTGCTCGCCTACTGCTGCCTCCCTGACTGTGTAAAATGAACGCGACGTCTCCGTTCTCCTGTATGGAGCCACGCATGCGCTGTGCGTGCTGCCCGATGACTTCCTGGACACCGGGCGCACAGCGCATGGTCGCGGCGCCGTGCAGGAGAATGGAGGCGCGCGTTCATTTTACACTGTCAGGGGAGGCAGCAGCAGGCGAGCACCATGATGGACAAGAGGGGCGGGTCAGAGAGCGTGAAACCCCGCCTCCCAGTCTTTGGTCTTCAGAAGTGTGAGCATTTACCTAACTGCATATTTCATAGTATAAAGGGCATCAAAAGGCTATAGCCACCTTCTCTGAATGCAGCCTTAGTGCTGCAGAAGTTGCTATTTTAGCTTTGATGCCGGGGGAAGTGACAGGTTCGCTTTAAGTTAAGTGTACCATCATTTCTGTTCAGGCCTATTTCATGAGTTTAATTTATTAAAAAAAAATTCTATGGAAGCAGGGTTGAAAAGCAATGTCTGACTTTCATTTGTTCATTTTCATTGATTTTTTATTTATTGTTATTTTTCTCAGATTCAAGTTATTTCTGTGACAATTATGGGTTTTTCTTTTATTAAATGAGGGGTACCAACAATTTTGACCACATGGGTATCTGTCCTGCTGCAACATCTATTGCTGTGTCCACGCCACAACTCAAGTAGCTTATATATGACCCGGAAATAAACTAACTTCATAATAATTAATAAATAGATTAGCACAGACTTAATTTTTAAAGATCATAAAAAACACAAAACAAATTGTATTTAAAGTATTACCCTTCTATAGCCACAAAGTGTAAGTCATTTTACCTTTATCATGTATGTCCAGAATGAATAGGTATATAGAAAGACTATTCTTGCAAATATTTGTTGTTATCTGACTGATCTATATGCTCTGTTAACTGACATTGAGATAAGCATATATCAGAATACACAATTGGGATGGTGTACATCACAATTCCAAGATAGGTGCACTGGTGCTTAGTATAGAATTGGGATTATTTAGGGACAGTGTCTGTTAGCGGGGGCCAGAAATCAGGACACCCCACTAGCAAGGAGGGTTACATAGGGAATTTGCCCTCCCCTTATCATTACCAATTTTTTTTCTATTTTGTACATGTCTAACATTGTCTTAATTTTTGTATTTAATAAAAAAAAATTAAGGGTAGAATTATTTCTGTATTCCTTGGTATAGATACATTTTTTTTTTACATCCATGATGGTTTTTGCTTATATAGAAATGCTGGAAATAAAAAAAGCTCATAAAAAAAGCTCAATAGAGTCTTATATGTGGAAATATGTTAAAAGGTAAAAGAGCAAAATGCGTTCACCTTGGAGGGTTGTGTAGGCAAAACTCCTATAAGAGCATCAAACCAGCTGCCACGGGTCCTGCAGGGTAAATCAATGAATATTAGAAACAAAAGAACATGGTCCATGATGATGATAACCCTACCAGAGTCACACCGGACATGGGATGGAAGACGTGTGGCTTTATTTCAGTCTACGTGTTTCAAAACACTCTAGTTGTTTCATCAGGAAGGTTTTTGTACTGATGAAGAAACCTGAGGGTTTCAAAGTGTGTAGACTGAAATAAAACCACATGTCATCCATCCCATGTCCGGAGTGACACTGGTAGGGTTATCATCATCATGGACCATGTCCTTTTCTGCTTGACATTCACAGCCAATATGTAACAGCCAATATGGATTATGATGTGTTCAGAAGGGTTGTAAGGATTGCTAATCAGATAATCGTTCAGTGGTTCTTCCACCATCAATCTACTTCTTAGTAATGTATACCACAACTTAATTATTTCTAACCTATGTGTTGCCCATTGTCCTGCACTACATTATGTAAGTTTAAGTCAAATAATAACAACTGATGAGTGACAATAAATCTAGAGTTCTAGGCATTGAGTACAAAACATATAATACACATAATGTAATATCATACACATAATTTAAATCTGCATTTTATATGGTTATAATTTAATGTCATCATTTCTTTTTTTTATCTGCCTATGGTATGCACATTTTTCACAGTGGTGTTTGGCTCTAATACATTACACTGGGGAACACAATTTTTTAGGAGTTAGGTCAGACAACTGGATGCTGAATCAGTTTTTCTCTATCACGTCAAGTTTTGAACTATAGGATTTCTGTCTTCTCAAAAAATATGTAAACTACTGTACCTTAAAAGTGTTTTTTTTTTTTTTTAAATAGTACAAATATGAACAAAAAGTGAAATATATAAGAAATATGCGTGACAAATATGTTTTTTAACACTATCATGTTTTTTACAAAGGATATATATATATATATATATAATATATATATATATTGTAATCAGATAACAAGTCTTATTACAGATATCAGTGCAATTGTGCATCTCTGGCAGGTAAGTTGTGGAGGAAAAACTTGACGTGCTAGAAAAAAACTGACTACATGTTTGGAATCAGCATGACAATTTTAGTATAAATCAGCTCTAAAACCTAACTCAACAGAAAATTTTTTTCAAATTGTTCCCCAGTTTTATTTATATGTACATATTTGTGTTCGTTCACTTGGATATATTGGTCACATGATATGCATTTTTCTAATTTGCTCTTATTTTTTTTCTGTCTGTAGTGTCACTGTAGATCTGGATTATTCAAGTTTATTTTCAAGTGACATATGAAGTTGCTACTTTTCATACATACTTCATTTGTGTGCTTTGCACTGCGTTTTATACTTGAACCTACATGGTAGCCTTATTAATTATCTTTTGACCAGATTCAGCCATTATCATTTCTCGTTACATATTCTGTATGCATGCACATACTAGACCCCAACCATATGTGTTATGGAATCTTGTCCACTGTCTCTCCTTTGCACATTTGCTCATGCCTATATATAATTATATGTGCTAATATGCATTCCTATTAACTTTATCCGACACTAACTTGTCTTGTTTTCTATGCTATGCATTTGCTAATTATGATTTTTCGTTCTTAGGTTGCATGAACTTACTACAACCTTTTCATGTGCATTTGCACTAGTAAGCTCGTTGGCCATGTTTGTTGCAGGATCTTTCATAACGTATCGGCGCATGCACTTGGACACCTATGTTTCACCATAATTGATTGGCAAATATTTATATTATTTTCATCATTCACCTGTTCTGATATCTCTTCCCTTACAAAATCGCAATGAATGACTGATATGGATTTAAGTTATCATACATGGCATGTAAGGCAGTATGGTGAATCAGTGGAAAGCAAGGGCATTATCTGCTAGGAGTTTGTATGTTCTCTCCATGTTTCCATGGTTTCCTCTAGAGACTCCAGTAACCCCCCCCCACTCCAAGGACAATTAGATTGTTAGCCCAATGGTACAAGTGATAATGATGTTGTAAAGTGTTATGGAATTAACCTCTTTATGTCTACTGCTGCATATTTGCATCATACTAGTTTAATTCATGTGTGTGTATATGTTATTTTAATTCAAGCAGTAAGGGGTTAATGCACTATACATGCATGTAAAATAATAAGAAAATCTATTTTTATTACTCCTGGTCATTTTTTGTATCCACTTTTTGACTACACAATCATATTAGGTGACTAACCTTATTCAGTTGTGCTTTGTAAGACAATTCTACGTGTTACCTCTGATGAAGTTATTTTAAAATGACAGTACATGTGGGCCCATTTGCTTAATATTAGGATGTACTTTCCTGGTTCACTAACCCATACCATTAATTTAGGTAACTTCTGGACTTGTTTTTCCACTGAATATAATACTCATGCACTGGTTTGTAATTCATTGTCATTTATATATTGTTGTAACCACTTATTTTATTCTCGCTGGGTTCATTTCTGCTTTTGGCATACTTGTAATATATTTTTTTCTATATGGTGTACCTTCGGTTCAAATCAGTCCAGACCAGAGGTTTGCATTGTTTACTCTATGGCTTTTTTGTATCATACGGGGGATTTTATTTGTTCTTAGGTGCTTACTTGGCCTCAATAAGACTTTTCTAAGGGCAGAAAAAGTGTGAAAAAGTGTTTACCCACTTCCTGATTTCTTATTCTTTTGCAGGTTTGTCACACTTAAATGTTTCGGATCACAAAACATATTTAAATATTAGACAAAGATAACACAAGTAAATGCAAGATGCAGTTTATAAAAGTAAGTTTTAAAACAAAAAGAAATCCAAACCTACAGGTCCCTGTGTGTAAAAGTGATTGCCCCCTACATTAAAACATAAATTAACATGTTTAGGAAGCTGAGTTCAATTTCGGGTGATGCAGGATCTCCTTGCGTCACCTGATAGCCCGGAGTCCAGTAGTGACCCCGGATGCTATCAGGGTTCACCTCCTGTGAGTGGATGGCATTCACTGCCATCCACACACAGTGATCATTTGTCCTAGGTCCCAATGTCCTTTAACTCATCAGGACATAGCACAAGCGATTGGACCGGGCAGCAACGTGGCACCCTTTGGGGCAGTGTAAAATAAGGTATAAATTAAAAAATACAGTTTTTAAAAATATGGAAAAAAAAAACCCTACAAAAGTTCAAATCACCCCCCTTTTGCCCCATTTAGTATTAAAAAAACAAACAAATATGCTTATTTGGTATTGTCAAGTACAGAAATGCCCAATCTATCAGGATATAAAATAAATTATTCAGAGCCCAAAACTGCGTAACGGAAAAAAAGGTCCAAATGCCAAAATTACGTTATTTTGGTCACCACAACATTATAATAAAATGCAATAACAGAGCATCCATCTAAAAATGGTATCATTAGAAAGATCAGCTCAAGCCGCACAAAAATATGCCAGATCCTGAAAAATGAGAACAATACGGGTCGTGGAACATGGCACAAACAGTGCAAATCTTTTTTTTTTTTTCAAACTTCCAAATTTTTTTCACCACTTAGATAACAATAAAAGTATTCATGTTTGGTATCTACGAATTTGTACCGTCCCGAGGCATCATACAGTCATGTAAGTTTTACCATATAGTGAACATGGTGAATAAACCCCCCAAAAAAAATTTACACGTAATTGCACTTTTTTTTGCAATTTTACCGCACTTTTTTCCAATTTTCCTCCACCCCACTTGCTAAAATAAATAATTTAATCTGAAAGTAAAACTCATCCCACAAAAAACAAGCCCTCATATGCGTATATTGATGGAAAGTAAAAAAGTTATGGCTCTTGGAAGAAGGGGAGGAAAAAATGAAAACAAAAAACAAAAAATCGCATGGTGGAGAAGTGGTTAAGCTACTTGATCTTGGTTAGATCTCCTAACTAAATTTCCATACCCTTGCCCTAAACTTACTTCCTGAATATACACTCACACAACTTCTCCCCCCAACCATTTAAATTGACCCTTATTTACTCTAGGGAAAACTTAAAATCCACCTCTCAGAAAGATGGCTAAAATGAGTTCTGCAAACTCTAGAGGTTTCTCCAGGTGTGTCCTCTTACAAGAGAAATCATAACATTCTGTTACATTGGTATAAAGTACCCTGAGATACTCTATCACTTCGGCTTGTCTAATTCAAGACTATGTTGGAGATGCAATACCCATATCTTCACCTGACCCACATATTTTAGGAATGCCCACTCCTCAACCAGTTTTGTTGGAGGTTAGCAAATTCTTGAACGATATAGGTGTCATATATGATTCAGTCTATCTAGAGGCTAATGCATGGGTATAATGAGACACATGAGACATACGCTTCTTAAGTATTCCTTGTATTGATTTATACAAGTCAGTGCATTAACAGAATATGAAATTAAAGTAAATTGCGGAGTGCAAGCACTAAACCAAGGATATCAGAGGTAGAGCTTTAAAGCATAGCACAAGTCTCAAGGAGAATATTCAGAGTCTCTGTACTTTCCTGGTAGATGGTGATGTTAAGCAGAAGGGTCCGGTATCCACAAATGGTTCCAGGGTTCCATGCAGAGTAAATCCAAGGCTTCCAGATGCCATGTCAGAGACAGATTGCAGACCTGATTCAGGAGCACAGGTTAACCAGCTAAAGTTGTTTAAAAGGCAAATGGCAAGGTACAGGGCGAAAATATAAAAGGGGTGGGGGACAAGAGGCGCAATAGTGCCCTATCACTAGTGACACTGTGAATCAGGGTGGTGTAATGAAGCCACTCACCTGGTGCAGTTGTGATCCCCACAACTGGTTTGAAAGCGTGAAGCAATCAAGAGCTGCTGCAAGACCTCCACCGACCACTAACCAGTGGTGAAATCCAGAAAGAAGATGGGAATGCAGGTGTGTCATGGTCCGCGCTGCTCCAGGCTCAAAAAACTCACCAAAGAGTCAAATTTTCCTTAAGCAGATTTCCAAGCTTTATTCTCCTTCCTCCTACGTGTTTCGGCGCCCAGTTCCCTGATGAAGGTGCCAGGATAGGTGCCGAAACACGTAGGAGGAAGCAGAATAAAGCTTGGAAATCTGCTTAAGGAAAATTTGACTCTTTGGTGAGTTTTTTGAGCCTGGAGCTACGCGGACCGTGACACACCTGCATTCTGATCTTCTTTAAGGAACAGGGCGGGAACACTGAAGCTGAGAACTCCATATTGTTTGAGGGCAAAAGTCAATGCCACAGGACAGGAAACAAGATGGCCGAAATAACACACTAGATTCAAGGATAACAGCGGATGTGGCAAAAAAGTCTGAGAACTTCACAATAGGCCTGATAGAAACAGATTTAAAAGCAAAGGAGGCTTTGCTATCTTGTCCAACTAAAAATTACAAACCTTTGAAATATGAATTCCTACCACTACCGGTGGGAGTGGCTAAACATTTTATCTCTTTACATTGGAAGCAAATTACCCCACACACACACACAATCTCACTGAATGGGTCAAAAAAGTGCATCAAATGTCTCGTTTAGAGGAGCTTTCAACCTGGAAAAACCACTCACATGTGACATTCACAAACATATGGTCTCCTTGGAGAAAGAGATTTGAATTAACTAAATCTTCGCCATAGGATGCCATGACTGTCTGTTTAAGTGAGCCTAACAAATATAGAGTGTAAAGCCTGCTCGGAATACTAGTACCCAACAGAAATTTATTACAGCTGTGTCGTCGTCCATGCCTTTGTTCCTGGACCCTAGATTTGTGCTATTTTCCATGTTCGATTAATACTGTTGTTCCTATAGTACCCCTTCCCCTACCCTTCCCTGCCCCCTTCCTCCTTCACTTTTACGGGTCATTCCATGTCAAGTGAACCAATGATTATTACCTCTATATTTTTAATTCTTTTGAGATTTTGTTATTTGATAATAGCATGTCAGACAATGCAAAATGTGAAGAGAAAAATTTTTAAAAAAATTTATTTTTTTAAAAAATGATTTTCAAAGTTCGGAAAAAGTGTGAATTTCGCTGTTGCCTGCCTTTACGTTTCTCCTCATAACTCAGGCTAGGAATAAGATAGAGAGACAAAATAAACACCAATCTACTCAGAACTATACAGGCTTTCATCAGATATGTCACAAGAGGATATTTGTTAATATTTTACCCATGTGATCGCAAGCGCAAAACTTTAAAACGTATTTCTGAAAAATCGGCGCGCTTTAAATATTTCAAAGACTGCCCATATGTCTGCTTTGCTCTTAGCCACATCTGTACCAAATTTCAAGTTGGGATCGCAATGGGATCATATTTTAACATATTTTAATATTAATAGCGTCAATGGGTCATTCCATATCAAGTGATCTAAATATGAATATTTTTTTTTACCTGACGTCTTTAGATTTTTTTTTTTTTTTCCTTTATGAAGTACTACTTTAGTTAATTACAAATTAAAAGTTTGGAATTTTTTTCTTCATCAGTTAATTTTTTACAGATTTTTAAAGTTTAAAAAAAGGGTGAATTTTGGCCTGGTATGACTTTACATTTTTTTATCTCGGGCTAGAAATAAGATAGAGAAACAAAATAAACACCATTCTACTCAGAACTGTCCAGGCTTTCACCAGATACGTCACAAGAGTATATTTGTTCATTTTAATTTTTTACCCATGCGAATGCAAACGCAACATTTTGAAACGCATTTCCGAAAAAACGTTTTAATAAAAATTTTCCAAAACTGCCCATGTGTCTTTTATGCTCTTAGCCACATCTGTACCAAATTTCAAGTTGGGATCGTGATGGGATCATATTTTAAAATATTAAACTATGGTTAATCTCATACATTCAATCTTTTAACAAAATCTTGAGACATATAAAATATACAAAAAGAGAATTCACAAAGTTATTAGTAACTTTAAGATAAGCTGCAAATTTACTTTTGCGCTTATCTCTGGTGCAATATATACTACAATCTAAATATAATTCCAAACACTCAAGTATACAACCTTTCTCAGGGTTTTGAGATGTTCTGATGTCAAGGGGACAAGCAGCCCCAGCAGAATGATTTTTATCACTTGGCCCCTTCTAACAGGTTGACCACGTAAGTGGGTCATTACCCGTTGAGGCCTAGTTGGAATAGTCTATCGACTGGTGTACCGGAAAGGAAGGCCGAAATATTAATGATCTACTCACAGCTCAGAGTTTCCGATACCTGTCTAATGTTCACTAGAATTCTGAAGGTATAGGTGTAGAAAGGAAATACCTAGACTGAATGTATCAGATGGGAAGAAAAGAGAGATAGAAAAGAAGAGAGAGAGAAGAGAAACTAAAACCATTAGAAAAAGTTATACTGGGAAAGAAAAGCCACGTAGGAAAAAAAGAAAAAAAGGAGGGGGGGACACGGGTGAGGTATGGGAAGGAGAAAGGGTACTCATCCCACTGGCTCCCCATCAGCCAGAGGTCGAGCCATATTATCTGTGCTGGAAAAGATACTCCTAAATTCTGCAGAGTCGTGAAAAAGAATCCATTCAACCCAAATCCCTAAGAATTTGTTCCGAGATCCCGACGCATCAGCTGCGAGCTCCTCCATTCGATATATGTCCATCAATTCTTTGAACCAATCAAGTAGAGATGGAGCCCGGCTTGATTTCCAGAACCTTGGGATCACAGCACGAGCAGCCAAGATGCAAAAGCGGAGAATATCCCTCTTCTGTAGCCCAATAGGACCTGGAAAAATGGATAACATTGCCGATTCTGGGCAGCATTCGGCTTGTTTACCTGTTATCCGGGCGTATGCATTGAAAACCTCAGACCAGAACCGCCGGATTTCCCCACAACTCCCCAAATGTGTGTCATTGCACCCTTCTCTTCCCCACAGCGCCAGCAGGTATCAGGGGTTCCAGGGAACATGTTCCAGAGTGTCATCGGGCACAAGTACCATCTAGTGAGCAGCTTATAGCTTCTTTCTTGTGCAGAACAAGCGCTAGCTAGTGAGTGAGTAAATAAAAGCATTTCTGCCAATTAGCTTCTGAAATGCTACACCCCAATTCCCTCTCCCAAGCACGTTGGAAGTAAAGGGTGCCCTGCTCTCTCATGGACCCTAAGGCCTGGTATAGAACTGATATTTTGCGCCTCGGTGGAGCCTCCAGTTGGAATAACCTCTCCAATACGTTGGGCGTCAATCTTACCCTGCAAGAGTGGTCAGCTGAATATATGTCACGCTGGGAGCGGGAGAGACACTCAGCGTAGGACAACGACGGGGGGGGGGGAATAATGAGTCCCTAAAGCTATGGGCACAAGAGGGAGAGGGTGACCCCTAGTCTTACTGGGGCTGACCCTGTCTGCCCTAACGTCCCTATACAGTTTCCTCAACTGTCGCCGACCACGAACCTCGTCCCTCTCTGATCCTAGCACTACCTTATCTAAGGATCAGATGGAGAGGTTCACTAGACCCCTCCACTAACAACTAAAGACAAACACAAGGAAAACAGACAATGGGGAAAGAAAACACTTATCTTGCAGCAGAGCACAGCAACCTCCACAACCTCAGCTTCTGCTGGAGCAAGGATAATGAGTGCACAAGGAAATATCACCTGCACCGAGGGAGGGCAATGAAACTCCTTATAAAGGTGGGAAGAACCTGCTGGGTCCTAGTGACCCAGAATACTGGTGTAGAAACCAGACCGAGCACAAGACCTTCCCAGCCGTCTCCCCATGATAGGGAGATCTTATCATACCTTCTCTCTATCTACACAGAAGGTAAATGCCCCTGAAAGACGGACCGTCCTCAAACATTATGGCTGATTGGCCAAACGCTGGGACCGTCTGCGCGTGGCCTCTACCCTGTCATCCGTGCCACCCGTGACAGTACCCCCCCGTCCACGAGTGGCCCCCGGACACTCAGGACCAGGCTTATCCAGATGGGAACGGTGAAAAGCGCGGACCAGCCTAGCGGCGGAGACTTCCGACGCCGGCACCCACATCCGCTCCTCAGGACCGTATCCCCTCCAGTGCACCAAATACTGAAGAGAACGGCGGAACCTGCGAGAATCAACCACCTTTGAGATCTCAAATTCCAAATTCCCCGCCACGCAGATGGGCTCCGGGGGCAAAGGAGACGGGTTAGACGACGGCACATACGGTTTGAGGAGCGACCTATGAAATACATTGTGGATCTTAAGAGCGGGAGGTAACGCAAGACGAAACGCCACGGGATTGATAACGGCGGTTATCTGATAAGGGCCAATAAACCTGGGCCCCAACTTCCAAGAGGGCACCTTCAACTTCACATTCTTGGTAGACAACCACACGTAGTCATTCACACACAGGTCCGGACCTGGCGCACGCTTCCTGTCAGCCATACGTTTGTACCTGTCGCCTAAGAGCTTCAAGCTACTCTGTACCCCCCGCCAAACCGAGGAGAGGGATGAGGTAAATCGGTCCTCCTCAGGAACTCCGGAAGGACTAGTACCACTAAAAGTACCAAACTGAGGATGAAACCCATATGCACCGAAGAACGGTGACTTGCCAGTGGACTCCTGAAGACGATTATTAAGGGCAAATTCGGCCAAGGGCAGATAACTCGCCCAAGTCTCCTGATTGTCAGAGACAAAACACCTCAGATAAGTCTCCAAATTCTGATTCATACATTCGGTCTGCCCATTAGACTGAGGATGAAAAGCAGAAGAGAAGGACAAAGCAATTCCTAAACGTGCACAAAAAGCCTTCCAAAACTTGGAGACAAACTGAGTACCACGATCAGAAACCACCTCGGAGGGAACTCCATGAAGCTTCACAATCTCACTTACAAACACCTGTGCCAGTGTCCGAGCATTAGGAAGTGCGGGCAGTGCCACAAAGCGAACCATCTTACTGAATCTATCAACCACTACCAGCACTACCGTCTTGCCTGCAGACGCCGGAAGATCGGTGATAAAATCCATTGACACATGTGTCCATGGCCTCTCAGGAATAGACAATGGCAAGAGAGAACCAGCCGGACGGGTATGCGGGACCTTAGCCCGTGCACACACACTACAGGCAGATACGAATTCCGCTACGTCCTTCCTCAACCCCGGCCACCAAAAGCGGCGAGATAAAAGATCGAAGGTGGCCCTACTGCCGGGATGCCTCGCCAATACGGAGTTGTGATGCTCCGACAGCACACTGAGACGCAAAGATGATGGCACAAAAAGTCTCCCAGAAGGACAGGAGGCAGGGGCGCCCCCCTGGACCTTCAACACCTCCCCCTCCAGATCAGGGCAAAGAGCAGAAACAACCACCCCCTCCTGTAAGATGGGAACGGGACTTTCATGAGCACTACCACCCGGGAAACTACGCGACAACGCATCAGCCTTCACGTTCTCAACCCCCGGACGGTAAGTGACGGTAAAATTAAATCTCGTGAAAAACAGGGACCACCGAGCCTGCCGGGGATTGAGACGCTTGGCGGACTCAAGGTAAGACAGGTTCTTGTGGTCGGTAATAACCGTGATGGGATGGACAGCCCCCTCCAGCCAGTGACGCCATTCCTCAAAAGCCAACTTAATAGCCAACAGCTCCCTATTACCAACATCATAATTCCTCTCGGCCGACGACAACTTCTTGGAGAAGAACGCGCAGGGCACCCATCTCCCAGGCGAAGGGCCTTGCGACAATACAGCCCCCACCCCCACCTCAGACGCATCCACCTCCACAACGAAGGGCTGAGAAAGATCGGGCTGACGGAGAATGGGTGCGGAAACAAAACAACGCTTTAGGGAGGAGAAAGCCTGGCGAGCAGACTCCGACCACTCGGAAAAATCTGTCCCCTTCCTAGTCATGTCCGTAAGAGGCGTCACCAGCACCGAATAGTTCCTAATAAATTTACGGTAAAAGTTGGTAAACCCCAAAAAACGTTGCAATGCCCGTAGATTGTCCGGTTGTTCCCAGTCCAGCACCGCCCGGACTTTTACCGGATCCATCCGAAAACCCAACGGCGACAGGAGGTACCCCAAAAAACGTACCTCCTGAACGGCGAAGACACATTTCTCGAGTTTAGCATACAGCTTATTGTCCCGTAAGACCTGTAACACCTGCTTGACATGGGACTGATGCGTCTCCATATCGGGGGAATAGATCAAGATATCATCTAAGTAAACAACCACAAATCTACCCCCCAAATGATGGAATATGTCATTAACAAAGTGTTGGAAAACCGCAGGGGCATTAGTGAGCCCGAACGGCATTACGAGACTTTCAAAATGGCCGTCCGGGGTATTAAATGCCGTCTTCCATTCATCCCCCTCTCTGACCCTAATCAGGTTGTAGGCCCCCCTCAAATCCAACTTGGAGAACCATTTAGCACCCACTACCTGACTGAATAAATCAGGAATCAGAGGGAGGGGGTACGGATCACGGACAGTAATCCGATTCAACTCCCGGAAATCCAAGCAAGGACGGAGGCCCCCATCTTTTTTCTTAACAAAAAAGAAACCAGCCGCAACCGGCGAAGTTGAGGGCCTGATGTGACCCGTCTGCAGACTCTCGGAAATGAAATCCTTCATCGCCTGTCTTTCCGGACCCGATATAGTAAACATCCTAGCTTTGGGCAGTTTAGCTCCGGGAACGAGGTTGATTGGGCAATCATATGCCCGATGAGGGGGCAGGTCTTGGCACCCCTTCTCTGAGAACACATCCTCATACTCCGATAGGAACGGGGGCAGAGATACAGCAGACACCACCGAAAATGAGGTAACCAAACAATTCTCAGAACAAAAATCACTCCATTCCACAATGTCCCGGGACTGCCAATCCACTACGGGATTATGTTTAATCAACCATGGCAAGCCCAGGACAATGGGAGCGGGGAGACCGTCTAGAACATAGCATGATATCGTCTCTTGATGTTGGGATCCAACCGTCAACTTAATGTCATGTACGATATGTGTGAGACTACCTTGAGCAAGAGGTGCTGAGTCGATGGCATAGATACGGATGGGGCGAGACAATAAACAGCAGTTAAGCCCATGAGCGTCTACAAAATGAGCATCCACCATGCTGACCCCCGCACCACTATCCACAAACACAGAAATACCCTCCGTTTTGCCCTCCAGCGCCACCTCCGCACTTAGGAGGAAACGGGAAGTACAAATGGAGGATACACACACCTCCCGCTCGACCACCTCCACACCCCCCATAGTCACATAAGGTCCAGGCACCCCAGTCCGTTTAGGAGTGTAGGGACAGGCCCCAATAAAATGGTCCCCTTTCCCACAAAAAAAACAGACCCCCTTCCCCTTGCCCCGGGAGGTACCGGAGGAGAACCTCGAGGCCGCCGCTCCTCCCAGCTGCATAGGTTCCTCCGCACTCGGGAGGAACGGCTCACCCTCCGCGTGACCTCCCGGTAACCAGGAATCACCACGAGAATGGCTCCCAGTAACAGGAGGTCTACCCCTCCGCTCCTGGAGGCGTCTATCCATACGAATAGCTAACGACATAGCCGCCTCCAGGGACGGAGGGGTCTCATAAACCGCCAGAGCATCCTTCAGCCTCTCCGAAAGACCCTGACAAAAGTGACTCCTGAGCGCCGGATCGTTCCACTTCGTGTCCGTAGCCCACCTGCGGAACTCAGAACAATACGATTCCGCCGACCGAGTCCCCTGGCGGAGATGGCGTAACCTGGATTCAGCCAAAGAGACACGGTCAGGGTCATCATATATGAGGCTCAGTGCGTCAAAAAATTCCTCCACAGAGCGGAGACAAGTAGAGTCCTGTGGCAGAGAGAAAGCCCAGGACTGGGGATCTCCCTGCAGTAGCGACATAATAATTCCTACACGCTGCTGCTCATCACCAGTGGAATAAGGCCTAAGCCTAAAATATAATTTACAGGCCTCTTTGAACACAGTAAACTTATCTCTACC
Organism: Allobates femoralis; assembly: GCA_033576535.1. Lineage (NCBI taxonomy): Eukaryota > Metazoa > Chordata > Amphibia > Anura > Aromobatidae > Allobates > Allobates femoralis. Next base: position 520,888,462 of record JARQOC010000003.1, on the reverse strand, counting down.
TCCTGAAAACCTGTCAGGGAGGGCAACCTTAGGTTCAGGTCTGGCCTGACCCAATGCTTGATTCCCCAAGACACCATTTTGTGGTTGCGGGCCCTGTAAAGCCGACCGAAGGTCCGCAACCTCCAAAGACAGGGACTGCAGCTGCTGGGCCAAAGCAGACACAGGATCCATAAGGAAAGGAAGAAAAATCGGTTCCTCCCCTGTCCTTTAGTTACAGTATTGGCAGGTGATAATGTCACGCTGGGAGCGGGAGAGACACTCAGCGTAGGACAACGACGGGGGGGGGGGGGGGAATAATGAGTCCCTAAAGCTATGGGCACAAGAGGGAGAGGGTGACCCCTAGTCTTACTGGGGCTGACCCTGTCTGCCCTAACGTCCCTATACAGTTTCCTCAACTGTCGCCGACCACGAACCTCGTCCCTCTCTGATCCTAGCACTACCTTATCTAAGGATCAGATGGAGAGGTTCACTAGACCCCTCCACTAACAACTAAAGACAAACACAAGGAAAACAGACAATGGGGAAAGAAAACACTTATCTTGCAGCAGAGCACAGCAACCTCCACAACCTCAGCTTCTGCTGGAGCAAGGATAATGAGTGCACAAGGAAATATCACCTGCACCGAGGGAGGGCAATGAAACTCCTTATAAAGGTGGGAAGAACCTGCTGGGTCCTAGTGACCCAGAATACTGGTGTAGAAACCAGACCGAGCACAAGACCTTCCCAGCCGTCTCCCCATGATAGGGAGATCTTATCATACCTTCTCTCTATCTACACAGAAGGTAAATGCCCCTGAAAGACGGACCGTCCTCAAACATTATGGCTGATTGGCCAAACGCTGGGACCGTCTGCGCGTGGCCTCTACCCTGTCATCCGTGCCACCCGTGACAATATAAGTATGCTCTGTATTGGAGAAATTCGAATCACTTAAGAGGTCTCGTAGGTTCTTTGAGTTGTAGCTCTGCCATCGGGGGCAAACCACCACTGGACAGAGTCTGTCCTACTCGGGTGTCATCCACACTCTGCCAACATAAAACTCTCTGCCTGTCAAATCTGGGTGGGAAAGATGGGTTGGAAAAAAGGGGAGTCAAAGTGCTAAGTCTGTCGTTTAAGGGTTTTCGTCACTAGGTGCCATACCTTCAAGGTGTTTCTGGTCATGTCTGTCAAAGGTACTAGGTCTGTGGAGTCTTTAGGGGAAATCCAAAGCAGGTGTTTCAGCGGAATCCCCAAACCCTCTTGCTCCACCCCTACCCATTTCTTGGAGGATGCATGATAATGCCAATCTAGAGCTCTAACAAGAGAGGAAGCCACAAAGTACGCTCGTATGTTGGGTAGTCCAACCCCTCCTCTGGTCTTGGGCAAGGATAGGATATTCATTCGCAATCTGGACCTCTTGTTCCCCCAGACAAATCTAAGGATCATAGATTGCATTTTGGAGAGGAAGCCTCTATCCAATAGAACAGGAACTGTCTGAAAAGTATATAAGAGTCGGGGCAAGACATCCATCTTGACTACGTTTATTCTCCCGAACCAGGATAGCTTTAATTGTCTATAGGAGGTAAATGCCGATTCCGCGTTAGTCAAAAGGGGTTGATAATTTAAATTGAATATTTGTTTAAGATCTTTTGGTATAAGGACTCCCAAGTACTTAATGGCTTCTACTTTCCATTTAAATGGGAACTGTTTAGATAGATGAGAAACCAATTCTCCAGGCAAAGAAATATTGAGTGCCTCGGTTTTGGAGCAATTCACTTTAAAGTTGCTCAATTGTCCGAACCGTTCAAACTCCATTAAGACCGAAGGGATGGAGACCAGGGGCTGGGAGATGTAAAGTAGCAGGTCATCTGCAAATAAGGCTAATTTATGATGACTCTGTCCCAGCTTGACCCCATGGACGCATTAATTGGACCTAAGTGCAAAATATTTAACTATTATAGTGTCAATTCAAAAATCACCAAGAACACAATCAGTCATTTTTTCACAATTGCCCGTCAATAGTTTGAATTTGATATAAAGAAACATAGTCTTGTAACATCTCAAATGAAAGCTGTTACCGTTCTGAGTAAAATGATGCCTTTCCCACTTCATTATCTTATTTCTAGCCTGAGATAAAAAAAATGTAAAGTCATACCAGGCCAAAATTCACCCTTTTTTTAAACTTTAAAAATCTGTAAAAAATTAACTGATGAAAAAAAAAATTCTAAACTTTTAATTAACTAAAGTAGTACTTCATAAAGGAAAAAAAAAAAAAAAATCTAAAGACGTCAGGTAAAAAAAATATTCATATTTAGATCACTTGATATGGAATGACCCATTGACGCTATTACTATTAAAATATGTTAAAATATTATCCCATTGCGATCCCAACTTGAAATTTGGTACAGATGTGGCTAAGAGCATAGCAGACACATGGGCAGTTTTTGAAATATTTAAAGCGCGCCGATTTTTCGGAAATGCGTTTTAAAGTTTTGCGCTTGCGATCACATGGGTAAAATATTAACAAACATCCTCTTGTGACATATCTGATGAAAGCCTGGACAGTTCTGAGTAGATTGGTGTTCATTTTGTTTCTCTATCTTATTTCTAGCCCGAGATATGATAGAAAATGTAAAGCCATACCAGGCCGAAATTCGCACTTTTTTAAAACTTTAAAAATCTGTAAAAAATTAACTGATAAAGAAAAAAATTCAAAACTTTTTTTTTGTAATTAGATAAAGTTGTTCTTCATATAGAAAAAAAATTTAAAAAATCTGAGGACGTCAGGGAAAAAAAATATTCATTTTTGGATCACTTGACATGGAATGACCCTTACATGTCCTTTTTGGAATATTGTTGAGGAACACTGTTTATATTTAATGTAGTGCATACTTTCATATTTCACATTATTTTCAATAAATAAAGAGTTTACAAAGAAAACAACATTGTTGCAGCACGAGGAGTTGTACTCCATATTATAAATAATAATGCTTCTGATGGTGTTTACAAATAAAAAAATGACTTAAATGCTTAAGTGTACACAGTTGAAGGTAGCTACCAGGTCATTTTGCACATATTATTGTGATATGTTGTTTACTACAGTTCTGCTATTAATTTCATATGATTCATTCAGTTTCAAGTATTTGTCCTTCAACATTTCTCTCAGTGGTGCATTTCTTTCTAGGGAATTGACAATATAGGATAAATTGTGTTTTCTGCTATGTCTAATTCATAGTAAAATATTGTAAACACCAATAATCTTTTCGTTTGCATAGAAATACACAGTACGAGCAATAACCTTCAATCATTGAGGTATATCTTACTTTTACGATGTCTTTTTTTTTACTATTTTGTGTTCATTAAAAGAATAAAAAAATATCATTAAGGTTACAATTAGAATATGAGTATAAATGCTGAAATGTAAGTTTAGTAACCCTAATAAGTCCCAAAATGTTTATGGCTGTCTTCACAAACCCCGCAGATCCAAAAGGCCACAGCAGTTCTGTTCGATTACATATTATTATTATGTTTATTTATTTACTAGCTGTGAGCCCGATTCTAAAGAATCGGGTAGTCTAGAATCTATATATAGTTTATTTAGTAATAGTTAGGGGAGTGCGGTGAAATTAATTGTGTGTATACAGGCGGCTCAGTGGGTAGCAGAGTATACGGTGGCTCAGTGGGTAGCAGTGAGTGCGGCGGCTCAGTGGTCAGCAGTGAGTGCGGCGGCTCAGTGGTCAGCAGTGAGTGCGGCGGCTCAGTGGTCAGCAGTGAGTGCGGCGGCTCAGTGGTCAGCAGTAAGTGCGGCGGCTCAGTGGTCAGCAGTGAGTGCGGCGGCTCAGTGGTCAGCAATGAGTGCGGCGGCTCAGTGGTCATCAGTGAGTGCGGCGGCTCAGTGGTCAGCAGTGAGTGCGGCGGCTCTGTGGTCAGCAGTGAGTGCGGCGGCTCTGTGGTCAGCAGAGGACGGCGGCTCTGTGGTCAGCGCAGGACGGCGGCTCTGTGGTCAGCGCAGGACGGGGGCTCTGTGGTCAGCGCAGGACGGGGGCTCTGTGGTCAGCGCAGGACGGGGGCTCTGTCGTCAGCGCAGGACGGGGGCTCTGTGGTCAGCGCAGGACGGCGGCTCTGTGGTCAGCGCAGGACGGCGGCTCTGTGGTCAGCGCAGGACGGGGGCTCTGTGGTCAGCGCAGGATGGGGGCTCTGTGGTCAGCGCAGGACGGGGGCTCTGTGGTCAGCGCAGGACGGGGGCTCTTTGGTCAGCGCAGGACGGGGGCTCTGTGGTTAGCAGTGAGTGCGGTGGGTGAGTGGTTAGCAGTGAGTGGGGTGGCTCAGTGGGTAGCAGTGAGTGGGGCGGGTCAGTGGGTAGCAGTGAGTGCGGCGGCTCAGTGGTCAGCAGTGAGTGCGGCGGCTCAGTGGTCATCAGTGAGTGCGGCGGCTCAGTGGTCAGCAGTGAGTGAGGCGGCTCTGTGGTCAGCAGAGAGTGCGGCGGCTCTGTGGTCAGCAGAGAACGGCGGCTCTGTGGTCAGCGCAGGACGGCGGCTCTGTGGTCAGCGCAGGACGGGGGCTCTGTGGTCAGCGCAGGACGGGGGCTCTGTGGTCAGCGCAGGACGGGGGCTCTGTGGTCAGCGCAGGACGGGGGCTCTGTGGTCAGCGCAGGACGGGGGCTCAGTGGTCAGCGCAGGACGGGGGCTCTTTGGTCAGCGCAGGACGGGGGCTCTGTGGTTAGCAGTGAGTGCAGTGGGTGAGTGGTTAGCAGTGAGTGGGGTGGCTCAGTGGGTAGCAGTGAGTGTGGCGGGTCAGTGGGTAGCAGTGAGTGCGGCGGCTCAGTGGTCAGCAGTGAGTGCTGCGGCTCAGTGGTCAGCAGTGAGTGCGGCGGCTCAGTGGGCAGCAGTGAGTGCGGCGGCTCAGTGGTTAGCAGTGAGTGCGGCGGCTCAGTGGTCAGCAGTGAGTGCGGCGGCTCAGTGGTCAGCAGTGAGTGTGGCGGCTCAGTGGTCAGCAGTGAGTGCGGCGGCTCAGTGGTCAGCAGTGAGTGCGGCGGCTCAGTGGTCAGCAGTGAGTGCGGCGGCTCTGTGGTCAGCAGTGAGTGCGGCGGCTCTGTGGTCAGCAGAGGACGGCGGCTCTGTGGTCAGCGCAGGACGGCGGCTCTGTGGTCAGCGCAGGACGGGGGCTCTGTGGTCAGCGCAGGACGGGGGCTCTGTGGTCAGCGCAGGACGGGGGCTCTGTCGTCAGCGCAGGACGGGGGCTCTGTGGTCAGCGCAGGACGGCGGCTCTGTGGTCAGCGCAGGACGGGGGCTCTGTGGTCAGCGCAGGACGGGGGCTCTGTGGTCAGCGCAGGACGGGGGCTCTGTGGTCAGCGCAGGACGGGGGCTCTGTGGTCAGCGCAGGACGGGGGCTCTTTGGTCAGCGCAGGACGGGGGCTCTGTGGTTAGCAGTGAGTGCGGTGGGTGAGTGGTTAGCAGTGAGTGGGGTTGCTCAGTGGGTAGCAGTGAGTGGGGCGGGTCAGTGGGTAGCAGTGAGTGCGGCGGCTCAGTGGTCAGCAGTGAGTGCGGCAGCTCAGTGGTCAGCAGTGAGTGCGGCGGCTCAGTGGGCAGCAGTGAGTGCGGCGGCTCAGTGGTCAGCAGTGAGTGCGGCGGCTCAGTGGTCAGCAGTGAGTGCGGCGGCTCAGTGGTCAGCAGTGAGTGCGGCGGCTCAGTGGTCAGCAGTGAGTGCGGCGGCTCAGTGATCAGCAGTGAGTGGGGCGGCTCAGTGGTTAGCAGTGAGTGCGGCGGCTCAGTGGTCAGCAGTGAGTGCGGCGGCTCAGTGGTCAGCAGTGAGTGCGGCGGCTCAGTGGTCAGCAGTGAGTGCGGCGGCTCTGTGGTCAGCAGTGAGTGCGGCGGCTCTGTGGTCAGCAGTGAGTGCGGCGGCTCTGTGGTCAGCAGTGAGTGCGGCGGCTCAGTGGTCAGCAGTGAGTGCGGCGTCTCTGTGGTCAGCGCAGGACGGCGGCTCTGTGGTCAGCGCAGGATGGGGGCTCTGTGGTCAGCGCAAGACGGGGGCTCTGTGGTCAGCGCAAGACGGGGGCTCTGTGGTCAGCGCAAGACGGGGGCTCTGTGGTCAGCGCAGGACGGGGGCTCTGTGGTCAGCGCAGGACGGGGGCTCTGTGGTCAGCGCAGGACGGGGGCTCTGTGGTCAGCGCAGGACGGGGGCTCTGTGGTCAGCGCAGGACGGGGGCTCTGTGGTCAGCACAGGACGGGGGCTCTTTGGTCAGCGCAGGACGGGGGCTCTGTGGTTAGCAGTGAGTGGGGTGGCTCAGTGGGTAGCAGTGAGTGGGGCGGGTCAGTGGGTAGCAGTGAGTGCGGCGGCTCAGTGGTCAGCAGTGAGTGCGGCGGCTCAGTGGTCAGCAGTGAGTGCGGTGGCTCAGTGGGCAGCAGTGAGTGCGGCGGCTCAGTGGTCAGCAGTGAGTGCGGCGGCTCAGTGGTCAGCAGTGAGTGCGGCGGCTCTGTGGTCAGCGCAGGACGGCGGCTCTGTGGTCAGCGCAGGACGGGGGGGCTCTTGTGGTCAGCGCAGGACGGGGGCTCTGTGGTCAGCGCAGGGACGGGGGCTCTGTGGTCAGCGCAGGACGGGGGCTCTGTGGTCAGCGCAGGATGGGGGTCAGTGGTCAGCGCAGGACGGGGCTCTTTGGTCACGCAAGGACGGGGGCCTCTGTGGTTAGCAGTGAGTTGCGGTGGGGTGAGTGGTTAGCAGTGAGTGGGGTGGCTCAGTGGGTAGCAGTGAGTGTGGCGGGTCAGTGGGTAGCAGTGAGTGCGGCGGCTCAGTGGTCAGCAGTGAGTGCTGCGGCTCAGTGGTCAGCAGTGAGTGCGGCGGCTCAGTGGGCAGCAGTGAGTGCGGCGGGCTCAGTGGTTAGCAGGTGAGTGCGGCGGCTTAGTGGTCAGCAGTGAGTGCGGCGGCTCAGTTGTCAGCAGTGAGTGTGGCGGCTCAGTGGTCAGCAGTGAGTGCGGCGGCTCAGTGGTCAGCAGTGAGTGCGGCGGCTCAAGTGGTCAGCAGTGAGTGCGGCGGCTCTGTGGTCCAGCAGTGGGGGTGCGGCGGCTCTGTGGTCAGCAGAGGACGGCGGCTCTGTGGTCAGCGCAGGACGGCGGCTCTGTGGTCAGCGCAGGACGGGGGCTCTGTGGTCAGCGCAGGACGGGGGCTCTTGTGGTCAGCGCGGACGGGGCTCTGTCGTCAGCGCAGGACGGGGGCTCTGTGGTCAGCGCAGGGACGGCGGCTCTGTGGTCAGCGCAGGACGGGGGCTCTGTGGTCAGCGCAGGGACGGGGGCTCTGTGGTCAGCGCAGGACGGGGGCTCTGTGGTCAGGCAGGACGGGGGCTCTGTGGTCAGCGCAGGACGGAGGGGCTCTTTGAGTACAGCGCAGGACGGGGGATCTGTGGTATTACGCAGTGAGTGCGGTGGGTGAGTGGTTAGCAGTGAGTGAGGGTTGCTCAGTGATTTGCATGAGTGGGGCGTGTCATTGGGTAGCAGTGAGTGCGGCAGCTCAGTGGTCAGCAGGAGTGCGGCGGCTCAGTGGGCAGCAGTGAGTGTGGCGGCTCAGTGGTCAGCAGTGAGTGCGGCGCCTCAGTGGTTCAGCATGAGTGTGGCGGCTATCAGTGGTCAGCAGTGAAGTGCGCGGCTCAGTGGTCAGCAGTGAGTCGGCGCTCAGTGATCAGCAGTGAGTGGGCGGCTCAGTGGTCAGCAGTGATGGCGGCATCATTGTCAGCAGTGAGTGCGGCGGCTCGTTGGTCAGCAGTGAGTGCGGCGAGTGGTGGTCAGCAGTGAGTGCGCGGCTCTGGGGTCAGCAGTGAGTGGGCGGCTGTGGTAGCAGTGAGTGCGGCGGTATGTGTTCAGCAGTGAGTCGGCGGCGTCTGTGGGCAGAGTGGGTGCGGGGCTCAGTGGTCAGCAGTGAGTGCGGCGGCTCAGTGGTCAGCAGTGAGTGCGGCGGCTCAGTGGTCAGCAGTAAGTGCGGTGGATCAGTGGGTTAGTCAGGGAGTGCGGCGGCTCAGTGGTCAGCAGTGAGGACGGGTCTCTGTGGTCAGCGCAGGACGCGGCTCTGTGGTCAGCGCAGGATGGGGGCTCCTGTGGTCAGCGCAAGACGGGGGCGTCTGTGGTCAGCGCAAGACAGGGGTCTGTGGTCAGGCAAGACGGGGGCTCCGGTCAGCGCAGGACGGGGGCTCTGTGGTCAGCGCAGGACGGGGGGCTCTGTGGTCAGCGCAGGACGGGGGCTCTGTGGTCAGCGCAGGACGGGGCTCTGTGGTCACGCAGGACGGGGGCTCTGTGGTCAGCGCAGGACGGGGGCTCTTTGGTCAGCGCAGGACGGGGGCTCTGTGGTTAGCAGTGAGTGGGGTGGCTCAGTGGGTAGCAGTGGAGGTGGGGCGGGTCAGTGGGTAGCAGTGAGTGCGGCGGCTCAGTGGTCAGCAGTGAGTGCGGCGGCTTCAGTGGTCAGCAGTGAGTGCGGTGGCTCAGTGGGCAGCAGTGAGTGCGGCGGCTCAGTGGTCAGCAGTGAGTGCGGCGGCTCAGTGGTCAGCAGTGAGTGCGGCGGCTCAGTGGTCAGCAGTGAGTGTGGCGGCTCAGGTGTCAGCAGTGAGTGCGGCGGCTCAGTGGTCAGCAGTGAGTGCGGCGGGCTCTGTGGTCAGCAGTGAGTGCGGGCGGCTCTGTGGTCAGCAGAGGACGGCGGCTCTGTGGTCAGCGTCAGGACGGCGGCTCTGTGGTCAGTGCAGGACGGGGGCTCTGTGGTCAGCGCAGGACGGGGGCTCCTTGTGGTCGCGCAGGACGGGGGCTCTGTCGTCAGCGCAGGACGGGGGCTCTGTGGTCAGCGCAGGACGGGGGCTCTGTGGTCAGCGCCGGACGGGGGCTCTGTGGTCACCGCAGTACGGGGGGCTCTGTGGTCAGCGCAAGACGGGGGCTCTGTGGTCAGCGCAGGACGGGGGCTCTGTGGTCAGCGCAGGACGGGGGCTCTGTGGTCAGCGCAGGACGGCGGCTCTGTGGTCAGCGGCAGGACTGCGGCTCGGTGGTCAGCGCAGACGGGGCTTTGTGGTCAGCGCAGGACGGGGGCTCTGTGGTCAGCAGTGAGTGCGGCGGCTCTGTGGTCAGCAGAGGACGGCGGGTCTGGTGTCAAGCACAGAACGGCGGGTCCTGTGGTCAGCGCGGACGGCGGCTCTGTGGTCAGCGCAGGACGGCGGCTTCTGTGGTCAGCGCAGGACGGGGCTCTGTGGTCAGCGCAGGACGGGGGCTCCTGTGGTCAGCGCAGGATGGGGGCTCTGTGGTCAGCGCAGGACGGGGCTCTGTGGTCAGCGCAGGACGGGAACTTTGTGCAGGACGGCGGCTCTGTGGTCAGCGCACGGACGGCGGCTCTGTGGTCGCGCCGGACGGGGCTCTGTGGTCCGCGCAGGACGGGGCTCTGTGGTCAGCGCAGGACGGGGGCTCTGTCGTCAGCGCAGGACGGGGCTCTGTGGTCAGCGCAGGATGGGGGGCTCTGTGGTCAGCGCAGGACGGGGCCTGTGGTCAGCGCAGGACATGGGGCTCTGTGGTCACGCGCAGGACGGGGGCTCTGTGGTCACGGCAAGATGGGGGCTCTGTGGTCAGCGCAGTACGGGGGCTCTGTGGTCAGCGCAGGACGGGGGCTCTGTGGTTTGCAGTGAGTGCGGTGGGTGAGTGGTTAGCGTGAGTGGGGTGCTCAGTGGGTAGCAGTGAGTGCGGCGGCTCAGTGGTCAGCAGTGAGTGCGGCGGCTTGTGGTCAGCAGTGAGTGCGGCGGCTCTGTGGTCAGCAGATGACAGCGGGTCTGTGGGTCAGCGCAGGACGGCGGGTCTGTGGTCAGCGCAGGGACGGCGGGTCTGTGGTCAGCGCAGGACGGCGGCTCTGTGGTCAGCGCAGGACGGGGGCTCTGTGGTCAGCGCAGAACGGGGCTCTGTGGTCAGCGCAGGATGGGGGCTCTGTGGTTCAGCGCAAGACGGGGGCTCTGTGGTCAGCGCAGGACGGGGGCTCTGTGGTCAGCGCGGACGGGGGCTCTGTGGTCAGCGCAAGACGGGGTTTCTTTGGTCAGTGCAGGACGGGGCTCTGTGCAGGACGGCGGCTCTATGGTCAGACGCAGGGACGGGGGCTCTGTGGTCAGCGCAAGACGGGGGCTCTGTGGTCAGCGCAGGACGGGGGCTCTGTGGTCAGCGCAGGACGGCGGCTCTGTGGTCAACGCAGGACGGGGCTCTGTGGTCTGCGCAAGACGGGGGCTCTTGTGGTCAGCGCAGGACGGGGGCTCTGTGCAGGACGGCAGCTCTGTGGTCAGCGCAGGACTGCGGCTCTGTGGTCAGCGCAGGACGGGGCTTCTGTGGTCTGCGCAAGACGGGGGCTCTGTGGTCAGCGCAGGACGGCGGCTCTGTGGTCACGCAGGACGGGGGCTCTGTGGTCAGCGCAGGACGGGGGCTCTGTGGTCAGCGCAGGACGAGGGCTCTGTGGTCAGCCCAGGACGGGGGCTCGTGGTCAGAGCAGGACGGGGGCTCTGTGGTCAACGCAGGACGGTGGGCTCTGTGGTCAGCGCAGGACGGGGGCTCTGTGGTCAGCGCAGGACGGGGGGCTCTGTGGTCAGCGCAGGACGGGGGCTCTGTGGTCAGCGCAGGACGGGGGCTCTGTGGTCAGCGCAAGACGGGGGCTCTTTGGTCAGCGCAGGACGGGGGGCTTTGTGCAGGACGGCGGGTCTGTGGTCAGCGCAGGAGGGGGCTCTGTGGTCAGCGCAAGACAGGGGCTGTGGGCAGCGCAGGACGGGGGCTCTGTGGTCAGCGCAGGACGGGCGGCTCTGTGGTCCAGCGCAGGACGGGGCTCTGTGGTCTGCGCAAGATGGGGGCTCTGTGGTCAGCGCAGGACGGGGGTTCTGTGGCAGGACGGCGGCTCTGTGGTCAGCGCAGGACGGCGGCTCTGTGGTCATGCAGGACGGGGGCTCTGTGGTCAGCGCAGGACGGGGGCTCTGTGGTCAGCGCAGGACGGGGGCTCTGTGGTCAGCACAGGACGGGGGCTCTGTGGTTAGCGCAGGACGGGGCTCGTGGTCAGCGCAGGACGGGGGCTCGTGGTCAGCGCAGGATGGGGGCTCTGTGGTCACGCAGGAGGCGGCTCTGTGCAGGACGGGCGCTCTGTGGTCAGCGGCAGGACGGGGGCTCTGTGGTCAGCGCAGGACGGGGGCTCTGTGTTCAGCGCAGGACGGGGTTCTGTGGTCAGCGCAGGACGGGGGTCTGTGGTCAGCGCAGGCTAGGTGGGCGGAGCCACGGCGGGAGTGACGCGAGGTGGGCGGAAGCCACGGCGGAGAGTGCCGCGAGGTGGGGGAGCCAAGGCGGGATTGACGCGAGGTGGGCGGGGGCCACGACGGCGAGGTGGGCAGAGCCACGCCGGGAGCCGTGTAGCGGGATGGCGGCGGGGTAAGTATACTGGAGTGTGTGTGTGTGTGTGGGGTGTGTGTTTGTGTGGGTGTGTGAGTGTGTGAGTGTGTATGTGTGATGTGGTTGGGATGGTTGTGTGTGTGTTTGGGAGGACTGTAGTGAGAGGCTGTGTGTGGTTGTGTTTGATGAGAGTAGTGAGGGGGGCGAGCGGAACGTTGAAACGCCGATGCCTGTAGCTGCACGGAAAGTTTTCCGCGCGGCTACCCCCGCACTGTGACGTCAGCAGCATGGTCGGGAGGCCGTCACGGAAGTAACCCTTCGGGTTCTCTGGAAGTGGCCTTCGGCTTTTATATAATAGATAGAGCACCCTTGATTCTATGGTCTGTACATGAGAAAGGGTTACATACAAACAAGTTAAAATACAATGAACTAACTAACAGTGACAGACTGGTACAGAGGGGAGAGAGGACCCAGCCCTTTATGGGCATTACATTCTACAGGGCAGTGGGGAAGAGACAGTAGGTTGGGTCTGCTCTGGTGGTGGTGGAGCACCGGGTCCAGTGGTGGTGGAGTGCAGGTCCAGTGGTGGTGAGGTGGCACCGTGTTCATTTCAGTCTGTAGGCTGTTCGAAGAGGTGGGTTTTCAGGTTCTGCTTGAAGGATTTGAGTGTAGGGGATAGTCGGATGTTTTGGGGTGCAGAATTCCAAGGAATAGGGGGTTTCTCAGGCAAAGTCTTGTAGACGGTTAGATGAGGAACGTTCAAGTGTGGAGGAAAGAAAGAGGTTTTGGGAGGATCGAAGACTATGATTGGATGATAACAGAAGATTAGTTCAGAGATATATGGGGAAACAGATGTGGATGCCTTTGTAAGTCAATGTTAGTAGTTTAAATATGAACGCTGGGGGATTGGGAGCCAGTGGAGGGATTTGCAGAGGGAGTTAGTGGGGGAATAGCGAGGAGAGAGTGGATTTATTGGGTAGCAGAGTTAAGGACAGATTGGAGAAGTGTAAGAGTGTTAGCCAGGTAGGCTAGAAGAGGAGGTTGCAGCAGTCAAGACAAGAGATGGTGAGACATGCACTAGTAGTTTAGTAGATAGAGGGTTGAAGAAGGGACAGATTCCTGAAATATTTTTGAAGGAAAAAAGAAGGGGTCCCAAGACAGAGCCTTGAAGGACCCCAAAAGAAGTGTGGATGGGGCAAGGAGGAAGTGTGGGTGTGAAAACCACTAAATGTGCAGTTGCAAAGTTAGGAGGACAACCAGGAGAGGGCAAGGTCAGTGATGCCAATGGAAGAGAGGATCTGTAATGGGAGGCAAGGGGTTTACTGCGTTGAATGTAGAGGACTGGTCAAGAGGAGGAGGAGTAGAAGTGTCCATTAGGTTTGGCGGTAAGTAATTTTGGATAAGGTGGTTTCGGGGGAGTGGTTGGGGCGGAAGCCAGATTGAAGATTGTCAAAGAGAGAGTTAGATGAAAGGTTTGGAGTAAAAGTACAGCGAGGACATGCTTTTCACGAAGTTTGGAGGCAACTAGAGAAGCAATATGGGGCAGTAGCTGGATGTGGAGGTTGGGTCAAGAGATGGCTTCTTTCAGATAGGTGTTATTGTTGCATGTTTGAAAGCGGAAGGAAACGTACCCGAGGTTAGTGATCGGTATGAAGAGGTGGGTTAGGGCTGGGATAAGCGTGGTGGTGAGGTTGGAGAGGAAGTGGCAAGGGATGCGGTCAGATGCACAAGTGGGGAGGTGCAATTTGGAGAGGAGGTGTGCAAGTTCTCCTTCAGTGTGGAGGGGGAATGGGTTGGTTTTACATGGTGGTTGTGGTGGTTGAGCAGCAAAGACTTGTTGATCTGTTCAATCTTGGTGGTAAATAGTGTTGTGCAAAGTCTTTTGCAGAGATATAAGAAGAAGGAGGGAGTGGTGGGGGTGGAGGAGGTAGTTAAATGTGTTGAATAGCTGACTGGGGTTGTGGGACAAAGAGGATATCAGGATAATGAATTAATTCTGTTTAGTGGTGGTGAATGCTGACTTGAATTTGAGAAGTGCTTGTTTAAATGCTGTATTAGTCTTCTTGTGAGTGTGTTTTCTTCCAGCACTGCTCAGAACTCTAGGCTCTCGCCTCAGTTTTTTAGTGGTGTCCTGTGTGCCAGGGTTGTCTGTTGATTCGGCGTGGTCTTCCGTGAATGAGAGGGTCAACTGCATCAATCACTACTGTGAGTGTTGAATTGTAGAAAGTGGTGGCATTTTTCGTGTGTGGAGTGAGGAAATGGAGGATGTGGTAGAATAGAGTCAAAGAGTATGTGTGTTGTCACAATGTGTGAGGTTTCTGTGGAGGGGGGTGTGTGAGTTGGTGGACATGGGTAGCAGGGTGTGGAGGACAAGGATGAAAAGGTAAGTAAATATTGGTCAGATAGGGGGGGAGAGGGAAGGCTGTGGGATTACTAGGGAGCAGAAGCCAGATGAAGATAAGGATACTAAATGTCCATTTTTGTGGATGGCTTGTGGAGGACCATTGAGAGAGGCCAAAGGATGAAGCAAAGTCACAGGAGTTTGGGGGCAGTTGACTGGTTTGCAGAGGCATTCCATCTTTTTGTATTTGTGGCTTCTTTCCCCTTTGTTGGGAACAAAGAAAGTACTGTTAAGCCCTTTTAAAATGGCCTCACCTATCACACTTGCCTAAGACTATTTTTCATCATATACTATATATCATAACTACAATGGATATTTTAGCCCCAACCAGACCTTGCAAGCCTCCATTCTTGGAATTTAGTTTTTTCCTCTCCTTCTTCCAAAAGCCATAACTTTTTTATTTTTCTGACAATTTGCCTTTTAGGATTGTTGTTTTTTGTGGGGACAAATTGTACTTTTGAATAACCATTCATTTGCCACACAGTGTACTGGAAAAGGGGGAAAAATCCAAAAAAGCAATTTGCAATGTTTTAATTATTTAGTCTTTTTTTTACCCAATTTACTTTAGGGAAAAAATTAAACCTGGTGTTGATTCTCCAGGTTATCAGGTACACAGATACCAAACATTTTATATAAAAGTGGAAAAAGAAATCTAAAAATTTTGTCCAGAAAATGTTTGTTTTTATTTTCCATTTTTCAAACCAAACCATTCCTATTTTTGGGGGAAGTAGCGCTGTTGATGGCTTATTTTTTTGTGCCCGGAGTTGATGTTTTTAATGATAAAAATTTGTGATCGATGTAAATTTTCATCTTTTTTTATTACAATTTTATGCAAAGTTGCAACACCAAATAGTGTAAAATTCGGCGTTTTGATTATTTTTTCCTTACACTGTTTACTGATTGGATTAATTTATTTTATATTTTGATAGATCTACTTTTTTCCTGAATTCAGTAATACAAATATTTTGCATTTTTACATTTCTTTATTAGGGCTATATTTTCAAAGGGGCAAGAATTTTTTATTTTTTTTTGTAGTCCTCTAGGTGGCTTAAAGCTGTTAATGGCCCAATCTCTTGTTCAGAAACAAACCCAGTGCATAAAAACCCTGCTTGTATAGCAGAAATCAGGATCTCATGGTGAATGCTTTTTAACAGCCGGTGTTCACGGAAGACTTTTATGAAAACAAAAGTCATCAGTTGAACCCTGGCGCAATGACATCCCATTGGCACATTTTGCAAATAAAATGAGGGGGCCCACAATAATCAGGGAATGGTACGTTCCCTGAAATTAAAATTTTAAATCCCACTGTAAAGTTTCCCAGTTCTTGAAATTGGGGCTGAACTTATACCAACTTTGATATGTTTAGGATGCTTTTGAATAAGTAAAATATAAACAACGTGTTCCAATCCCTGACAATATCCTGCATAGCTTTTGAACAGGAGTGGACCAACCCCCCCAAAGGCCAATATCAACAACCTGAATAACTCTATGGGGATGTTTTTGCAGTGCGTGAGGCCATTGGTTTTCACTTAGTAATTTTTGTTTTTTTGACCCTTCCCCCCCCCACAGACCCTCAGAATATGGGAAACTGACATTTTAGAGTGGCCTTTTATTGTGACCCAGCCTTAGGCCCCCACCTATGCAATACTCATGGTTTTTCAAATCACATCTAGATATGCCACCCGGGGAGGTGGATGGATTATTTGTTCAAAGGAGGGGGAAGGGGGGCTCAAAAAACAAATTTTAAAAAAATTAGGGTATATATTTTGAGAAAAAATGTCTTTTTTATACAAAGTTTAAAACCAAAAAAAAGTTTGCTTTTATATTTTTGCCCAGTGTAGTTTTGGGCCCTCAGGATTTAAATATTTTTGAAAAAAAGCTGCAAACTCCGGGTTCCATTTATAATTTATAAAGTTCAGTAATGAATTGTGGCCTGGTCTCCAACCCGGCCTCGAGGGCCACAACAGGTCTTGGGTTTTTAGGATTTCCTTTTGTATTGCACAGGTATAAGTTAATTACCTTCCCTGGTATGTTCCAAACCTGTGCAATACTAAGGAAATCCTGAAAACATGAGCTGTTGGTGGCCCCCCCAAGACCTAAATTGGGGACCCCAGCCTGGAAGAAATCAATGGAATAAAATTGAACTTGAGCTAATACAAAGGATATTTTTAACATTATTTTTTATTGAATATGTTGTATGTAAGAAAGATTAAACTTCAGAAAGGAGCGTTGGACTTGAAGTACTTCACTATTCACTTTTTTCAGTTTTTCTCAAGTGATAAGAAGGGCAAGGCGCATTTTTGCACAAAGATGTTGGCATGATAAAGATTAAGTAGGCTAATTGATGAAGAAATTAAAAATTTAAATGTAGTAATAGCTGGGGGCCCCCGGGCAAAGTTATGACTGTCCTACAGCAATTAGGATATTTACTAGAGCGGTCTGTCCTTCCGTATCAGATACCGTAAATGTAGCCCGCATCCTAAAAGTAAATTAGGGTTTTGGTATAACAAATTTAAATATTTTATTAAGTTATAAACACATTTCTTTAAGAAAAAAATATTATTATAATTACGCGTATAAACCCCAGTTTTTCAGCCCAAAAATTGGGCGAAAAGTCCACCCTTTGGTTATACGCGAGTCACTGTATATGTATAAAACGTAACAGTGTTATTTAATTTTACAGGCCCCCTGCCTTGGCACTTCCTGTTTAGGAAGAGATTAGTATCTTATCACTGTCCCGTTTGGCCAAATGGCCCACCGCCGTCTTGCGCTCCTCCGTCTTCATCCGTCTTCTTCTGACTTCCTCCTCGGCGCAGGCAATGACGTCATTGTCTGGCGGACCGAGGAGGAGGAAACCGGAAAAAGAGGAGGAGCGCGGGTGGCGGCGGCGGGACAGCGGCAGCGGGAAAAGTGATAAATATACTAATCTCTTCCTTTCAGGATTGTGCACAAAGCGGGGGGCCTTTTATACTGATGGGGGGGCTGTATACTACCTCTGGGGCTGCGTATATACCACTGGGGTGTATATACCACTGGGGCTGCGTGTTTATACACGGGGCGTAATAACCTCTGGGGGCTGCTGTAAACTGATGGGGGGGCTGTTTTACTACCTTGGGGCTGCTGTATACTTTCCACTGGGTGCGTGTATACTACCACTGGGGGCTGTATATACCTCTGGGGCTGCTGTATATACCCCACTGGGGAGTATTACCATGGGGCTGCGTTACTACCACTGGGGCTGTATATACCACTGTGCTGCTGTATCTACCACTGGGGCTGTATACCTCTGGGGCGCTGTATACTACCACTGGGGCTGTATATACCACTGGGGCTGCTGCTGTATACTACCAAGGGGCTGCTGTATATACCTCTGGGGCTGCTGTATACTAACTACTGGGGCTGCTGATGTACATACCACTTTTTACTGTTTGTATATAACATGGGGCTGCTGCTGTTAAATACCACTGAGGCTGCTGTATTTACCTTGGGGCTGCGTTAAACTACCACTTTGGGGTGGCTTTTTTATATACCACAGGGGTGTTTTTTATATAACCATTTTGGGGTTTTTTATAAATTTCCTTTGGGGGCCTAACTTTTTTTTTTTATTATTTTCCCACTGGGCTTTTTTTTTTTATTTATTGGGTTGCTGTATATACCCTGGGGCTGTATCTACCACTGGGGCTGTTTCCCCTTTCTGTATTCTACCACGGGGCTGCGTATATCCCTGGGGCGGGGTATACTAATATGGGGCTGCTGCTGTAAATACCACTGGGGCTGCTGTGTATTTACCACTGGGGCTGCTGCTGTATTACTACAAAATGGGGCTGCTGTTTATACCTCGGGGCTGCTGGTATACTAATATGGGGCTCTCTGTATTTTAAAACCACTGGGGCTGCTGCTGTATTTACACTGGGGCCCGCTGCTGTAATTCAACGGGGGTGCTGTATATACTCTGGGGCGCTTTAAAAATACCACTGGGGCTGTATATACCACTGGGGCTGCTGTAATACACCACTGGGGGGCTGTATATACCTTGGGGCTGCTGTATACTACCACTGGGGTGTAAATACCTCTGGGGTCTGGTTGTTAAAACTACCCACTGGGGCTGTATTACCACTGGGGCGGGTGCTGTATTACTACCCTGAGGCTGCTGTATTATACCTTTGGGGTGCTGTATATAACTACCCGGGGCTGCTGATGTACATCCAATTATACTGCTTCTGTATATAACATGGGGCTGCTGCTGTATATACCACGAGGCTGCTGTATATACCCTCTGGGGGGTGCTGAACTACCACTGGGGTGTATATACCACTGGGGCTGCTGTATACTACCACTGGGGCTGTTATTATACCTCTGGGGCTCTGTATACTACCACTGGGCTGTATATACCTCTGGGGCATCTGTATATACCATGGGGCTGTATATACCACTGGGGCTGGCTGTTTAAAATACCACTGGGGTGCTGAATATACCTCTGGGGTGCTGTTACTAACTCTGGGGTGCCCGCTGTATATACCATTGGGGGGGGGGGCCCGTGCTGTATTTTACCCCTGGGGCTGCTGCGTATAACTACCACTGGGGGCTGTTTAAAATACTCTGGGGCTGCAACTAACTACGGGGCTGTGCTTTTATATACCACTGGGGCTGCTGCTGTATATACCACTGGGGTGCTGAGTATACTACCCCGGGGCTCTGTTATACCTTGGGGGGTTTCTTTAAACTACCAAATGGGGCTGTATATACCACTGGGGCTACTGTATACAACACTGGGGTTGTATTTACCTTTGGGGCTGCTGTTACTACCACTGGGGCTGTTAAAAACCCTCTGGGGCTGCTGTATACTACCACTGGGGCTGTTATACAAATGGGGCTGCGGGTGTATACCACCACTGAGGCGCTGTAAAAACCCTGGGGCTGCTAAACTAACTACTGGGCTGCTGCTGTAAAAACCACGGGGGCTGCTGCTGTATATACCACTGGGGCGAGCTGTATACTACCATGGGGCTGCTGTATAACCTCCCGGGGCTGCTGTAATACCACAACTGCTGGGGCTGTTACCTGTGTTGGGGTCCACCCCGGGCTTATCACAAGTCAATAGGTTTTCCTAGGTTTTTGGGGGCAAAAGTAGGGGGGTCGGCTTATACACGGGTCGGCTTAAACACGAGTATATACAGAATATTATTTACTTGCCATTGGTTTTGGGCACCTTTCTACAGAAATACCAGTTTCAGTTAACATCTTGTACTTATACTTGTTTATAATTGGCTTTTCATGTGAAACCCTTTTGTTTCCCTAAAGTAAATTTTTCATATAACAGTGCAATGAAAATGGTTTTCAATTTTAAAAACCCATTAAAAGACCTCATGAATTAATATTGTTTAAAGTTCAAATGAAGGACAGTATCGGAATAGCATCAATCCCCCTGAGAACGTGCAGCACCTGGTAGTCACTCCAAAGGTTTTTACAAAATTTTTCTTCAGCAAAGACAGCAAACATCATAAGCTTTTGTAAATATGTCTTACTAGACTCTTTGTTTGAATAGAAATATTGAACTTCACCATTACTATTATACACACAGAAAGATTATTCTAGATTTCTGTATTGATCAATGATTTTTGTGTAACATAGGACTTACTTATTTTATAAAACAATATCTGATTTCTAAATAGATTAAATAATCTATAACATCTTAATCCAGAGAAGGTAAAAAGTAAAATAATCTTCAAGCTCTAAATCATTTGTAAGTGCTGTGGAATACTGTATGTCAGTGCTATATAAAAAAATTACTATTATTCTAATAATGGCTAAAAATTAATTCTCCAATATTCAACACTTAATTCTTGCTACTGCCTTCAATCCAGAATTATCTCATAGTATATAATGACGATACATTTAAGATATGAAAGAAGAAAAATCTCTTCTAAATAGGTTATTTTTAGGACTTGTAAAAAAATGAGGAATTTTAGGAAATCTGTGGAACCAAATTTAAACATTTAGTGGATTTGATTAATGGAATCATCCAAAAAAATGTTCGCCATTTTACAAAAGCAGGAAATTGCAATAGCTAAAGTTAACTCACATGACCTCGGATGTTGGCTTCTCCATAATGCCCTGCAGCTGTCATAACACATGATATATGATTTATCACACAGTAATAGGCCAGAGTCACACGTCAGTTGAAAAAAACAAACATTTTGCATGATCCATTTTGGACATTTGTATGGCCATCAGGGTGTCCATGTGTGTCATCCATGGTCGCCTGTGTGCTAGCTATGTGTCCATGTGTGTTGTCCGTGTGACATCCATGTGACAAGTAGCAGAGAAAAACCTATGTGACTGAAAATGAATGGTTTTCTATGTGTCAAAGATGTACAAAGATAGATAAATGATGATACATAGACAGAAAGAAATAGATAGATAATAAATAGATAGATATAGATAGATGAAAATGTTTGATAGATAGAAAGTTATATAACTAAAAATAGAAACATCATTGCAAACTTAATGAAAAAAAGGTGAAAAAAACTCTTCAAAAACTAGATACCCACTAGTCCAAATAAAAAGTTGCAAAAATAGAGGCAGCACACCAAAAATTCAAAAGTATAAAGGGACTTTATTTAGCCCATATGACAAAGACGATGTTTCGGTGGCTTGATAAAAGGAGTTTCCACCAAAACATAGCCACGCCATAGGGGCTAAATAAAGTCATCTTTATTAGTGTTGAGCCACCACCCTAGTGTTCTAGTTCGATTCGATTTCATCGAATTGGAGGGTGTTCGTCGAATGTTCGTCGAACACCCTCAAACAGACTAAAAAAAACCTAGTGTGGTGGTCTATTTCATTCCGCAATGTATGTATAAATCGAACATGACCTCGAACTGCTGAATTTTAAGCAAATTGTTCTAATTTGATGAATGACTCTAACATCGCCAAAAACAGCTCGGATTTGAGATTGGCGAAACAATTCGATTCGAACAATCCTCATCTCTAATCTTTACTTTTGAATTTTTGGAGTGCTGCCTCAATTGTTTGAAAACTAGATGGATAGTTAGATAGATAGATAGATAGATAGATAGATAGATATGTTCCACCCCCCCTACATATTCTACATATTGTAATAGCTTGCACCCTTTAGTACCTGTCATATCGCACTAAAGAGTGTTTAGTTTTGTATATACCCAAAAATAAAAAGTTTATTTAAAAAAGATGTGAAATTCCCTATTTTTGATAGCCAGCTAGGGTAAAGCAGACATTGCAGGCCTGCAGACTGCTGGAATCAGAATGAGACCTCACAGTATTTTAAAAAAAAATATTGATTTATAAATAAATAAATAAATAAATAATTTAAATAGAAACATTGGGTCCCAACCAAATTGGATTCACCAACCAAGGTGAAGCTACACTGGTTTCTTGTATTCTTAGGTGGGAGGGGCCATGGTAATTGGCCATCCCCAGCCTCAAAATAAGCAACTGCAGCCACCCCAGAAGTGGCACTTCTTTAGATGCGCCTCCTACTGGTGCTTCACCTGTACTCTTCCCATTGCCCTGTTGTGGTAGCAAAGAGAATAATGTATTTAAGTTGATGCCAGATGTGTGAGTCAGGTGTTATCAAACCAAGGGGCTAGTAATGTCAAGGCAAAATTGTGGCAAAAAAAATTAAAATGTGTAAAACAGTAAAAAAAAAACACATAAAAGTGCACAAAAATTACAAAAACCCATAACTACTAAAAACAACACATTTAAAGAGGACCTGTCCACCCCCCCCAGGTGCTTTCCAAACTGAAAGCACCGCTGAATGCAGCGTGTCCTGCTGCATTCAGGGAAGGGGTCTTCCATTGTTTTCTATCTCCCCGGTAAGCTGAAAAAAAACACTTTAGAAAGTGTAGAGATAATGAGTCCAGGGGACTCACCTCAACTGATCACGGGGGTTCATCCCACCTTCTGCCCTCTTTGTTCCGCCCCCTGCCTCTCTGTGTCACCTCCTGCCTGTGATGTCAGCGCTGGAGCCCGTCCTGCTGATACATACAGTATAAATCTGGAGCAGGCGGGCTCCGGCGCTGACATCACAGGCAGGTGGTGGAACAGAGAGGCAGGGGGTGGAATTCCCCCATAAACAGCGAGGACTTCATAATTGATAATCCCTCCGGACTCCTTATCTCTACACTTTCTAAAGTGTTTTTATACAGCTTAACAGGGGACATAGAGACATAGTGGACACCTTCCCTGAATGCAGCAGACACGCTGCATTCAGTGGTGCTTTTGGTTTGCAAAGCACCAGAGGGTGAAAGGTCCTCTTTAATTTAAAACAGAAAATGCACTACATCCAGAATGACCCAAACTGTAACACAGTTATGTTGTTTATTCCATATGGTGAACAGCATAAAAAATTTAAAAAAAAAACACATAAAAAATATGCTTTTTCATCATCCTGATGATCAGAAAATCATATGTAAAGAAAAATGGTCTGAAAGAAAACAAGAAATCATCCTGCAAAAATCATACAGCAATGAAAAACAAATTAATGTTTGTAAAATATAGTTTTTAGTATGCAAATCATGATGAATCAATATAAACCGCTTACTATAACTAGGCAGATGGAGACACTTTGGACTTCATCTGTTCTATATACTGGAAGCGTCATCATTTTAGGCTTCTTTTTAGCACACAAGTGTGGGTGTCCACAGTTCTGTGCACACCAAATGAAGTCCAAAATACCTCCATCTGACTTAGAACGAGGAATTCTGTCAGAACTTTCACCTGAGTTGTATTTTTGTGGGATTTACATGGAAACCCAGATGTATGTGCTCAGTGTAAAACACAAGAATATACTGAAAGCAATCAAAAACATTTTATGTTTCCCAAAATGTTACCAAAATTCCCCTAACTTATGCAACACAAACCCAGCCCTCACCCAGGTACATCATCTGTCACTGGACTTTAGAGGGCTCCATATTACTGGTAGTACAAAGACTCTGGGAAAGCAATGGCAAACACCCCTCAAATAAAATTCTGCAAATGAGCCATAATGTCTGCAAATTATTACAGTCAAACTTCCATTCCAAATATCACTTCTATGTCACTTCAATGTCACTTCTTCCTGCTCAGTCCTGCCATGTGTCCAAACAGAACTTTCTGACTACATGTGGGGTATCACCATGCTCAGACGAAAGTGTCTGCAAACTGTGTGGACTACTTTTTTGGTGTTACTGCTTGTAAAAAAGGGATTGAAGGTAAAACTAAATATTTTTGAAAACATTTACATTTTCAAAATTACGATCTAATGTTATAAATTCTGTGAAGTATCTGTGGGTTTAAAATGCTCACTATATCCATGGATAAAGTCATTGAGAAGTTAAATTTCCAAAATAAGGTCACTTTCAAAATAAGGTCAAGTTTCTGATTTTAAGGTATCTTAGGGGCCCTGCATCTGGGACATGGTATCCGCAATCTATTTCAGCCAAATTTTCTTTCCAATATTGCTGCTTCCATTCCAAGTCTTCATGTTCCCAACAGAACTGTTTTGACTACATGTGGGGTATTTCTGCGCTCATAAGAAAGTGGGTAACAAACTGTGGATCCATGTTTGAGTCTAAATGCTTCAGAAAGTGAGAAATTTGGTGCTAAAGCAACATTTTTGCAAAAGAAAAAAAAGTTTTCAATATGATGACCTACTGCTATAAAATTCTGTGAAGTGCCTGTTTGTTCAAACTGTTTACTATATCTCTGTATACAATACGTGAGGGCTCTAGTTTCCAAAATGGGGTAATTTAAGGGGGTTCTGCTAATTAGGTACGTTAGGGGCCTGCAAATGCAACATGGTGACCGCAATCTATTTCAGCAAAATTGGTCTTCCAAAATTCAAATAGTTCTCCTTCCCTTTGAGCCCACCCGTTTGTATAAACATAGAATTTTGATCACATGTGGTGTATCAACGCATTCAGAAGAAACTAGGTAACAAATTTTGGCATCCATTTTATCCTGCTACACCTTGCAAAAGTGAATCAATTGGGCTAAAGCAATATTTTTTAGGATTTTTTTTTCATTCCACTTTGCATTAATTCCTGTGAAACAATTGAAGGGTTAATAAACTTCTGGAATGCACTTTTGGGCACTTAGAGAAGTTCAATTTTTAGAATGGTGTCCCTTTTGGGCACCGTATATTCTTTTACATAGTCCCCTCAAAGTTACTTTAAATGTGATATGGTCCCTAACAAATGGTTTTGTAAATTTTGTTGGAAGAATAATAAATTGCTAATAAAATATTAACGCTTCTAACTGCTTGCTAAAAACCTATGTTTCAAAAATGGTGCTGATGTAAAATAAACGTGAGTGAAATGTTATTTGTTAACTATTTTGTGTGACATATTTCTTTGGTTTAACCCGTTACTTGCCAAATTAGCAATTTTCCTTTTCGAAAATTGGTGTTTGAAAGCTCTCTGGGTGGAAGAATATTCAATTAAAAATGACAATGACATGATTTCCTGTTTTGAAAACATTCATTTTACAAACCCAATACAAAAAATTGGACCTAATTATAAAATCTTAGTTGCTAGAAGCAAAAGATTAGGCGTCCCAAAAAAAGGACATTGGTAGATAATGGTTAAGAGTATAAAAATTCAAAAATTCAAAATTGCAAAATTTTTACCAAAATGTAACATTTTTTCACAAATAAACACAAAAAGTATCATCCAAAATGTACCACTAAATGAACTGCAATATATCATGAAAAAAGAATCTCAGAATCACTGAGATTAGAGATTATTATTATTATTATTATTATTATTATTTATTTATATAGCGCCATTAGGTTCCATGGCGCTTTACATGAGGATGAGGGAGACAAGAACAAGTACACTAAATCTAGGTGAGATGAGTGAATCTGTTCAGGGAAGGAGTTTGGGTCTTTACATTTCTAAGGCCTCGTGCACACGCTGAGTATTTGGGGAGTATTTTACCTCAGGATTTGTAGACAAAACCAGGACTGGAGCAATCAGAGGAAAAGTCTAATAGAAACACCTGCACTACTTCTGTATTTATCACCCACTCCTGGTTTTGGCTACCAATCCTGAGGTGAAAAACTCATCAAATACTGAACGTGTGCACATGGCCTAAAGCTTTTCAGTAAGTATCGCTGTGCTTCTATACACTTGGTGGTTTGCCCAGTGTGAGTTGCATGCAGTGTTTAATTGCCTCGCTCTGGGTGTAAAAGCAAAGCTATCGGCCATAGTGTGGGTGTAACATTAAAGAATGACAAACCCCCACCATCCCACACTTGGAAGTGGTTTGCTTATGGCTGGCTAAACAAACTGCCCAATCAGTGTCTTCTAATGAAGTTGGGGTCAATGTAAGGACCCAGAAATACCTTTAAGGGCTCGGACACACATCAGTGAAACTCACTCGAGTGTACTGTGCAGAAAAATCGCATTGCTCTCTGACCAATGTTAACTAATATCCGAGACCACATTTCCGAGTCTCATATGCATTTTTCGCATCCGATTCTCGGGTTGCAAGTCAATCACAACATGCTGCGATTCTATGCGAGTCACAAAGAGACTCGCCAATGCAAATCTATGGGTCCGAAAAAAATCACGGACTGCAGTTGGATTACTGTCGGACCACACTCTGACCTTCCAACTCTGATCAGAGTTTTCACAGCTGAAACAATAGCCAAGCTAATTTCATTCAAAAATCGCATGCAACTCTCGGATTGCACTCGGACCACACTCTGATTACTGTTGGACAGCTCTCGGATGTGATGTCAGAAAATGTTGGACAGTAGCATCACTGTTAGATGAAAAACTGACCAAAACTCTGACAAAAGCCGTCCGACTCTCGAATCCGTGAATCAGACAGTTTTTTTCACTCGAAAGTGTGTCCATACCCTAAAACAAAGTCTGGCTTGACTTCAACCAGGCCTATTCATCACTAATTGGGATCAATTGAAGCACTCCAGAGTTAAAATTTTACCTGATCATTAATATCAAAATTGGCTCTGTTGGTAATGATTATATTAAAAAATGTAAAATAAAATAACCAATATCCAGAAATTTCGCTTCTAATATCTACCCCACTAAATATTTGTCACAATCTTTTCTAATTGTCAGTGGTGGTGCAGGCATGCTGATAGTCATCTACTCTCTAGGGTCTTGTGCATTTTTATCATGTGTTCAATGCATTTTGAGTGCAGAGTTGTCTCAAAATTTCAAACAAATCCTGATGCCAGAAAAGTCAGTGAGAATCCTGAAGTGTAGCGCATGTTGAGTATTTTTTCCTTCCAAGTTTGGTGGAGAAAATCATCTTAGCATGTCAATTCGTTCAGCGTTTTTGCAGTATTATTTCCCCCCTTGACTTCAATTTGAAAAATGCAGGTAAAATCATGACAAAAATACACCAAAAATACAACTTTTTGCTGCTGTGTTTTTCCAGCCAAGAGATTTAAAAAAAAATGATGCAAAAAGTTTTGCTACCAAAAACTTAATGTGTACACATCCCCTAACATTCATGTAGAGATCACATTACACATATGAATTTGTATTTTCTATATATTAGCTTTCTTTAGTAATCTTCTAATATTTAGAGTGCTAATTGGAAAAATATGTTTTAATTAATATAGAAAATTCACTTTTTTATATATTCATCAGATGGTGAAAGCAAGATATTGGTCCAACAAGGCAATTTAGTATATACAGAGCCATCACTGTACGTCTTGTTTTTCTCCTTTATTTAAAAATATTTTAAACTTGTTTTAATTGTTTACTTTGCCATTATATGTAGTTATTATTCATGTAGTATGTGCTCCTGGTACACAGTAGGTAGGATACGATTATATATTCCAAAACCAAGTTTTATTAACACAGCATACAATGCGTTTCAACTCTTATGAGCCTTCTTCAGGCATGAATTTGTCATTATACATACACCTGTTACTGTATTTACCTCTTTAGACATTTACCTGGAATATCTTATTGTCCATTTTCTGAAAGAGGAATATTTGTTTAAAAAAAATCCACATCATTAACTTATTGTGCTTTTTCGCATGCCTGTTTTAGTTCTCAACTTTGACACACATGCACACTATCCTTGCGGCCTAATGCTACTGCTAGCTTTTTGACTATGTTCATTCATAGCATTATTTTCTGTCTGCGAGATTCCAAAAGTAAAGTGTTTACTTATATTACATATCTTCATAGCAGCAAAAAAAACGTATTGCTTCTTTGTGGAGAGATGAAGAACCAGCTGCTATAGAAGATTTATTAAATAAACTTTCCTCGCATAACTTGTTTGAATAAATTTTTGTGGTTAGAAATAATTTTTATCGTAGATACTTAAAAAAAAGTGGACCCCCTGGGCGTCTTTATTTTCTCCGACATTGACATTTCATATTGCTTGATATATTAGTTTTCTTTCCTAAGTTGTATGTATGTCTGCTTGTTTATAGCATTATTGAGCATACTTTATCTAACTTTATTCATCTTTATTTATTGGCTTTGATCAAAAAAACTGCTCTTTGTTATGTAACCCACCGTGTCAGTGTATATAGTTTGGGTTGATACACCCCTTTATTGACCCCTCTCCCTTTTTCATCCTCCTCCCCCCTCTTTTTTTTTTTTCTCTTTCCTGCCTCTTCCCTTTTCAGTTTGATTTATGCTCCATTTTTCCTTCTTGTTTCCTCCCCTTTGTTACTTTTCCTTTATTTTTCCTCTCCCCTCTCTTTTTTATTTTCTCTTTTATGGGTATGTCTACCAACTGACTGTTATTCCCCATTTTTATGATAAATGAATGTACTACTATATTGATTAACTACTCTGTTGTTTAATTATCACAATAAAGAGATTTAAACAAGCATTATTTTTCTTCAGACCTTTTTAACAAGTGGAAAATAACTGAGGCTAAAAACAGTGACAGAAGGTATGTTAAAACAAAAGGTAGCAATTGCAATTAGAGATGAGCAAATCTGATCTGTAATGTAAGGGGTTGGTACCAAACACTAGGTGTTCAGGGCTCAGACTCGAACATAAACTAAAAAGAAAATTCTGTGTCCAAGTTTCTTTTAATGTATTGTTCATAAATTAAAAAAGTTTGCTGAAAAATCAGTTAACAAGCTTTACTGGATGGGGAACATGACTGTATTCTGCTGTGAACAATAAAGGTTTAAAAAAAAAACAAAGTGGGCACCAGCCTATTTTTGAAGACCAGCACCGGTAAAATAGACAGCATGGGCTGCAACCAACAGGTATCTGCTTTACCTTGACTAATAATATCGAGGGGATCCAATGCCGATCTTTTAAGTTATATATTTAAATATTAATAAAAAATTAGCTCCATCCTATTTTTGAAGACAAGCCAAGGTAAAGCAGACAATTGGGGGGCTGATATCCCATGGTTATTTTGCCCTTCCCAGCCTAAGTATAAGAGCCTGCAGTTGCCCCAAAAGTGCTGCATCCATTAGATATGCCAATCCTTGTGCTTTACCTGGCTCTTACCGATTGCCCCTGGTGCATCTAATGGGTGTGCAACTTCTGATGTGATTACCAGATGGTATATTTAGACTAGGAAGGGCAAAATAATCTTATAGTTTGAGTTT
This sequence comes from Allobates femoralis, assembly GCA_033576535.1. Classification (NCBI taxonomy): domain Eukaryota; kingdom Metazoa; phylum Chordata; class Amphibia; order Anura; family Aromobatidae; genus Allobates; species Allobates femoralis. The sequence continues at coordinate 520,860,138 of JARQOC010000003.1, read as the reverse complement.
TGTATAATTATTTTCTTTTGATATATTGCTCATTACAGTTTTTATAGGTTTAAATAGTGCACTACTACTAGCTTTTAAACTTACTATAAGCCTACTTTTTATTAATATATTATTATTATCTTATGCCACTTCCAATCTACTTACATAATTGCCTTGGCATCAGGATGTCCCTGACAAAAATGGCACCTGATTGTACACCTGAAATACAAAAAAAAGCAGCTGCATGCTGCAGCTGTCCTCTGGCCGTGGGTCCTCCTCTTCCACATCCTCCTCCGCCACCTTTTCCTTCTCCTCCTATTCCTGTGCCACCTCTTCCTTCTCCTTCACGGCAGCTGTCATCATAAGGCCGCCTCAGAGCCCACCCCATCATGACATCACCCACAGTCAGCGCGCATGCGGTCGCCATGTTTTACAATCACACCACAACTGTAAATAACAGAGTGAACAAACATGATGACGGTGTGAGTGCAGATGTGCCTGCTATGTTTGTACACCCTACCATGTGCAGTCCAAACATGGCACCCACATGTGCTTTGACTAAGTCTGTGATATCACGAGCCCGCCTCCAACCTCCCTGCATAGCGCCGGTATCAGCATCCTTCACTACTTTCTCCTATTTGTGTTCCACATTCCAGAGGAAGAGAGTTCACAATGGGCTGAGAAAGAGCATAGGTGGAGAAAGCTGAAGTGATACAGCACATGAGGGGAGAGGACAGCACAGGGGGAGAACCCAGCACACAAGGGGCAGAGTATGTGGGGGAGGGACAGCTCAAAGGAGAGACAACACAAGCAGAGAAGCCAGCACACAGAGGGAAAAGACAGCTCACAGGGTGATAAAGCTCAAAGGTGAGAGCATACAATAGGAGAAGACAGCACAGGGGGCAGAGAGACAGAACACAAGGGAAGAAGGCAGCTCACAGGGGGAGACAGTTCAAAGGAGAGAGTACATAAGGGGAGAAGACAGCCCATGGTGGAATGACAGCACATACGGGGGAGAGCATACTTGGGAGAGTCAGCATATGGGGGGGGGAGAGCACACATGGGGAGAAAGAGCACAAAGGGAGAGAGCAGATGGGGGAAAGAGAAAGCACACAGGGGGAGAAAGCTCAAAGGAGAGAGCACATGAGGGGAGAGGACAGCACAGGGGGAGAAGCCAGCACACAGGAAGGAGAGCACACAGGGGGAAAGACAGCACAGGGAAGAAGGACAGCCCATAGACAGGAGAGTGCACATGAGGAGAGAAGACAGCAAAGAGGAAGAGAGACAACAGACAGGGGAGAAAGAAAGCACCCAGGAGGAGAAGACAGCACACAGGAGGGAGAGGACATATAGGGGAACAGCTCAAAGGGGAGAGCACACAAGTGGAGAAGACAGCACATAGGGGTGAGAGACAGCCTATAGGGGGAGAGGACAACACACAGGGGGAGACTGGTCAAAGAAGAAAGCACATAAGAGGAGAAGACAGCACAGGGAGAGAAAGAAAGCACAGGGGAGAGACAGCACAAGCCGGATAGAGTCATCACACAGGGTAGAGACATCACACAAGGGGCCAGAGTGCACAGGGGGAGAGAAGAGCCCATGGGGAAACATCTCAAAGGGGAGAAGACTGCACACAAGGGGAGAGAGATAGCTCATGAGCCATCAGAGCACACCATGTGGAGAAAGACAAAACACTATGGGAGATTATATTTACAAGGATGGGATTATATATATATCTCTATATACATAGATATATATATAAATATATATATATATAGATATATATATACCGCAGCATTTATATTATATATACAGCCTGCAGCTTCTATAAAAGATGACACCACTGCACGAGCCCATCCCCACCACCACAGAGACTACCCCCATTGTAACATCACAGCCATCCCGATGAGACATCATCGGGCACCCATGTAGTTTTATATATAAAGAGCAAACTTTATTTACAAGTATGATTTCTTTTTCATAACTATATATAAAGTTTCATTCTTTTTGTTTTATTTTGAGTACTCCAAATATGATTCCTAATTTACTCATTCACTATCATTACTCAGTATAAATGTGTCAGACAAGGGAATGACCACAATGAGTTGCATTGTTTATGCGGACATAAAATCACACAAACTTTTACATCTTGTATTTAGAAAGAAAATCATCATAATTATTGTAGTATATAAAAGTAAGTAAATAAGTAACTTGCTATATTATGAATTAACAGTTTATCTGCCCATATAAAAGTATCTTAATTGTCCTGGGAAGAAACTGCAAAGGAGAGTTGTTCACAGATAACCATTTTTAACATTAATTTAGAAACAATAAATAAACTACAGTGTGTAAACTAGACCTTACTTGTTGCCTGCAAACATCTTGTTGTTGTAGTCCCAGGGTAGGTCTGAAATAAGAAACCACATTTAGTTATACAGATAAAATTATAATGTTATATGTTATTGATACTACTATGATGAATAGCAATACAGATAAACAGAAATTCGTGGAAATCAATATGATCACTCTAAAATAGTTTTTCAACTAAATACCATGTTTTCAGACCATATAATGCACATTTTAGCAAGAAAATAATCTTGGTAAGAATTGCAAAGTTCTTTTATCCAAATAGCTTTTTCTTCAAGGCGTCCTTTTTTGTAAGGCACCTGAATTTCTGTGTAAGGAGACAGAGTACACACGATGACACATGCACATAACCAATTATTTCAATTATCCAAGTAAGGGTGCTTTCACACTGGGATTTTTTTAAAAATGTGGCAGTTACGGTAAAAAAAACGCATTTGCCGTATTTACCGCTTAACGGCCGCACTAGCGGCACACTTGTGGCAAGCCCCATGCATTGTCTACGGGGCTTGCGGTAAGTGTGCGGCAGCTGCGGCAAGTGCGGTTTCGGTGGTTGCGAAAAAAACATGTTGCATTTCTAGTGCGGACTAGAGTGTGTGATTTTTGTGCAGGCATCCGCCTGCGCACAGATCACATATGGCAGTGAATGGGTGCGAACGGTCATGCGCAGTCAAGCGCAGCACCGTGCGCTCCCATTATAAACATAGGGGCTTGCGGTGCTGCGGTCACATTGCGGATCCCTCCGCAGAAGGCTGCGGAGGGGAACGCTAATGTGAAGCCACCCTTACAGCATGAAATAACAACTGATTGACTTCTAATTTAAAACCTTGGAAAGAACTCTTCATATGTAACATATCTCTGCATCTCATCTCATCCTACAAAACACTGTATCTAAAGGGAACATGTCACTAGAGATGAGCGAACTCTCAATGAACATGTTCGCCAAATTCAAATTTGCCACAAACATTGCAGATTTGGTTCGCAATTGGAAACCCAAGCTTTTTTCCAAAAAATCACCAAACATTGCTTTGTTCAGGAAAAAATTTCAAAATTTCTGTTTCTTTGAGGTCAAAGTGCTCGCCAGAAGATGCTTGCTGGTTAGCAGTGTTCCCGCTATCGGCTCTACCGACTTGTATTATGCTATAGAATTTTTTTAAGCATTAATTAAATTTATGGAAGCTTCCTGGTGTTTTCAAGGTTTGCCACCTGCATAGTTTGAATTTTGGAAACAGTGCCAAATGTGGCAGCAGCTGTGAAGCCCAGCAAGCTTACAATTTCCTCAAAACATCAAGAGAACTTAAAATTTTGGGGGGATTATTTTTTTAAATAATAATAATAATAATAATTATTATTATTATTTATTATTTTTGGAGAGGAGAGCAAACTTTTATTATTATTGCAGAAAGTTAGCAGCATGTGAGGCCATCTCTTCTACACTTTTTTGTTCAAGAAATGATGGGAGTACTGGTGTGCCACGGTCCGCGCTGCTGTAGTATTGGATAAACTCACCAAAGAGCCAAATATGTTTTCATCCTTTATTCCTCCTCTCTCCTACGCGTTTCAGCGCCACACCCGGCGCCTTCCGCCGGGTGTGACGCTGAAACGCGTAGGAGAGAGGAGGAATAAAGGATGAAAACATATTTGGCTCTTTGGTGAGTTTATCCAATACTACAGCAGCGCGGACCGTGGCACACCAGTACTCCCATCATTTCTTGGATTCACACCACTATCCAGTGGTCGGTGGAGGTCCTGCAGCAGCTGGAACATTGTTTTCCAAAAACGCCTTCAAACCAGTTGTGGGGTTCACAACTGGACCAGGTGAGCAGCTTCACAGCACCACCATCACACATAAGTGTCACTAGTGATAGGGCACTATTGCGCCTCTTGTCCCCCACCCTATTTTTCTTTACACTTTTTTGTTGTCAGTTCATAAAATGAAAATAGCATATGTCCATTACTTTGTGCTGATAGGGCTCTGGTGTAATTTTGATCAGCAACACAGGTACAGCAGGCAGGTCAGGGCTGCCACCATCCCCCAGCTGCCACATTTTATCTGCCTGGTAATCAAAATTAAATTTTTTATTTCTTTAATTAATTAAAAAAAAACACAAAAAACAACGTGGGGCTTTGCTATATTTTTAATTGCCAGTCAGGCGCAGCAGGCAGGTACTGCCACCCACCTCCAGCTGCCAAGCTTTAACTGGCTGGAAAACAAAAATACAGAGGAACCTTTTTTTATTATTTCTTAAAATAATTTAAAAAAACAACATGGCGCATTGCTATATTTTTGATTGCCAGACAGTTAAAACTAGACAGATGGAGACTAGAATCCTCCGTGTGGGGAAACCCTAGCATTCCGGCCACCCCCCACTGTGAATTGTAGCAGTAACCCCAGAAAATGGTGCATTCATGGTGCTGTCATGGTCTCTTACAACTGGCCAGTGGCAGTGGCAGACTGGGTAATAAAGGAATTAGTGCCAGCTGAATATTGCCTATGGGCACTAAGCACAAGGTTCCTAATGTCGGGCCAATGTTAAACCTGGCCATTAGGAACCTTAAAGAAAATTGTAAATAATACACCAGACAGTATCTCGCATGTATCTTGCCCTGTGTGTCTCCGACCTTAAAAGCTATATATTTCTATTGCTTTTTTCCTTGGGTTGTATTGTTCACTGTGTACTGTCCCTTAAGGTTGAGCTTCACATGAAATTATTACAAAATTACAAATTAATTTTAGACATTAATCATTTTATTCATCAAGACTAGAACTCAATGTTCTTTCATTAGATAAATTGAAAATGGCTTGCCTTTTAAAACCATTTTAATATTTTGGGCAAATCTTTTAGGACAGAAGATTAATAAAGAGCTCGGTTTATCACATATTTTAGTATGTGTAAAAAAATAATATTGGTGTACTTCAAATATGAATAGTGAAAATATAAAATACAGTAAAGAGTTCTGATTTATTTGAACTTTTTTATTGTAGACAAAGTGGCAAGAACATTTCACCTCTAAAAATAAGTTGTGTAAATACTAATTTAAAAGCAAATTATGCACTAAAGGAACATGCCTGAATCAGGTTGTTGATTGTTTTCAAGGATGTTCTTAACAAAGGCCAGCTACCTAGGGAATGTGTATTCTACAGAATAGGTTGTCAATTACAGATCCAATGTTTTGTTCAGACTCTGCTGTCTTTTCCTTTTTGAAACACTGATGCCATCTATGAATTAACAATGTTGAATGTTCTCCATCACAATCTGTTATGACAGGGAGGAAAAATGTACTATAATTCTCCAGCACTGAGGGAAGGAACCATGAAAGACATTAATGAATAAAAATATATTGAAGGATAAATATTTACCATCTTTTATGCTGCATCCTAATATTATGTTCACAGGGATTATGATAGCTCATACAATGGAATTATGAAGAATGAATGGAATAAATACATTCTATTTATCAATCTCTAAATGTAATATTAATACGTACTATGCCTTAACCTCTCACTATTGTTAATTTGCATTGGGTGAAAGCTTATATAATCTAGTTGGAGCAGATTGGGTCTTTAGTAGTCATGATCGAGTATACCCAGTACTACTTGATACTTGATTGAGCATCATGGTGATCGGGCAAGTTCATAGCTTAGTCGAGTATTGTGGATATCAATAAGAACGGATAGGTATGGGAGCATGGAATACAGGCACTGATTATTTCAACTTGGACGTCTTGTCATTTTGTATTCGGCAGTGCGGACCATACCTATCCGTCCATATTGATGTTTAATTGCCACCTCGAGTGGGGGTCCTGCGGCAGCTGATAACTAAGCGTTGATACCAGTTGTGGGTCTCACAACTGGATAAGGTGAGCAGTTGGATGTACTAATCTTTCCAGTTTACTTGGGAGATTTGCGCCTTTGTCTTCCCCAATTTAGAGTATTGTGGATAGAGACAAGCAAACCTGTTTATACTGGAATTTGTGGGAATTTCATCTTCTAAGTGTTAAATCTGGGATGGCTGTGCTCTGATATGCTAGGTGATTTGGCCAGTGCAAACCGCTGACATTGTGTGATTGGCCTCACACTAGGGTTAAATCTTGCTGTAATGTGGTTGGAAAATAAAAATAGTTAAAAACTTTACTCTCCTGCTCCCGCAAGTCTCATGCTTATGGCTGGCTGTATGAGAGAGTTGAAGAGCCAATCAGGGACTTCCAATGATGTATGGAGTCATGTGTGGATCTCTAACAGGCCACATTATTTTGCCTAATTTTTTTCTGACTTTCAAGTACATTTTATGATAAAATAGATAGTGTCATTCAAAAGTACAAACCATCAAACAAAAAGAGAAGTCCTCACACAGCTATATATCAACAGAAAATAAAAATGTTATGGCTCTTGGAAGAAGGGGAGGAAAACCATAACATAAAAAAAAGAATTTTCCAAGGTCTCTAATACAGTAAAAATGCAGTTTCAAAGTGAGGGTTTAAATTGTCTAATTTGAAGTGAAGCATATCATGCCTAACTTAAGGAGCTGACGCCTCCTGATGGTATTCACCACTTCCATCAAGCAAAGAATAATTGAAGGAGCATGTGAATGACTTATTTTCTATAGTCTCTCTTCTTTACACAGGTTAGGTATAGTGATGGGTGAAGCCGAACTGTAAAGTTTGGGGTCCGTACCGAACACCTAGTGTTCAGGCACAGATCCCGAACACAGATTTTCCTGGGAAGTCCGTGTTACAGTTTGGGTTTGGGTTCCGGGGCAAGAGAGCTGTAAAAATGAAGAAAATAGTTATTAAACAGCATTATACTTACTGTGTTCCATCACCCCACTAGGTCTACTTCTGGTGCTGCTCATTACTTCCTACATATTCACTGCAGAGGGGCCCAACAGCCAATTACAGATGCTGTTAAGGAGAATGGTCATCTGCTCACAGAGATATGCAGCAGAGTTGAAGATTTTCCCTGTGGATTATGTCAGTGTAATGGGTTTTTTTTTTAATTTAAGATGGGAAACTGGGTTGTCTTGTGTTTTATTTGGAAATGCTTTTTTCAGTGTTGTGTTTTTTACTGCTTACTTGAAATTCATAGTGGGTGGGTCTAATATTGCCCTGACACAATGAATTTCGGGTTTAGTGCCAGCTGCCAATAGAAAGCTGGCATTAAACCCTTTATTACCCAGTGTGCACCGCTACAGGGCCACTGGAAAAGTTAAGGTACAGCGCCAAAAAATGGCACTTCTGTGAATATGCCAGTTTCTTGGGCAAATGCAGGCTGCAATTCACAGTGGGGTGGGGTCTGAAAGCTTGGGCCACCTTGTGCTGAGGATTCCAGCCCCCAGCTGCTTAGGTGCACCTGTCTTGAAACCAAAAACACAGCAAAGTCCCATGTCATTTTTTAAAATTATTTAATGAAATTCATGAATATTTAAAAAAGGGTCTCCCTGCATTTTTGGTTTCCAGCCAGGTAAAAATAGGCAGCTGGGGGTAGGGAGCCATACATGCTTGCTGTACCTGGCTGGCATGCAAAAATATGGCGAATCCCACATAATTTTTAAAAAATTATTTCAAGGACTAATTTTATAAAAAGGGCTCACTGTTTTGCATTTGGTGCTTTTTTGAGTCAGAAGATTCAGATGAATACATTAAACAAAATGACAAAAAAAAGCATGAAACCACAGCAAAAACCATGTCACGGTTTTGGTGCTTTTTTTAGCCAGGAGATACAGATGAACTCATTGAACACAATGCATGCAATTTTGTGCTGAAATTGCACCAAAAGAGAATGAAATATGTGGCAAAAATTGCATCATGGTTTTGGTGCACCAATTCTCTGTGACGGTGTCTATGATTAGCTGTTGGGTCCTCTGAGTGATTATGAAGGAAGTTAATGAGCAGCCCAAGAAGTACAAGTGGGTGGACACCGGCAAGTATAATGCTGTCTAGTAACTATCTTCTTTCTGTTATAGCCTCCTAGCCCCCATCCCATAATTTACTGTCTGAGTTTGGGGTTCGGACTCAAGCTTGATCCACTTTTGGCCCTAAACTCGAACTTCATAAAAAGTCCGGGTGAGTTCGCTGAACTCAAATATCGCAGGTTTGCCCATCAGAAGCTAGGTTTGCATTATATTATAGAACCACCATGACAATGCAGACAATTACATCTGTTATATTCACCTGTAGCAGAAAACAACATATTTGGCATAATCCTGAAACTAAATAGTGTACTTAACACTAATCTCCTTGTGTTGTACGCTGGTTTTCCAATAATACTATTGATGACTGGTCCTGCGTATTCGACAATACCAATTTTATGGAATTTAAAGTGCATATATTGTAGACATGCCCTGGTGGTCCCAAAAGCAACAGACCAGAATGGGCTCAAGAAGACAATCATTATACAAGTCCAAATGAATAAAGAACATAGTAGCAGTATGTAGCATGCACGTTTGTCCATATGTGAATGGTAAATAGGAGGTCAGCAAAATTTTAAATCTGGCATTTACATCTCCTTAGTCCTTACTCCAATTAACACCTTAACTAAGTCGATCGAACTAACTGATAAAAAGTTGAAAAATAATGTGAATCTACAGTTTCTACATCCATAGTAATGTTTATATGTAAAGCTGATCTCCAATATCATTACCCCTTAACAACTGACAAAAACTTTTTAAAATGGCAGCCATTAAGGGTAATTATTCTTTACCGTTGTTTTAAAACAGCGCTAAGAAATAAGTTTGCTGCATCACAAGAGTTGGATAATATATTGATTTCAGCTACCGGGAGTAGCTAAATCCTGGAGAACACAATCTGGCCCAGTTTTTTCAGTCACCAGTAACATGACCACCATTATTTAACAAATTACAGCGACAACATTTAAAAAAGTGACATTACCTATAAAAATAATTTCTCATCTGAAATGATCTAACATGTTAGATGAGAGAGGAAAGGTGTCCCCAAGTTCCCCCTGTTACCTTAATATCGTAGATCTCTTCACTTAGCCTACCTCCTCTCCTTCCAGGTCTAAAATGGCAGGCCCATGACTTGTATGCCTGTCAAATCTGCCTTCAGCACCCAGCATTATTGGTTCCTGAAACTTGAACAATGTGATAGACCTATTACAGTGATCAAAATAAAATATTGGGAGCACTTGCATGTGCCTCTTTCCTCTCCTGCTCATAGTTTTGGGGAAAGAAGAAAACTACACTAAAATGGCTGTCAGTGAAGAAAAAAAATAAATTCAGCATCCAATTGCTATAAGTCTTTCCCCAATATACCCAACATATAAGTCACCCCCTTAATCACCCACCCTCCTGTGTCATCCACCTAGTCAGATTTTTTTTTTTTTATTAGTTTTATAATTCTTTTCTTCTTTCTTAGTAAGGGTTAGGGCTCAAATTAGTGTTAGAGTTAGGGTTTCAAATTAGGGTTAGAGTTAAAAAAAATCTATAAAAATACTAGTCTTCAATTAGGTTTAGGATTATTTTTGTTCAGCAGGATATAAAATAAAATAACAAGGAGAATGTTTACTGCAGAGCAGGAGTTCACGCTGCTGGCTTCCATCAGTTTTGGGATGGATACCAAATCAGCATCTGAAGAAGATCTGTTTTCAGACAGTGAAGACTCAGCTTCCTCCATGGAATCCTACAGCCCAATTGGAGTGGAGTCAGTTGTCACTACTGAAATATCACAGGCAGGGCCAAGTTCTGCAGTCTCACTTTCATTGTGGTATCCAACTAGTTCTTCTCCCAACAAATTCCAACTTCTGTAGCAACCCCTATCATCAAGCTAGATGTAATACATTTTGCCAGCTTTGATTTTTTCAAAATCTATGTGTCATTAAGTACTAGAACTTATTGGCCCATCAAACAAATGTTTTAGCCTATCAATACAATTCCCTAAATCCCATATCCATGTATTCTCACTCCTGGATCCCCATAACTGTCCCAGAAATAAAAAAAAGGGGGTCTTTACCCTGAATATGGGTATAGTAAAAAAAACTCTGCTTTCCTACAAGGCAACTAAATCTGTCCACAGCACTCCTGTATTTGCAGGCTGTAAGTGTCCAGCATCATGATATGAAACCCTAATGAGTTGACTCAATTTTAGTGACAATTCCCAAGCACCCCCAAGAAATGACTCTATTAGTTAGGGCTAGTATTACATTTGTAAAAGTGATTGGTTGCCATACACATTACTAGTATGGCAACCAAACTGCCATCATATTAATGTAAAAGTAAATAATAACTAAACCTTTTTATGCTGACTGAATGGACACCCAATGTGTCAACATCTGTGATTGGTTGCCTTGAAACTGTGTGGGTCTCAAAGTGAAGTGGAAATATAAATAAATATTTGAAAAAATGGCATGGATCCATATTTATTGATACACTGCACAGATAAAGCACATAACTGCGAGCTGAAGCTCCTAGCTGTATGCCCAATCTTGGTTGGGTATGAAAATATGCGGGACCCAAAGCAGGTTTTCTTTTTATTAATTAAATACTTACAGGATAGAATTTTGTACATCACCAATCCAAGGATTGATGTCAGCTGTAAATTCACAGTTGTTTTCATATTACCCCAATTGCCACTACACCAGGGCAATCAGGAAGAGCTAGTTAAAGCACCAGGAATGGCGGCTGTGAACTGACATTCTTAGCCTGGGAGATCCCAATAACCATGGACCTCCCCAGGGTAAAATACAGTGTAGTTATCTTCACAGCTGTGTAGTTTATCTTGACTGAGTATCAAAATTGAGGGACCCCACATTGTTTTTTTTTAGTTGTATATTTAAATATTTAAAAAAAAACATGAGCTTACCCATATTTTGATACCCAGCTAAGATAATGCACAAAGCTGGGGCTGGAGCTCACAGCAGTGTGTCTTATCTGCGCTGTTAATCAATACTAAGGGGGACCCAACACCATTTTTTTGAAATATTTACTTTTCATTTTTAATTTGTATGGCAAGCAATCACAGACACTGACATAGAGGATGGGCAGATGGAACAAGTAAATATGTATAAGGTTTAAAGAGCAAACATGGAAGCAGTGTAAGTGCAGCACAGAGACTGGTAAGTATGAGTCTCCTTCTTTAATTCCCATTTTGTTTCCTTATACAGCCACCTTGCCCTATATCCGGGTGGCCGAACCTGACAACATGGAATTTTTACACTGGCCGTATTCAAGGTCCATGCACGAACACTAGGTGTTTGGAATGGTCACCCGACCTTTACAGTTCAATTGTCCATCACTACTGATAAGCAAAAGGGTAGCAATGTTTTGAACTTTTGTCTTCTTAGGCTCCATATCTCACCATCCACGACAGCTTTGACCACTTTAATTTTAAAGACAGTCCTCTTGGCTATCTCATACATAAATTTGATTTGTAACGATTTAGCATATTATTATTATTATTATTATTATTATTTATAGAGCACCATCGATTTCATGGTGCTGTACGTGAGAAAGGGTTACATACAAACAAGTTAAATATACAATGAACAAACTAACAGTGACAGACTGTTACTGAGGGGAGAGAGGACACTGTCCTTGCGGGCTTACTTTCTACATGGCAATGGGGTGGGAGACAGTAGGTTGGGTCTGCTCAAGTGATGGTGGAGTCTGGGTCCAGTGGTGGTGAGCTGGCAATGTGGTCATTTCAGGCTGTAGTTGTTCTGAAAAGATGGGTTTCAGGTTCCTTTTGAACGTTCTGAGTGTAGGGGATAGTCGGACATTTTGGGGTGCAGGATTCCAGAGGATGGGGGATGCTCGGGTGAAATCTTGCAGGTAGTTAGATGAGAAACGTACAAGTGTGGAGGAAAAAGGAGATCTTGGGAGGATCAAAGATTACGAGTTTGATGATATCAGGAGATTAGTTCAGAGAATTATGGGGGGAGACAGATTGTAGATGGCTTTGTAGGTCAGTATTACTAGTTTGAATTGGATACGCTGGGGAATTGGGAGGGATTTGCAGAAGTGGAGGAGCATCGAGGAGAGAGGTGGATTAGTCAGGCAGCAGAGTTAAGGACAGATTGGAAAGGGGCAAGAGTGTTAGCAGGGAGGCACAGAGGAGGAGGTTACAATAATTGAGATGGGAGAAGATGAGGGCATGCACTAGTAGTTAGCAGATTGAGAGCTGAGGAAGGGACGGATTCTGGAAATATTTTTAAGTTAGAGGTGGCAGGAGGTGGCGAGAGCTTGGATGTGTGGTTTGAAGGCTAAGGCAGAGTTAAGGGTTACTCCGAGGCAGCAGCATCAGGTACAGGGCAAAGTGTGATGTCATTTATTGTGATAGATAGATCAGGTAACGGAGGTGTTTGATATGGGGTAAAGATGATGAGTCAGGTTTGTCTACTTTTAGTTTAAGGAAGCGAGAGGCAAAGAAGGAGGATATGGCTGATAGACAGCAGAGAAGTGACATATGGGCCAGAGAGGTAGATCTGAGAGTCGTCAGCATACAGGTGGTACTGGTATCCATGGGACTTTATGAGTTGTCCTAGGCCAAGTGTATAGATGGAAAAAAGAAGGGGTCCAGGACAGAGCCTTGAGGGACCCCAACAGAGAGCAGATGGGGTGAGGAGGTAGTGTGTAAGTGTGAGACACTAAATGTGCGGTTGGAAAGGTAGAAGGAGATCCAGGAGAGGACCAAAGTCAGTTATACAAATTGAAGAGATAATCTGTAGTAGGAGGCAGTGGTACACTGCGTCGAATGCAGAGGACAGGTCAAGAAGGAGGCGGATGGAGAAGTGTCCGTTAGCTTTTGCGTAAGTAGTTCATTAGCAATTTTCTTTAAGGCGGTTTCATTGGAGTGGTGGGGGCAGAAACCAGATTGAGGGTTGTTGAAGAGAGAGTTAGATGAGAGGTGGTTGTAGGAAAGTACAGTGTGGACATGCTTTTCAAGAGGTTTAGGGGAAAACAGGAGCAGCGATATGGGGCGGTAGCTGGATGAGAAGGTCGGGTCAAGGGATGACTTTTTTAAAATAGGTGTAATTATTGCATGCTTGAAAGTGGAAGGAAAGGCATCGGAGGTTAGTGATAGGTTGAAGAGGTGGGTTAGGTCTGGGATAAGCATGGTGGTGACGTTAGGGAGGAAGTGGAAAGGGATGGGGTCCGATGCACAAGTGGTGAGGTGCAATTTGGAGAGATGTGCAAGTTCTCCTTCAGTGATGAAGGGGAGGAGGGTTAGTGGGGGAGGGGAGTGATCTGGTATATAGGGGTAGTGATGGTTGGGTAGTAAAGACTTGTCTGATCTAATCGATCTTGTTGCTGCAATATGTTGCAAAGTCTTCTGCAGAGATACGAGAAGTAGGAGTGGACAGTGGGGGCAGAGGAGGGAGTTAAATGTGTTGAATACCTGCCTGGGTTTGTTGGACAAAGAGGATATGAGGATAATGAAGTAATTCTATTTAGTGGTGATGAGTGCTGACTTGAATTTGAGAAGTGTTTGTTTGATTGCTGTGTAGTCTTCTTGTGAATGGGTTTTCTTCCAGCGCTGCTTAGCAACCCCAGACTATCGTCGCAGCTTTTTAGTGGTGTTTGTGTGCCAGGGTTGTCTGTTGATTCATCATGTTCTGCTGTGAACGAGAGCACCGGTATACAGACACCTGTGTTGCCTCTCAGAAGAGTTAGCAGCCTGCTGCTAGGTACAACGGATATTTACCGGGCAACTTTTTGGTGAGTTTTTCTGATTTTATGGCCTATTTTGGAGAATCTCTGTGAACAAAAGGGACAACTGCATCAATCGCTGCTGTGAGTGTAGAATTGTAGACGTCACCCATGATGATGGTGGAATGTGAACAGAGAGAAAGTGAAGAGGTCAGATGGAGAGTTGGTCAAAGAAGGCAGTAGCTGGGCCTGGGGGTCGATAAATGACAGCCACTTGGAGGTTGGAGGGAGAGTAGATATGAACAGAGTGCACTTCAAAGGAGGAGAGGATAAGGGAGGGAGGAGGAGGAATTGGATTGAAGGTGCAGTTGCTAGAAAGGAGAAGACACACTTCTCCACCATGTTTGTTCCTAGTGTGAGGTGTGTGGAAGAAATCAAGTCTACCATAGCAAAGCGCAGCAGGGAAGGCCATGTCAGAGGGTATCAGCCATGTTTTTGTGAGGCCCAGGAAGGAGAGTCTGCGAGAGGTAGAAGGTCATGAGTGAAGTGGAGTTTTTCACACATGGAATGGGCATTCCAGAGCACTCCAGGGAGAGGGGGCGGTGGAGAAGGGAATGGATTTTATATTCAGAAGATTGCGGCTGTTTCTTGCAGGTGTGGGTTAATAGGAGGGATGAATAGTGGGTAATGTTGGCTGTGGAGGTGCTGGGTTGGGAGATATGTTGCCGGCCGATAGGAAAAGCAAAGAGAGAGCAAGCAGGTGGGAAAATGAAAGTGGCTGGCTTGCTTTGTGTTTCTGCAGGAGTGGTGTGAAATTGAGGAGCAGGTCAGCAGAGGATCTCAGGTGGGAAGGTAAGAGCGATGGTGAGATAAATATTTGTGATGGGAGTGATGGGTTTTGGGGGTAGTGGAAGAGGGTAAGGATTAGTGAAGCAATTACTGTTAGGGCATAAGTAAGCATGTGAAAGTGTTAGTGGAAAAGTAGAGTAGCAAAGACAGTTAGCAGACGGGTATAGCTGTACCTTCTGGTTACTTCTGGATTATTTCTGGCATATGATTAGTTATCAGATTTGTGTTTCTTCATTTCATTGTTAGCGTTTTGCTCCTAGTGTTTAAAAAAATATTTTTCTCCCTGTATACTACATATTACAACCTGTCTTCACATTAAGGTGTGTTTTAGGTTAATTTCAAATCAAAAAGTCTCTGGTTTGAATCAAAAAGCAGCCAAGAAGAAGAATCTCCAAGAAAAGAAAAATAGCATCATCCAGCTCATCAATAGTGGTTTCTCGACAACAAAATGACCAAACTGCATCATGTGAATGCTTTGACAGCTGGAAGAATGCAAAATGAAGGACATCCACCCATTCAAAAGCCAACATGTCAACAACCAGGCAAATAATGAGAGTCAAAAAGTCAGCTTATCACAAGGTCTATCCGTTCTGGTTCGACAAACACAGCAGTAGAGGTTACTCATATGCTTTGTAATAGTGTGATCACAGACATTCATTCAAGTAATGGGAGACACACATTACACAATTATTGAATGGTGGATCAAAAAAGGTGAAATAGCCTTAACTGCAAAATAATCATAAGAACGGCTTGAATTTGCAAAAAAAAAAGTATAAAAAGTGAACTGAGGAAATTAGAAAAGGGTTATTTGCAGCAATTCAATGAAAGTCAATAGACTAGGCCAGTGATGGTGAACCCTATGGCACGCGTAGCCACAGAGGCACGGCAACCCGTCCATTTTGCTGGCACCGGAACTCGTCTTCGGTAGCAACACTTTACCGAACTACACACGGCCGGCATCAGCACCCGGGCCCGGACTGCTTGGAGAGGGCCCACTGGGCCCCTGAGGGCTTGGGTCACACTTAGTTGTGACCCTAGCCTGATGAAGGTATTTTCTGCTGCAGTGCAGAGCTATAATGGCATGCACTGCTGGACAACGAGCCTATAGAAACCCCTGTTTACCTTGGTAAGGTAAACAGCGGGTTTCTATGGGCTCAGCGCATACGTTAAACGCTATGCGCTGCAGCTGAAAATACTTACGCCAGGCTAGGGTCACAATCGCAAACAGAAACGGCTCTTGCTGGTTTCAGCAGTCACTGCTCCTGTAAGTGTAAAAATCGCATATGGGTGATTGGTCACTTGGTCACATGACGTCTACTCAGACCGCGGGGAGTGCCAACTGAACTCTTGCCCCGGGTGCCAGAAAACCTAGATACTGCTGCTGATTTCAGACTCGGCCTGTCATGTAGTGAGATCTGCAGCCACTCTATTTCCTGTATCTCCTGCACACTACATGACAGGCTGAGAGTCTGAGAGATCAGCGGCTGCAGCTAAGGCTAGGCCCCTGAGGTTCCCCCGGTGTGGGGGCAGCGCTCAAGGGCCCCCCCAGTGTGGGGGCAGCACTCAGGGCCCCCGGTGTGGGGGTAGTGCTCAGGGGACCCCCAATGTGGGGGCAGTGCTCAGGGGCCCCCGGTGTGGGGGCAGCGCTCAGGGCTTATAACCCCCCTTCCGGTGTGGGGGCAACGCTCAGAGACAGGTGTGCAGGGGGGACACAGTGCACAGGAAGGAGACAGGCACAGGTGGAGACAGGTGTAGGGGAGAGACACAGCGCACAAGGAGGGGGGAACAAGCACAGGTAAGAGGCAGGCTCAAGGGTGAGACAAAGACAGCGCAAAGGGGAGAGAGTATTGCACATATAAAACTAAATAATTATATATAATAATTATATGTGGGCCCACTGAGACTCTTTAGCCCGAGGCCCACAAAAACCTGGAGTCGGCCCTGATCAGGACGGTGACTTTGCTGCAAGGCAACTAGGATGGGGCATTACTACAAGAAGGGGTCAGGATGGGGATATTACTACAAGAAGGGGGCCAGGATGGGGACATAACTGCAAGGAGACGGTCAGGATGGAGCCCATAACTGCAAGGAGGGAGGGTCAGGATGGGGACATAACTAGAAGGGCAAGATCAGGAGGATGCCCGTAACTGCAAGGAGTGGGTCAGGTTGGGGACATAACTAGGGCAAGGTTTAGGATGTAGCACATACTACAGGAGAGGGTCAGGATGGGCACATATTACAAGGAGAGGGTCAGGAGGAGCACATTACTACAAGGAGAGGGTCAGGAATGGAGCACATTGCTACAAGGAGAGGGTCAGGATGGAGCACATTGCTACAAGAAGAGGGTCAGGATGCAGCACATTGCTACAAGGAGAGGGTCAGAATGGAGCACATTGCTACAAGGAGAGGGTCAGATGGAGCCATTGCTACAAGGAGAGGGTCAGGATGGAGCACATTGCTACAAGGAGAGGGTCAGGATGGAGCACATTGCTACAAGGAGAGGGTCAGGATGGAGTACATTGCTACAAAAAAGGATGAGAGCTCGAGGTCATGGAGCACATAACTAGCACTATAACACTGCTTTAATTTAGGTTAACTTGCTGTAATTTAGTTTAAATTGCCCTATTGGCACTTCAGTAAATAATTAGGTTTTGGGTTGCAGTTTGGGCACTCGGTCTCGGAAAGGTTCCCCATCACTGGACTAGCTCTAATGGGTTAAATTGGTCTGGAAGAAACAAAAGAAAAAGATGTAACACAGGGGTCTTGAATCTGATCCAGAGCATGCCCAAAAATATTTAGGCAGTGTTGAAAGCCAAATGTGGATTTACAAAATACTAACAAGATAATTTAGCATTTAGATTTAGAATTTTAGGAGCAAAAGAGTAACAATGCAGTGACATGACAAGAATCAGCATAACTAATCATATGCTAAAAAATAGTTGCAAGTCAAATTTATGTATGAGGAATCCCAGATGATTGTCTATAAAATGAAGGTTGTCTCACACTCAAAGCTGTAGTGGATAATGAGATATGGAGCCTGAAAGTCGAAAGTTCAAAACATTGTTATCCTTTTCCTCATTCTACTTTAAGATATAGGAAAAACTAAGGAAGATTTAATCAAAACTTTTATGTCAGAAAACTTGAAACATTTTTGCTTAAACTTAAGTTGCACAAAGATGTCACAACTTTTGTCGTATTAACATCTATTTTGGCCAGCTCCGCCCAAATGATGAAATTAGGACGGGACAGTTCATGGTGACACATGCTATTCCAAATCATGACAAGCCATGGCATATTATATTTGCCACAGATCTTACTCCAGTTCTTGACTCGAGTAAGACTTGTGGCAAGGCTGAAGTCACTTTTGAGACACGCCCAATTGGTTAAAAGGAATGATTCTCTTAATTAATTAGAAATGTCTCATTCAACACACCCCTTCATCAAGACTGGCATGAAACAATGCTCTCATTGGGGATTATAGCCAAATTATTCATTTCAGGTTCAAAGTGTCAATTTTTAGATGCTGCTTATATAATGGAGGCTGAGTGAATGTTATAAAAAAATTCTCTTTATGATAGTTTAAAAAAAATTCTATATGTACTTATGTGTAGAATACGGAAAAGGGGGAGGGCACCAGTGGGCAGTGATTTAACGTGAATTATTTGGAAAATGTTGCCAAATTCAAGTCTATAACAGCATAGAAATTATATTCTATTTCCTACATATTCTGCACACACTGATGAACCAGCAAATTATAATGTAATATATGCAATGACACTGGGAATATAAAAGAATTGCCCTTTTGATGTGCTGTGGAATTTGTAATTAGACTCAGATTTGCCATTTAATCCTAATACTATTTCATTGATAGTGTTCAATGAAAAAAAAACCTGTTTAAGCGTTCCAGTGAAATAACGTTGGAAGGACAAGAACAGTATCACACACATATTTTCTCTTGAGCAGCCATATTTCATTACACTGCACACAGAGTTGAATCAATCAAGCGTAGTTAGCTATCCTTATTCTTCGGTAAGGTAATTATAGGCATGATTCCTTGGTTCCATTTATGAAGTGCTAATATAAGCGACTAATCTAAATCAGGTTTTAACTCCATATCTACAGTACAGGTGCTAAAAAGGGTGAAGCCAATGACAATTTAAACAATCAGATGTTTCAAAATGTGTTTTTTTTTTTTCTTTTTTTCACCTTGTTACTTGATTCCATGGTGCTGTACATGAGAAAGGGTTACATGCAAAATAAATGAAAAATACAATGAACAATCTAACAGTAACTGACTGGTACAGAGGGGAGAGGACCCTGCCGTTGCAAGGGTACATTCCACAGGGTAATGGGGCGGAAAGTAGTTTGAGTCAGCTCTGATGATGGTGGAGCACCAACGCTGGTGGTGGTAGAGCACAACCTCTGGTGGCAGTAGAGTTATTGCAGTCTGTAAGCTATTCTGAAAAATTGGGTTTTCAAGTTCCGCTTGAAGGTTATAAATGTAGAGGATAGTTGGACATGTTGGGGTGCAGAATTCCAGAGAATAGGGGATGCTCGGGAAAGCCTTGCAGGTGGTTGGATGAGGAATGTACAAGTGTGGAAGAGAGAAGGAGGTCTTAGGAGGATCTAAGGTTATGAGATGGGTGATATCTGGAGATTAGTTCAGAGATATATAGGGTAGACAGATTCTAGAAGGCTTTGTAAGTCAATGTTATTAGTTTGAATTGGATGTGTTGGGGAATTGGAAGCCAGTGAAGAGATTTGTGTAAAGGAGGAATAGCGAGGAGAGAGGTTGATTAGTCGGGTAGCAGAGTTAACATCAGGCTGGAGAGGTGCGAAGTGTTAGCAGGGAGGCCAAAGAGGATGATGTTGCAGGAGACAAGGCAGGAGATGATGAGGGCATGCACTAGTGTTTTAGTAGATTAAAGGTTGAGGAAAGTACGGATTCTGGAAATATTTTTGAGTTGGAGGTGTGAGAAAGTGGTGAGAGCTTGGACTTTGTTACTTTAAATGAATCTTCCCTGTATCTATATGTCAATTAGCTGATGTAGCTATTTTTTTAATGATTGTTCCAGACAAAATGGACTAAAGTTGACTATAGACATTGGATAACTGAAGGCCTATTTGGCACTTTTATACCCATGAATGCTTTGTTATATTTTTATCTCATGTTTAAGGCTGTTCTCATTTTTTTCATCCATCAAACAACTTACAATGGCCACCTTAACCCTTTGGAATGTTTGTGACTTTTTGTGTCTTCTGTGTCAGCTGCCATTTTTTACTTTTACCTATCATATTTGGCTTTGCATAAATTTATCTCTGTATGTATATGTAGTCTATATATGTAGTCTATATTTAACATTGGTATCAATAATTATGGCCAATCCTGGGAATTAAGTGCGATATTTGCAGTCAAAAAGAATAGGGATGAAAACTACATACACCAAGTAAGCGTGTACTTATATAATTGTTAGCACAAAGTGAACAGTGAGCCCTGTGTATTTATAATATACTTTGGTCAGTTAGATGGAAAGAAACCGGGCACCTTCAGGATTGATACGGAATGTGTAGCACTTGTACAGCCTTGATTACCGCTATAAATCCCTGTTGGCGGTGTTGGTGCGCCTTGTAGTGCAGTCCATACAAAATCAAAAAGTGAACAAAAAAGATGTCACTCACTGTTCACAGAAGCTTGTTCTTTATTGTATCAAGGTGGGGAGGGGGTGCAAGAGGCACGGACGACAGCACGCCGTTTCGGAGACTTAGCTCCTTCGATGAGTAAAAGGAGCTAAGTCTCCGAAACGGCGTGCTGTCGTCCGCGCCTCTTGCACCCCCTCCCACCTTGATACAATAAAGAACAAGCTTCTGTGAACGGTGAGTGCTGCCTTTTTTCTTCAC
This sequence comes from Allobates femoralis, assembly GCA_033576535.1. Lineage (NCBI taxonomy): Eukaryota > Metazoa > Chordata > Amphibia > Anura > Aromobatidae > Allobates > Allobates femoralis. The sequence goes on along the minus strand of JARQOC010000003.1, from coordinate 520,839,445 downwards.
TTTTTGATTTTGTATTTATAATATATCATAGAATTATAGAATGGTAGAGTTGGAAGGAAACTCCTTGGTCATCTGGTCTAATGTCCTGCTCAAAGCACGATTCGCTAAATCATCCCACACAGATGTCTCTTTAGCCTTTGTTTGAAGACTTCCATTGAAGGACAACTCACCGCTTCTTGTGGCAGCCTGTGCATTCGTTGATCACCCTCCCTGTCAAAAAGTGTTTTCTAATATCTAATCTGTGTCTCCTCCCATTCAGTTTCATCCCATTGCTTCTAGTCTTTCCTTGTACAATTGAGAATAAAGCTGATCCCTCTACAGTGTGACAGCCCTTGAGATATTTGCAGACAGCTATTAAGTCTCTTATCAGTCTTGTCTTTTGCAACCTTAACGTTCGCAAATCGTGTAACCGTTCCTCATAGGACAAGATTTGGTAGCTACCTTTACTAAGCAAGTGATATCCAAATCAGTATTTCCTTCTGTACATGAAAATGACAAACCAATAATTTTAACAACAAAATTTAATATATTTAAAAATACTAAATTATGCATATATTCACTGAATTATCTCTACCTGCTGATTATTTTTAAAAGACCAATTGAAATTTAGCATTTATGGGGCACATGGGTTATCAAGAAAGCAGCTTACTTTGTTACACCTACATAGTATTTCAGCAGTTGTTTACACAAGATAATGACAAGGAATGCCACCTAAATTATTAGAATAGATCTATTGTTGACACTCAATTTGCAATTTCTTTAGTCACCAAAGGAAAATATATTGTTAAGGCTGTTCTGCTTCCATTGTCTTTATGTCCCAGAGTGCATCATTAGCTTATCTCTTAGATTCTCAAGAATCCACACACTTAAGTGTTTGAGTTTAATTTGCTCTCGGGAAATAGTATGCTAAATAACCATCAGATTACGCCTTCTCAGGCAAAATTGTGCTTGGTGGCTATAACATCCCAAATTAAAATGCAATGTGATTATCTCAGATAATGTGTTCAGCCATTCACTGCTTTCAAGCATAATAGAGTCCTAAAGTTTTACTAAGTCTGCAGAAAAAAATGAAGAGGAAAGAACTTATCAGAATTGGATTGGCTGTTAAATATTTAACTTTCATTTTAAGTGCAGGCATAAACTGGGATCAAGGATTTCTAAGTACGGCTTGGTGGAGCTACTAGCAATTATGGGCTCCAAGCGAAGAGCGTTACCAGTAATGCCTGTTGGTGCATGGTCGGTTTCTGTTGCAACTCATAAGAATTATAATAATCAATGCTTACCTAAATATGAAATATAAAATATAATTATTCAAGACGATTCAATCGCATAGTAAATAGAATTGACAGTATTGACCCATGTGTGCATTCATGCAATGTCTTTCTCAGTGTATGCTTTATCTGTTCTTTCAGTCAGATTGTATCGTTTTGCAGAAAGATTTATTGCCAATTTACGTATTGGATCCACAATTCCATGACGAAACTATGAATAGCAGGCTGAACATATGGGTCATTCTTATAAAGAAAAATAATCAATGCGATGCAAAAATAGATAAGATGGAGTCATTTATGGTTCACTGAGCAGCTCAATATTGGAGAGGAATATATAACTGTGTTCTTTCTTGAAGACCTCTATAACCAACACCTTGCCTTTAGTTCATATGTTTCTCAAATGGTAATGTAAACAGACATATCATCCTATAATAAGTTTAAATAATGATTATTCACCCCATCTTTCCAGCTACTATTTAAGGCAGGGGTGGGGAACTCCAGTCCTCGAGGGCCGCAATCAGTGCAGGTTTTCAGGATTTCCTTAGTTTTGCACAGGTGATAACATAATCACTTGCACTGGTGATGATTCCAATCCCTGTGCAATACTAAGGAAATCGTGAAAACCTGCACTGATTGCGGCCCTCGAGGACTGGAGTTCCCACCCCTGATTTAAGGGATTGTGAGAGTTATAAAAGTAAAGCTAACGGGAAAGAAAAAAAGAGTGCTCTGCTTTTAAATATGACACTCATTCGAGAGCAATGCTTTGCTGGCCGCCCATTGGTCCTTGTTAACTTTGATTAAGGGCATTATCTGGAACTTTTATACGAATCGGCAGGGAGTCTAACATGTTCAATCTTAAGAGAGTGTAATCTCCCAACTGTTAAGATCCACTTGTTCTACACTCCTGATGCTTGTACTGCGAGCTCTCATATGTGATTTATATATTTGCCATACTAGAGACAAGCAAATTGATTTGATGCTAAATGAATTTTAAAAGAATTCTAAAAAAATCCCATGTCCCAGCAAATTGACTGAATCCACACAAGTCACATAAAAAAGCCATCAACTTTTTTCTCTATCATGACCTGTATAAAACCCAGGGAGGGAATGTTGCAACCATTTTAACTGTCTAATTCATAGCTCTTATTTTTTTCCAACTGCTCATCTGAGTAATATTTTTGTAATCAGCTGTACATATCTTTTGATTTAGTACTATTTTTTGTTTTTTATTTTTGAAGGGTTGTAAAAGTGATGAAGCCCCAAGTGCGAATGTGAGCAAAGACTTAAAATATGAGGAAGGAATGAGTGACAGAATCAGCACAATGAAATGAGGGACGGATTAAGCATACAGAGACTAAACAGTGCTAGTCCCCCATATAGTGATTTGAAGTAGGATTTTCTTTTTATTCTTCTACCTAATACAACCAGACATTTGTTGGGTGTTTGATCCAGTGACTATGTTTTTCTTACCAGTAAACTCAGTAAATTCTGTCACTTGGCTATTGCTTTCCTTAGTGAGTTTCATTGACAATAGGGTTCTTATTTAAATGAACTCTGTCAGGTCATTTTTCAGTATAATACTAATAGTACCATTAAATAGTGCCTGGGCAGATCTTTCAGAATATGTAAAATTCATTACTGTACCATTTGTAGTTCTCTTGCTATAAGCATCCTCACACCCTGCAGGGAGCAGTCTGCACTAGTCCTGCTCATTACTTTCACTCCCGAGTGGTCCGCATTATGTAAATGTTATTTAAATTACCATGCCTATTCAAGCTGTTATTCCGTCCCTCCCCCTGTACTGAAGTCAGTCACTGAAAATCTCAGGCTTCTGCAGGCTGTTTTATAGGGGGAGGGAGTTGAGAAAAGAGAGGTGTTTTGTCACGCTGGGAGTGGGGAAGACACCCAGCGTAGGATAACGACGGGGGGGGGGAATCAGGAGTCCCTAATGCTAAGGGCACAAGAAGGAGACGGTGACCCTAGACTTCCTAGAGCTGACCCTGTCTGCCCTAACGTCCCTTTACAGTCTCCTCAACTGTCGCCGACCACGAACCTCGTCCCTCTCTGATCCTAGATCTATCTTATCTAAGGATCAGATGGAGAGGTTCACTAGACCCCTCCACTATCAACTAAAGACAAACACCAGGGAAGACAGACATTTGGGAAAAGGAAACACTTATCTGACAGCAGAACACAGCAACCTCCACAACTCAGCTTCTGCTGGAGCAAGGATAAAGTGTGCACAAGGAACTATCACCTGCACCGAGGAAGGGTAATGAACCTCCTTATAAAGGTGGAAGGAGTCTGCTGGGTCCTAGTGACCTACAACATTGGTGGATAAAACCAGACCGAGCGCAAGACCTCCACAGCCGTCTCCCCATAATAGAGAGATCTCATCACACCTTCTCTCCATCAACACAGAAGGTAAATGCCCCTAAAAGAGACGGACCATCCTCCACCATTATGGCTGGTGGGCCAAACGCTGGGATCGTCTGCGCGTGGCCTCCACCCTGTCATCCGTGCCACCCGTGACATGTTTAGTGCTTCTGTGAGAGATTTCTATCTGTTTACATGAACGTTGGTTTTCCTGCATACATGTAATGTGTTTGTCTGCTGAGCAAAATATCAAATAAATAACAAACACATAGAAATATCTCAGACAGCACACACTACACACATGCCTCACATACACACAATTACACTTCTTATTACTGAAGAGAAATGAGGATGTCTTAGGTGCAGCTGCCAAGTGCACACACACCTCCTCCCTTAAACTTTCTCCTCTGCAGTGAGTGACTGGAGAGCCCCACACACAGGATAATTCCCCCCCATGTGAGTGATTTCCTCTGCTTCAGTTGTATGCTTACAGATCAAGGCAGTTTGGAGCAGTTATGTCACTACATGAATATTCATTCCCTGGGGAGTGTGCTGAAGAAAATTAAGTGATCACTCAGTGTGATTGACTGATGAATGAATCTTTTATTTGCAGTTTACAGAGTATAGAGGGAGCATAAAAAAAAAATACATGAATATAAAGAGCTTCACCAGGGGTGTTAGAAAATGATATCAGTTACATATGGATTTTTGACCTGACAGATTCCCAATAAGCTGGTGCCCTCCATACAAATTTCTCCTTCCTACAACAGTAAAGAGTAAGTCACCCCACTTCCCTATAGACTATTGTTTCCAGATTGTTATGGCTTACTTAACACCCTTGTTGCCCCAGGTAATGCAATTCTAAAAGTGCCAGTACAGAACTTTACTTTTTTGTGGTAATTCCTTTATTTAGGAAACCATTGATATTATTGTATCATTGTTCATTAGGAAAACTAACAAAAAGTAACACAAGTTTCATAAAGGGGGAATGACTCTATGATGAGACTAGAAAAAGACAGAGCGCATTATTGATAGTACAAAGACAGAGCATATACTGTAAAGGGGAGTTATTTGTGCACAAATGTACGAAAATATCCAGAGGTCATATGTACTGGGTGGGCCATTTATATAGAAGCACCTAAATAAAATGGGAATGGTTGGTAATATCAACTTCCTGTTCGTGGTACATTAGTATATGGGAGGGGGAAAACTTTTCCAGATGGATGGTGACCATGGCGGCCCTTTAGAAGTCGGTCATTTTGGATCCAACTTTATTTTTTTCAATGGAAGAGGGTCATGTGACACATCAAACTTATTGAGAATTTCATAAGAAAAACAATGGTGTGCTTGGTTTTAACATAACCTTATTCTTTCATGAGTTATTTACAAGTTTATGATCACTTATAAAATGTATTCAAAGTGCTGCCAATTGTGTTGGATTGGCAATGCAAGCCTCTTCTCTCACTCTTCACACACCGATAGCAACACCACAGAAGAAATGCTAGCACAGGCTTCCAGTATCCGTTGTTTCATATCCTGCAAATCTCGTATCTTCACAGCATAGACAGTTGCCTTCAGATGAGTGATGAGGCAAACGTTTTGTGAATGTGAAGTTAACAAACAAAACCACTGTTATTGGTCTGACACAAACCCACAGTGGATGGTTCCTTCCAAGACTGCTGGAACACATACATTGATGGTATAGTGTGGTATATGGGGTACAAAGATAGTGGGACCATTCTTCATCAATGGAAACCTCAATGCCACTGGATATCTGAAATTGCTACATGATTCAGATATCCAGTGGCATTGAGGTTTCCATTGTTGAAGAATGGCCCCAGTATCTTTCTACCCCATAAAGCACACCATACGATCATTTTTTGTGTTCCATCCCAGTTCTTCTTGGTCACATAACTCTTATATAGTATCAAGGAGTGTTTTGACTCTTTGCCCTGTTTCACCACAGATGATGGTACCATAAGCACATACTATATGGAAAGGGATGTCATTGTAGAATGCTGTAACCAGTTAATCTCTAAAGGGGGATAATAGAGAAAAAGAGCCGGCGCAGATCTTTTTGGTGTCTTTTGTTCATATAGTAAGAGGTTTTCTCTTAGGCTTGCAGCCTTCCTCTCCGGAGGGATCAGGTCTTCTCAAGGGAGCCTGGTTCGTCAGTATATGGTTTAAATAGCACCGGACTTTGAGGAATAGCGCTTCCTTAAGAGGCACAATAATTTCTTCCAAGAGTTCTTTAATTCATTTAAAAGTCATATATTGCAGTACAGTACAACGCGTTTCGACTTACATATAAGTCTTCCTCAGGTACATGTGATAATATCATAAGAAATAGATGTGTGCTCTCTTATAGGATTCTCATTACAACTCATGAGTTGTAATGAGAATCCTATAAGAGAGCACACATCTATTTCTTATGATATTATCACATGTACCTGAGGAAGACTTATATGTAAGTCGAAACGCGTTGTACTGTACTGCAATATATGACTTTTAAATGAATTAAAGAACTCTTGGAAGAAATTATTGTGCCTCTTAAGGAAGCGCTATTCCTCAAAGTCCGGTGCTATTTAAACCATTGTAGAATGCTGTGGTAGCCAGGGGTGTAACTTCAATAGGTGCAGGGGTTGCAATCGCACATCGGCCCTGGAGCCTAGGGAGCCCCAAAAGTCCTTTTGGCCTATTGAAAATGACTAATGCCATTAAAGATCTGCAATATTTGGGAGCCCCATTGGAGCTTTCGCATCGGGGTGAATGAGCTTCAAGTTACACCACTGGTGGTAGCCATGCTGGTAAGAGTGTCTTGAATTTGAAATATATCACTGACAGTTTCATGAGAAAAGCACTCTCACACATAACATATCCACCTCTATCCTTAAAATCTGAAAGTCACCAACTCACATTTTCGGCTTCCAACAAAGACATCTTAGTACCAAAAATTAAAAATTTTAAGTCATCAGACCACAGTACAGATTTCCACATATTTAATGCCCAGACCATGTGTTGGCCCAAACATATTTTTTTCTTTTTTATTGCAGTAGTCAGTAGTGGCTTCTTTGCAGTAATTCAATCATAAAAGCATACTTCTCAGTTGTGTCTGGTTCTTCACACCTGTGTATAATTTAGAAGGGATGTTATCTAAATTACTTTGAATTTACAGATTTTTATCCTGGGAACTGTGAAGAATTTATCATCATCAGTAGTAGTGATGGGCGAGTCCTAAATTACTCGGAATCGCTTGACTCTAGCGAGTCCAAGCCCGGGACTCGCTACTTGTTGCGAGTCTAGCGAGTCCAATGTTAATGAATGGGGAAGCGAGTAATAGCGAGTAATGTGTGATTTACAAATCGCAGATGTGTCTCGGAAAGCGCTCGCATTGCCGTTTTGGAAAACCCACTTGCAACAGTTTTTTGCCACCGAGATGGAGTTAGGTGGTACTGATTACTTATGGGGATCCATATTGTGAAAACTGATTACTTATGGGGATCCATATTGTGAAATTTTTATCTATGGTATATTGGACCCCATAGGTAAAACGTATGTATTTATTCTATATATATACTACTGTGACCAGTTTTGGGCAATTGGCAATGAGGTTGTCAATGGTATATTATTATCATATGAATTGTTATGGCTATATTTGGCTATTTTAAGTGTTTTTATCTTTCTGTGTGATCATTTTTTGTCTGTGTGTGTTTTTTTGATATGTAATAAACTTTGCTAAATACTTTTGATTAATTTTGGAGGTTGTATCGCTTTCTTGGACCTTTTCTTGCCAATTTTCTGTGGTGCTATAGGCGTCACCTGCTGGCGGGTTAGGTGCGTGCTAACACTTGGCAGTGAAGCAGCACACTAGTCCCTGCAAAAATTATTAAGTGCGCACAAGTAGTCGCACAAGCAGGTGGCGTACGTACTATTTGCAGCTAAGAGAGCAGCAACGCACTGGTCTGCCACAGAGAAAAGAAAACTGAAGGGGTTATTATGACCCAAAATCTATCAGGTGCAAAAATATAGGAAATAGTACCTCAGCTAAGCCTCTGACTTCAGCTATTAGGACAGCTAAGTGAGTAAGCTAAGGTATGAGGTCGGTCCTGTGTGCACTGTAAGGCAACACCTCCCTGCCTGCCTGCCTGCCTACAGTCCTCTACACAGTACTCCTCTGTCCTCCTGGTAGCTCTCACAAGAGCTATTTGGATTAAATATAAGAAACTTTTAAGTTTCCCTACACTGACTGACACTCCCTATGATCTGCTCCAGCATCTACCTCACCATGCACTAGCTCAGATCTTCACAGGAATGTGGAGAAAATGGCGGTGGCAACGCTTATATACAGCCTCGTCTCTCATACATGACATAGGCATCACGATGGACAGAAGCCAATCATAGTCCTGCCACAACCAACATGGCTGTGGCATTACTGAATATGATTGGCTAACATGCTTGTCCATCTTCACAAGTTTTCTGACCTAACACGCTAGGCTGTCTCGGAAGCTTTGTTGGAACATAACAGATTCTGTATTCGCGAGTCCCGAATACAGTATACAGGACTCGGATTCGTAGACTTGCTCAGACTCGCTCAGACTCGCTGCTGACAGCGGGTATCCGTGAAGCGGTGCGATTGTTTAAACGATTTGGGGAGATTCAAGCTACATAGCGATGTGATATAGCGAGTCTAGCGAGTGAGAAAAAGTAAACTCTGACAAAACTAGGATTGCCATTGACTTGCATTGGACTCGTTACTGTGCGAGTAATCGCTGGGAAACTCGCCGAGTACCGAGTCCTGCGAGTCCCTTACTACTCGCCGAGTAACGAGTCCTAGCGAGTAGATTCGCCATCCCTAATCAGCAGAGATAATCGCTGGTCTTTCTTGCCTTATGACTGTCAGATTCATTATAGCAATTGATGGCTTTCATGATTGGACTTGAAGATACCTTCAAGGCTCTATTAATTTTTTGAATTTATTGACCATTATGTCAAAAGGAGTGTTCTCAAGTTTAGAAGTTACACCATATCCATTGGATAGGCGATAGCTTCCCAACTCTTTGGGGTTCGACTGCTTGAAATTTCATCCATCTTGAAAACATTTGCTTTAAATAGCTTGGTGTGGACGTAGTAGTGATCCATTATGTGCAAAGCTACCCCTTGAATTGTTTATGGGATGGCTTGGCTCGGGCACTCCCAGAAGAATGAATGTAGCTGCAATGCACATGATCGACCAGCTCTTCAGAGTCTTGGTTTTCAGGTTTATCGGAGGACCATCAGTGTTGGGAATCTATTCCCTATCCCACAGTTTGTTGAATGATTCTCACCATATTGTTGCTTAGAACAGTTATGTATCAAACTCCATACTACTAACTGTTCATTGCAAGCTAGTTCAAGTGACTATCTGATAGAGCTGCTTGAGTATATGCCAAGGAGACATAAAGCTGTCATCAGTGTAGAAGAGTGGGTACTTTGAGCAGTCTAAGGTTTAACATTCTGGTTTGTATCAAGTTTCCTTACTCCTTGTTTCCTTTGTGGTTTTGCTGCCTTCAGTCTGGATCTAGACATAGCTAGTGTATATTAGCTACAGCTTTTAATAATATAATGTGGAATGTAAGAAGATGAATTCAACAGGGGTCTGCCATGTACTATGGCAAAATCACATTTTGAAAACACATTGTATATTTGGATAAGAAGGTAGCAAGAATTGATCAGTATAAGGTTTTATTTAAAATTGCATTTAATCAAGTCTGTACATTTGCTTTACGTAAACCCGTGTATTTCCTGGCAATCAGTTAAGCGGGTAATAATTTGCTAAACATTGCCACCTGCTGTCAAAGGAGCGTACATACATCTAAACTGTTCCATTCAACATTCAGTAATAATAATGAAAATAATATTATTTATAAATAATAAAATTTTACCACATTTAGGATCATTAGGATGAAACATTTATGAGGGTTTGATTTTGGGAATATGGCCACATTTTGGAGAAACAGGGAAAAAAGAATGGATGCTATATACAAAGACAGTGTTGTATGTGAGATTTTTTAGGACAAGTTGTAGTTTTATTGGTGCTATTTTGTAGTACATATGACTTGATCACTTTTATTTTCATTTTTTACAAACCTGGATAAATAATAACCAGTATTATTTTTGTACTGTGTTCCCCATGCATGATGAACAATGATATACTGATAGTATTGATTAATAGATGAAGGATAATACCCCATTTTTATATATATATTTTTTATGTTGAAATAAGAAAATCACTTTTTATTGAAAATATTTTTTGCACCTTATCATGAGACCCATGATATTTTAATTTTTTTTTAGTTTAAATAGCTCTGAGGTTGTGTTTTTTGATAGCAAGGGATACTTTAAATTGGGCACATACAGCGGACCACTTTTTATTTAGAATTTTTTGTGAGGCCAGTTAAATAAAATCATCAATTCTGGTTTTATGTCACATTTTTACACCATTTCACATACAGAATAAATAATAACATTGTTTTATAGTACGGCTCATTATGGACACAGTGAAATATATGTGTAACCCTGCGGCCAGCGGGACTCGTCTTCAGGGTGCAGGGAGATCGGGTCCTATCTGGCCGCCGGTCCCGGTGTCCCACAGTCAAACTTACTGGGTCCGCGCTCCCACAATGTCCTCTCCGGCTGCAGCAGCTCCCCGGCATCTTTCCCCCACCTCCTACTTCTTGATTGCGGTGGGAACGAACATAGGGCCTGCATGCACTGCTGTTGGTAAATTTAATTGGCCAGTACACCCTTTTCTGAAATGACCTCTCAGCCAATCACACAGAGGCTGGTGGGTATTTAAGGCCCTCACTTCCCTTGGGGTGTGCCTGGGCAACTTCATTCCTTGTGTAGTAGCGAGTTCCAGGTCCCTTACCAGCGCCTGCGTCTTTCTTTTCTTGCCTGACTCCTAACATTCTGTGTTTCTTGCTCACAGTACTGGACCCCTATCTGCATGCCATTCATCCGCAGTTCCTGACGATACCGGCTCTTGAGCCCCCGTGGCTGTACCAGGACAAATCCTGCATAGGGGTCCTCTCTGTGGTGCTCCCTCGGGCACCTTCAGTGTTTCACCCAGAGGATTTCCCTTTGGGTTTTTACTGTCTTGAGTTCAATAAACCTTCTCATTTACTTGACATCTTTGTCCGGCTAGTTTTTGGTATCAGCTGCCATTGTATCATCTGTGGTCAAGTGAGTTCACTACCTCGTTCCGCCTGTATTGGCATGACAATATGCTTCTTTGTGTGTTTATTCTTTTCCTGACTTAATGTTTTATTGGGAAAACTGGGATTTTATGCAAGGTTTATTGTTTCTCTTTTTTTATACATATTTAGAAATGTGTTTTTTGTTTCTTTTTTTACAGTATTACATAGTTCCTCAAAAAGACTTAACCATGTGATCTTATGATCCCATAGGTAATACATTTCCCAGCCAGTCAATGTTTGGCCACATTTACACACTCATTTGTTACTGTCCATGAGAATGGGACTCATTTTTTTCTCAGTTGTCATATTAGTTGTATCCGAGTCATTTCAGCTTTTTTTTTTTAGTTTTTTTTTTTTCTCATCTGATTTTTCCCTGAAGCAGGTAGACTGAACTTTTTTAAGTTATTGACTCCACAACTTATTAGATAAAAAAGGAAGACATTTATATTTTTAGTGTCTTATAAGTTTAACACGGATTCCCATAGATTTAAATGGGTGAGTCTGATCCAAAAAATCAGATGAGGATAGGACATCCTGAGTCTCCAGGAGCAAAGACATGGATCCAGTGTTATATCCAAGGGAAAAAAAGACAATACTAGACTGTTTTCCACCACGGCAGGTAGCCTATCATAACCTCACACGTCATGGCATCTGATAGACTGAGATGTAAAACAATCCTGTAGACCATTGCAGGGCTTCCTGTTGACATAATAATCCATCAGCTCCCTGTGATGGTGCTGCAGGGTTGCTCATGGGCTGATAGAGGGATCACTCTCTTCTGTCAAGCTTCTGATGTACCTCTGTCACTAATGAGAGGGGTATATGAGGGGTAAAACTGCTGTGTCTATAGTTGAGCTCCTGCAGCTGATCTCTCCAGTACAGAAGCTATACCAGGTTGTCAGCAAAGTGCACATATCCATCACGGCAAACAAAAAGACATGAAGTCGTGACTGATATTTACATCACAAAGCACTAGGGCGTGAATCATATAGGGACTTGTTTTTAAAGGCCCAGTGACACACACAGATATCTGTGCAGAGATTGTTGGCAGATTGCAGTGAAATCATGGACACATTGTTCCATTTTGTGGCTGTATACAAATAGAATAATGTGTCCATGATTTCACTGCAATCAGAGATCTGTCAACAATCTCTGCACAATTATCTGTGTGTGTAACTGGGCCTTTAGTCATTTGAGAAAATTGGTTACAAAATGTATGATGAAAATTTTCAATTAAAGACAGAAATTTAATTATGAAAGCGTTTCTTTCAGTTTTCCTGGCTGCCTACGGCAGGGAAGTTAATGTGAGGGTCCAGGCAGTAATAGAAGGAGCAATGAATGTTACTGGTCCTAGGATAGTTAACCACACAGGCTCCAGCGTAGTCCATGCTAAGACTGGAATGGTCTGTTTCTCTCACAGACACAGAATGCTCCCCATGCTCCTTCTGCAGTTTCATCAATTGTCTATCTTTACCTTCCCTGTACTTCTTCACTCACACACTCATCTATCCATTCTTTGTTCTCAATTACTATCCATTCATTCCTTTATGTAGACTAACATACATGGTCTTGCACTCTGACAAACTACCCTTTCCCCTCCTTACATAGACGGCTACTCTTGGTTTCTCTCTCTTAGGCTGTGGTCACAGTTGCCATGCGTTTTTTTTAGTGATTTTACAAAACTCATGCATTTTTTCATGTCAGCATGAGTTTTGTAAGGTGTGTGATGGCTCCCTGCGTTTTTGGCTGCGTTTTTGAATCTGCACCTAAAAATAGTGCTTGTAGTATTTTTTGGAGCGTTTTGAAAAACGCATGCGTTTTTGTAGGAAACGCATGCGTTTTTATAACATGGGTTCCTATGGGAAACGCATGCAAAAACGCATGTACAATTAGTACCTTTTAGTGCCATTCAAAAACGCATGCGTTTCCCATTGGAGCCCATGTTAAAAAAACTCATGTGTTTCCGGAAACGCATGCGTTTTTTTAACATGGGCTCCTATGGGAAACGCATGCGTTTTTGAATGGCACTAATTGTACATGCGTTTTTTCTATGGAAAACGCATGCGTTTTTTGAATGGCACTAATTGTACATTTGTTTTTGCATGCGTTTTCCATAAGGCCCCTTATTAAAAAACGCATGCGTTTTTTTAACATGGGCTCCTATGGCAAACGCATGCGTTTTTGAATGGCACTAATTGTACATGCGTTTTTTCTATGGAAAACGCATGCGTTTTTTGAATGGCACTAATTGTACATTTGTTTTTGCATGCGTTTTCCATAAGGCCCCTTATTAAAAAACGCATGCGTTTTTTTAACATGGGCTCCTATGGGAAACGCATGCGTTTTTTGAATGGCACTAATTGTACATTTGTTTTTGCATGCGTTTTCCATAAGGCCCCTTATTAAAAAACGCATGCGTTTTTGGATATGCTCCAAAAACGCATGGGACAGTCACACATGCTTTTTGGCTATTAGGGCATGCATTTTTTAACATGGGGGCCTATGGGTGCATTTTTTACATGCGTTTTTGAAAACGCAGGTCTCCAAAAACGCATGTGAAAAATGCTACTGTGACCCCAGCCTTAAAGGCTGTTTCTATGGTCCCCTCAATTTTGAAAATTCTCAGACACGGACAACACCTCATATGTCCTCTTTACATAGATAACCTTGTCCGTAGCTCCTTCAGATTGCTCCTTCTCTCACAACAGCTTTCCTTTCACAATGACTGCTCCTTATGCGTTTCTCACACAGACTGCTTTCTCACAAAGATCTGGTGCCCACTCTCTGAACACTGTTCTGCTTTACTTGAACTTACAAAGTGTACATCATAAAGATGAGTAAAAAGAGATAGAGGTCAGTGTGCAGTTACTGTAGGGCTCCCCAGTTCTTTCTATGATCAGGTAGAAAGCTTCATCAACCCTGTGCCCCATCGTACAGAGAAGAGCTCCTGATGGCTTCAAGTAGGCAGATTGTTACTAAGTTGCAACAGTTTTTAGTGGGAGTTTTGTGCCCAAGGTGTTGTACAGCCTAAAGAGAGAATAGTACGATAGACTCTACTGGTCAGAAGAAAAAAAGTTCATCATAATGTGAAGTCTGATAGGAGAGCAGTAGTTCGGGCTCACCTTAATCAAACATTTTATTAGAATAGGTCATGCATTGAAAATCCTGACAAAATGTAATATCCAATATTGAACAGATTTTTAACTTCTAGTCTTTCCTAATACTGTACTGACATCTCGTTAAGTATAGCCACATTTGAGGCGCATTTCTCTGTAAATAACTAAATAAAAAGGAATTAATAACTCCTTGCCTTCACAAATTCCAAATATATCATTAGATTACAAATTAATTTCTTATGCATCATGTTTAGGATCCTACAACATGAATGTGACTGCGGGACGTCTTAGCCCGCTAGATATGGACTCTTCAGGTAGATGTGCAATGTCTCGCAAGCTTGTTGGCTCTAAAAAAGGTCAAGCAATAAAAAGGAATCTAATGTTTATGTATTATGTATTATGTCCTTTATAGTCCAAGACATCAATCATATTGTACGAATCCTTCTGGCATCATACACTCAGCTGTAAAGACAATATTGCTCAAGCATGGATTTATTTCTATGTATATTGAGTGACTAGATGGAGCTCCTTGTTGAAGGCAGCTTTGGATAGACTCAATAAATGATAAAAACATATTTATTGACAATCTTCCACCTTTTATGCACATTAGTAAATTAATTATTGTTTTTAATACTTTTAGTTATTTTTTGTTTATATTTTTATGAATATTAGTTAATCATTCGTTCATTCTTTATTTCATTAAGCAGATTCTACTTTTAAACGTATTAATAAAATGGATTAAAATTATATTTTTTGAATGAAGCTTAGCAGCAATGTCACTTTAATTTCATATGTCAGACATGTTAGCAACCATTTCTTTTTTATTGAGCTTATACTCTGCTACAAGATCTGAAGATATGTGGAAATCTAGTGGCACTGAGTGACAGTTATCAAGTTAGAGAGGGTTTCATTCATTTTTACTTCTGTAAAACAGTGCTATGGGAACACTTTTAGGTTTAAGTAACACTTAGCAGGAAAGATATTGATACAGACAAAAACACATCTCTCAAGAGTGCAATGTTTAGAAAGCAAGGCGTTTAAAAGGGTTCTACAGCACCATCTGCTGTCTACTAATGGGTGTAGCAGGGGCTTGTTTTCTGTAATTTTTTTCATTTCAAATTAACATTATAAAAGTGGTATTTCTGAACATGTATTGGTTGATGAAATTAAAATAAAAATTAAGTTTTTTGCAACAGAAATATAATTGTTTGACTAGTACAATGTCACTGTTTCTTCAAAACTTCATATTGCAGTTTGTGACGGGTTGAAATAATCATATTAGTAAAATATGTTCACAGACACTGTCATCTATCTAAAAAAAAAAAAACAGGCAGCACTCCATTAAATCAAGTGAAAAAGGTGGATTTTACTGATCCATTCTGGTATTGTTGGTAGTGCTGCCCACAATTAGTTCTTTCTATCTATCTATCTATCTATCTATCTATCTATCTATCTATCTATCTATCATCTGTCTATTGACTATCTAGCCTCTAATCCTACTGTTTTCTTCTATCTATTGCATATTTATCTATCTATCTATCTATCTATCTATCTGAAAAAATGCTGCAGCACTCCATCATTAGATGTATCTATGCCTTTATTACGGCCACAGGTACCATAGGCAACGTATCGGGCACAAGTGCCCTTCATCCAGCAATGATGAAGGGCGCATGTGCCCGATACGTTGCCCTATGGCACCTGTGGCCGTAATAAAGGCATAGATACATCTAATGACGGAGTGCTGCAGCATTTTTTCAAGTATATACAAGTGCTGGGAAGACAGCTGAGCTGATTTGCACCCACTGGGCAGTGCTGCTCTATTTGTTTCTACTTATCTATCTATCTATCTATCTATCTATCTATCTATCTATCTATTGACCACAGGTGATCTAGGGTCGAGATGGAGTCTGCCCACTGAGAAGTGGGGGGTGGACAAGGAGGACAGGGATATCAGCATAGGACTCATCGGACCTGAAGTCACTTTGTCGCAGTCGATGAGTAAACAGACATTGGCCAATGTATGTACCAAGAACTTCAGAAATAAAAAGATAAGATTTTTGAGTTTTTTGAAAAAACGTAAGTTTTTAAACTTTTTTCTCATATACATATAGCTTATTAGCATTTGTACGTCATTGGTAGTAACTGAGTGCTGCAGAGAACTTTTTCTAGTTATCTATCTATCTATCTATCTATCTATCTATCTATCTATCTATCTATCTATCTATCTATCATTTATCTGTCTATTATCTATCTAGCCTCTACTCCTATTGTTATCTATCTATCTATCTATCTATCTATCCATCTACCATGCTGTGCCAGTTATTAATATGCATTTCTTTGGCTTTGGAGTAGAAGACTGTAGTCCCACTATATGACTCTGCAGCACTGTCAAGGTTCTCCGATGCCAACACCAAGAGCTGGTGGTCTTGTGACTGCAATTTGTGTTTTGCATACATGTGGTCATGTGCAGACTAGACACCCATGGAATGGTGGATTCATCTAGTCGGAACATGTCCTGGGGTATGCAGATCACTGCCGGTCCAGAGAATCCTAGCAGTGTGTGCACTGCGCACTGTGAGAATTCACAAGTCTGCAGTCACACAAAGTGGCTATGTACTTGTACCCCAAAGCCGAACAACCCTTTTAAAGAAAATTTAAAATCATAAAAATATGTAAATATGCACCATTCAGTCTACTTAAAAGCACAAAAGTGCAAAGAGGTTGTTAATCCAGCACTCACAGAAATTCTCTAAAATCAAATGTTTTCCAAAATGGTAAAGTATACATATGTTTTGAAGATGCAACAGAAGTAGGTTGAAAATCCAGCGACAAAAGAAGAAAAAAATAGTAAACTCACCAGCTGATGAACCAGAGTCTCCATTAATGTGCAGTCAGGGTTAAATAGCATGCAAGGAGGGAGAGCAAAAATCACAGACAACGGCAACCGTTTTGCACTGAGTGCGTTTCTACGGGTTAGGACCTATAGAATCGCTCTCTGCGCAAAATGGTTGCCGTTATTGCTTGATGTTCATCTGGATTGTCATTTGTGCGAGCGCCTTCAGTCTGAGTGTCCCCGTCCCGTAAATCCAGTATGTCTGAACATTTTGGAAATATTGCTAATTTGGGTTTATGCATGATGCTAAGTCATTTCTTATGCTAGGTTCAAAGGTAGGTTGATAATAGACATTTTGAATATGGCAGTAACTAATGTCCAAAAGGTTTTTTGTCTACTTACTTTTTTCAGTATTAACTGATGTATGTTTTAAAATTTTTGGAATAAATATTTGTATTATTTCCGTTGAGTGCTAAATCAAAGTGCCTCTTTGAATTTAATAGGATTGATTTTACTGCACTGGTGTTCTGCACCTATCTGTTTATGGATATCAGCTATTACTAGAGGGTCAGTTGTTTAAACTATTCTAAAATGAATCAGTCTGCAAGATTTCACACCCCAAAATATTTATATATGCAAAAACAAGGCCAGCAATACCTTTATATTGACTATTCCCTAATTCCTGAGAAATCAGTGTTTGAATTGATGTCCAAATGTGTCAGTTGACCTGAAGGGTTTGTCACTCCAGCTCTATTCCTGCCAGCAATGCCTCCTCCTGCTCCTTTGCTAGAAGTCTCACAGCATTGAGGCTAAGAAAAATGATGGGAGTACTGGTGTGTCACGGTCCGCGCTGCTGTGATGTGGATAAAAACTCACCAAGGAGACAGCAGTTATTCCATCCTTTTATTTCCTCCTCTTTCCTACGCGTTTCAGCGCCACACCCGGCGCCTTCCCTGAGGAAGGCGCCGGGTGTGGCGCTGAAACGCGTAGGAAAGAGGAGGAAATAAAAGGATGGAATAACTGCTGTCTCCTTGGTGAGTTTTTATCCACATCACAGCAGCGCGGACCGTGACACACCAGTACTCCCATCATTTTTCTTGGATTCAAGCCACTATTCAGTGGTCGGTGGAGGTCCTGCAGCAGCTGGAACACTGATTCCAATACGCCTTCAAACCAGTTGTGGGGATCACAACTGTATCAGGTGAGCAGCTTCACAGCACCACCACCTCACATAAGTGTCACCAGTGATAGGGCACTATTGCGCCTCTTGTCCCCCTCCCTATTTTCTTTTCACAGCATTGAGGCTGTCGGTCAAGCAGAAGGAGTCAATGCTGGACAGAGAATAGAGCTGGAGTGACAGAGAATTCAGATCTTCAGTCCAATTTGCAAATAATTCAATTGCTTATTTGTCAGTAACTGGCCATGTAGAGTGTTGCTGGTTCTTCTCTTTCAAAGAGTTACATTCACATACAAATAGTTTGGGGGGAGATATCCTGCTGATAGATTACCTTTAAAAAAAGCTATTTATCAGCAGACATAGGGTTAATCTGATATTTAATAGCGTATGGAAGCTGCCTGGATCCGGCACTAAGAGCTTAGCTGCAAGGAGGAAATTAATTTTACTCCTCACAGCATCCTCTGGCTTTAAGCCATAAAGGTAGTGTTGGCTTGGCTCACACACCGCTCTATGCATATTGTGTGGTGGTTGTAGCCATGTCCTAGTAATGACTGACAACTGGCTCAGCCCTACCTGCTGCCAAAAAGAAAAAAATAATTTCCTCCCAACAGCAAGTTTCTCCGTGTGGCGGCAACACAATGTCAGAATGATATTAACCTGCAGATTGAACGCATAACATATAGCATTTTTCATGTCACAAGGTCGCTTTCAAAGAAAAATGTGAATAGATCCTAAAGAAAGAAAAATACTTCATTCTCAACATATCAGACTCCTTGCATTGTAATACCTGGGTTGAGTCATTGCACTCACTTTGAGATCTTGTTCTGAAAAATTTGAGTGTATGATTGAAGAACATTATTAGGTCTGTCTGTATGTATGTAACTATGTTGTATATATGTAAAACATAAAAATGACAGCAGGAAAATAACAAGTTATAATGGAAAAAATATAGTCATGAGATTAATCCACAGCCCAAGAATTATGCTCACTGATCATGGTACAGGCGGACCCTGGGTTGCAAACTAGATACATTTTGCAGCTTTGTTTGCAACTTTTAAATGCATTTTGGAACCAGCAAAAAGCTAATACTTAACACAACGCTGACTGCTCTGGCCTGCTGCTTGCAACCCAAAATACGGTCCTCTTTTTTTGAGCTTTAGGTGTGCTGCATTCATGCCACAAAGGCTACTTCCCATCATAAACTTGAAACTTTAATGTCTGAACCTTAAGACGTGCTGTGACAGGGCTTGAATGGGTTGAAGAGCATTATATATATTTTTTAAAAAACAATATTCACCATGCCATCCTGTTTTCTTTTTGTTGTTGCGCTTGACACATGTTTGGCCTTTTTACAATATGCTAGAACTTTAAGCTGAAGTTTGATTGAACTTATGATGTGCAGTGAGCTGGAAGCCTGGTCCACTGTAAAAAAGCTGGCGTGCAACAGTGGAAAGAAGAGGAACGTATGACATGACATTCAGAAATGTCAGAGGTGAGGTGGATATGTATTAGTTTTCAGTTTTTTTTTAAAGAGAACCCGTCAGGTCATTTATGCCCCCAAACCTATCACTACCAGTGATGAGCGAGCATGCTCGCTGGTACTCGCCCGAGCATCTCAGTGCACGGGATGCTCGGAGCTCTCCGAGTACCGGCGAGATGCTCGGACAAATGCTCGTCTCCCTCTCCCACATGCAGGTATTGGCTGCAACACACTGTAATGCCACAGCCATGTTGGTTATGGCATTACAGTGATTGCCTGGCCGCACAGCGGTCTATATCAGACCTGATTGCGCTGTGCTCGAGCCTGCGCCTTATCGCTGATCTGATAGCTGTTTAAATTTCCCGAGCCAACATCAGCTGTTCGGTGTCGGGGCGGGAAATGTAAGCACACAGCTGTCAGATCAGCTGTATTTAAAGCTCCCGTGTCGACACCGTTGGGAGATAAGCAATGCACGGGCGCTGCTGATCTCCCGTCGGCTAGCGCCGCTCATCTCCCAGGGGTGTTGGGATGGGACCTTTAAACACAGCTGATCTGAAAGCTGTTTAAATTTCCTGCACTGGCACCAATAAGTGATGGCACGGGAAATTTAAACAGATCAGCTGTGTTTAAATCTCCCGCACTGACATCAACTGTTGGTTCCAGTGCAGGAAATTTAAATTAACAGCTGTTCTGACAGCTGATTCAGGTCCTTGCAACTGACATTGATCACCTGATCGGTTTGCCAGCCAACAAACTGATCAGTTGATATTGGATCCAAATTGGACGTCACGGGACTCTCAACCCTGGACTACGTCGGGGGGGGGGGAAGAATTCTTTAATAAAGATGAAATCTCTAAGTGTTATTTTGTTTTATTGCTAATGAAATATTTTTCTCTGTGTTGTTTTTTTTTAATACTTTCCTAGAAATTCATGGCGGTCATGTCTAATATTGGCGTGACCCCATGAATTTCGGACTTAGGGCAAGCTGATAATACAAAGCTGGCCTTAACCCCTTTATTACCCAGTGAGCCACTGCACCAGGGCCCTGGATGAGTCGGGTACAGTGCCAGAAGATGGCGCTTCTATAAACGCACCATTTTCTGTGGGGCTGCGGACTGCAATTAGCACCGGGCAGAGTCAAAAAGCTTGGGCCACCCTGCGCTGCGGATTCCAGCCCCCAGCTGCATAGTTGTACCTGGCTGGACACAAAAATAGTGCAAAGCCCCACGAAGCCCCACATGGTCCCGAGTTTCAAATCTGTTAGCGGTTTCTTCTGGTATGGCATGCCGCTGTGTGTCATTTCCGGTCCTACACAGTGTGGGGGTGTATTGATTATACTGGCTGACTCCAAAGCATGTGCAGTGCACATTCCAAAGCCTGCTAGTACACTCAATACACCCCCACACTGCACAGGACTGGAAATGAAATGTGGCTGATGTGACCCACCCCGGGGCCGTAGGGTAGTGTGGCGCCCCGCAACGAGTGCGTCACAAGAGGGTATTGCAGCCATAAGTGCAGCCGCAATATTCTCTGACACAGCAGTGACCTGGTTAATTTAGAAATCCAACCCTACATGCATCACCTAGAACAGAGGGCCAATCCTAGGTCCTGGTGGGCGGAGTGCTAGGGTAGTGTGTAGGAGAACAGACACAATAATCTAGAGTGTAGAACCTAGAACTCAACCTAGAACAAGGTCGAGGACTTGAACTTGGAGAGGAGCGGGGGCTCCGCACCCCGTGCAGCCCCCGGGCCGTCACCGGTCGGGTGTCAGCACCTGAGGCCTTACTAACCAGGATTGGGCATTATTCACACGGGTTCCCAAAAGACTCCCGTGCCCACAACTCACAGCCGGTTCACTGGTACCGAAGCTGGCAGCAGTTCACCTCTGCTACGCGAACCAGAAGCGTGGAGGAGGAACTTCACAGGAGCACCCCACCACCAGCCAACTTCCAGTCGTCTAACCAGCGGTGTACCCACTGAGGGATCCAAGGCTCCCCAAAACATCCAGAACGTACATCATGGATAGGGCATTGAAGCAGCCTCCCCGTACCCGACCTGGTATTCCTGGGCGACACTGACAACCAATTAGTTAGAATGGAGGAACACTGCGGATTTCTAAGGGACACCATCACTGCTGAGTCCACCCGGTCTACTACCCTTAATCTGTATACCATGTACTGCCAGCTGGTTACAGTAAAGACCCGTTGCAGAGACTTTCTGTGTCCGTGCTTCCTTATGAACTGTCCGTCCGCACTACAAGGTAACCGCAGCTGCCGCACAACATCTTAAGCGGCTCCAGCCTCCGGGGATCACCGCTCAGCCTGTGGGGAGCGTTCCATCTTGCTGCTATCCATTCCCCGGGGGCTCCGCAGCGTCGGTAGTCCTTACCGAAACTACTCATAGGTGGCGTCACGAATAAATTAAAAACCCCTTTAATCTGTTCCCTACAAGACGTCTTCAACACTTTTGATCTGCACTACACCGGGCCCCACTACCGGCAGGCGCGGTCCACCCGTGACAAGGAGGAAGGAAGCATCGCCTGTCTAAACCGGAGTCCCGGCCACGGTGAGTCAGTAACTGGTTCCATGGTTGATCTACTAGGGATGTCACAGGGCCTGTTTCCCGGTCCCGTGGCCCTGGTGGTCACTGAAAAAGGGTAATAGTCAATAAAAATAGCAGAAATAGTGACTCGTGACACCACCTATGGCTCCAGTAAGATTACCGGTACTGCTGGATCAACACTTGGGTCCCTCAGTGGAGTGCCTGCTGTTTCTGTCTGGTCCCTTCCTGCGCTCTCTCCTGTCTCCCTCAGTACCTCTGTGTGCAGAGCCTGAAGCCA
Organism: Allobates femoralis; assembly: GCA_033576535.1. Taxonomy (NCBI): domain Eukaryota; kingdom Metazoa; phylum Chordata; class Amphibia; order Anura; family Aromobatidae; genus Allobates; species Allobates femoralis. The sequence continues at coordinate 520,817,118 of JARQOC010000003.1, read as the reverse complement.
GCTCACTCGGATCCTCTCTAACTGAGCGACTCCTCTCCTAATCCTGGGGATCCTCTATGGTGCCTTTTCTTGGGTGTGTCGGGTGTCGGCCACGACTTCTTAAAGAAGCTCAGGCCTCCGGTTCGGCGGCTCAGGGATAAAAACCCGTACTGTTCTCGGAGCCGGTCCTCTGTTCCGGGACTGAACCCCTCCGGTCGGTAATCGTACCAGGTCCAGATTCGGGTGCACCACAACTCATGATGCCCCTAGGGTCCCCTTCAATCCTGATGGCTCCTCCGTCATCACCTACCCCTTGCTCCCCAATGAAGCTCTTACACTCACTAACTAACTGTCTAAAGCACCTCCCACCCACACACTTTTCTACCCTGTTACTCCTCCCATAGGACTGGGTCCTCCCTACAGTGTGTCCACTCACGGTCCCCTACCTAGGGTGTGTGTGGATGCATGTAATGAGGGTCCTTTATTCAGCATCCCAATTCCTCAGCCACAGGAATACTACACAGTCTTTTGTGGGTGCAGTATCCCTCCATGGCAACCCGACCAGTGGGGTGCCACATTTGCGTCATATCCGGAAAAGCCTCCCACATATTTGAAACTTGGGAATGTGCTTCTGAATTACATTATCACTCCCGACAGGGTGTGATACCATGGAGAAAGGTGAGGCATAAAAGCTGAGAGAATGCCCACATGATGCCCACAGGTCAGACAATGGGGCAAAATGTAAGTTATAAACAACATTTTTACAACCGTTATGCTTCACAATTAGGTCAGACAGAGCTGCTTAGGGATGTACTAGGAAGCTGCAGGGACAGGTAGTGATAGGTTTGGGGGGCATAAATGACCTGACAGGTTCCCTTTAACATCTGATGTTTGACATTTGCAAGGTGGTGACTCCCTCTGTATTGAAAATGCCAAGTTTGATACTAAAAAGTACTGAGCAAACTAACAGAAATCACACAAGTTATAAGGTCATAGTGTATAAAAAATATTGCATATGAAAGGCATAAAGTGATGAGCGGATCAGACAAAACTTGAGTTCACCTTTCCACATGAATTTTCTCTGGAAATTCAATTTGCAGAGAAGTTATTCTTTGTGAATTGAATGTCCCATGTTATGGTTTTGGGGTTTCTCCAGACTCCATGTTATTATAAATGTAAGAAGTAAAAAGAGAAAAATATACTTATACTCTCTCCACCACTAACTCCGGTGCCTCTGAACAGCAGAAAATCAACATTTTGGCATATGCAGATTTTTGTAAATTTCCCTAGAAGAATTCAATTCCATTCAAATATATGCACTCATCTCTAATCATGATAAGTTAAAAACATAAAAGTATAGCAATCTTTGACACAGTACAGAGATTTAGCAGGAGGTAATATCACAGTAAACAACTTTTTCTTCTTAGTACTATCGTGATCTGCCTCAAACTTTACCATCATCCATAGTCACAAACATCATCTGGGGTGGACTTATTTTCTTAATGGGTCCAGTAGTTTTATGTCTGTGATCACTATCAACGACGGATCTCAGTATTAGTGATACCGTCTTTGAAAACACTTTTATTTGAAGTCCCTTTGCAGTATATACTGCAACATTATAAAATACTATTTTTGGTTACGACTTAGGAGTGGCAGAGGACTTTTCCTGTGACACTGAGACATGGCAGGGAAAGAGATAAAGAAACTTTCAATCATAAAAAATGACAAAGAACATTTGCAATATTCTTTTTTTGTTGGCATATCTTCAGAAATCTCTTTAAGATTTAATGTTCTTTTTTGAGCTTGTGTCTATTCAGCCATTATTCACTGATGTTCACTGAATTTCTGTCAACTCCCGTGATGTCATTTGGAAAGATGTTACTGCACAGCAGAAATGAATCAGATTCTAGCAGGTTGTAAGGGTAATGCAGTCTATGTAAAGTGCACAAGCATATCTGACAGCAATAACTAATGCATAGTGCCTTCTAGAATAGTCTTCAACATGTATGTGACAGACAACAGTATGAATATTGTATACACAAACAGGAAAAGGTGAAAATAGATTATAGATAGATAGGTAGATGATTGATGATAGATAGATAGATAGATAGATAGATAGATAGATAGATAGATAGATAAAAATATGCAAAAAAGGCTGCAGCACTCAGATTTGGATGTTATATTGCCTTTAATGGCCTTCAGGTATAATGGCGACGTTTCGGTCCTCAGACCTTCTTCCAGCCTGGAAGAAGGTCTGAGGACCGAAACGTCGCCATTATACCTGAAGGCCATTAAAGGCAATATAACATCCAAATCTGAGTGCTGCAGCCTTTTTTGCATATTTTTGTCTAGTACAGGTGGCTGGACACCACCTTCAAGGACTGATTAGCACCTAGCATCCTGCTAAATAAGAACCGCTGTTCAATAATTTTTTCTTTTTACTAGATAGATAGATAGATAGATAGATAGATAGATAGATAGATAGATAGATAGATGGTAGATAGATGATAGGTCGATGGATGGATAAAATGATAGATAGAAGATAGACACCTTAGGTTTCAAAATTATGTCCCATTTATAATTTATATATTTTTGAAGGCATTTCCATCTTGTTCAAGGATGAGCTGTACTTCGTTATTGCTCTCCTAGTTGAAGTTTAGGCAAACATTCATCAGATGTCTCACAAGGCTCCTACGTTTGCATTTCCATGCTTTATAGCTTACCATGTTCAAGTGTGCTACATTAATTTATTGCTGCCATAAATCGGCAAAAGATTGTAAACATAAATTTAATTAACGGTACCAGTTCTTCTAGAATGTTCTGTTAAAGCAAAGTGCTCTGAATTTCAAGGCTTCAATAACAATTTGTCTGCTTGCCTTTATTGGTTGTATAAAATATACGGATGAAACATTAAATGAACTCTATATTCTCAGGCACACTTATGTATGTATGTGCCTAATAGTAACATACATAGAGAAAACCAGCTTGCCACAATCAATGTCCACATGATTCCAGAGGACAGAAAGGTATCTGTGACTGAACACAGTAGGAATAGCATAAAGAAACGTCCAATTCTACAGAATAAAACTTGACTTTTGTTGCTGAATGGCTAAAGTTCAAAAGTAAAGGATAAAATATGAAACAAACAGACTCCAAAGTCAGAAAGCCGACAGAACGGCTAAGGGTGCCTTCACATTAGCATTCCCCTCCGCAGCGTTCTGCAGAGGGGATCCGCAATGTGAACGCAGCACCGCAAGCCCCTATGTTTAGAATGGGAGCGCACGGTGCTGCGCTTGACAGCGCATGACCGTGCGCACCCATTCACTACCATATGTGATCTGTGCGCAGGCAGATGCCTGCGCACAGATCACACACTCTCGCCCGCACCAGGGACGCAACATGTGGGAGTGGCCAGTCTGTGTTGTGAGGATAGCAGATAGCAGAGGATAGCAGAGAGCGGATGAGAGAGGTGTGGCTGTTGGCACGGCCAGCAAGACAGATGGGTGACATGGGAGGTCAGTGTTGCCGTAAGAGGTGCGACCTGTGAAACATCAAATGTGCATCATCATCCTGGCTGGCACAACAACAGAGAAGTGGTGCAACAGCGTGGAGACCTCTGGTGTCAACAGAAAGAAAGAGTGGTCAGGAAGAATTTACTGGAGGAACTCTTCCAATACCAGCTGGAGTGTCCAGAGACCAAGATGTCGGCTACGCAGCATCCTGGGGCCTGCCGGAATTGGAACCTAAAGACATGAACTACATTGAGATGAGTCAGGGTTTATAGAGGAAGTAGGCTTGATCATTTCGTTTTCCCCGGCCCGGGAGTGTCTAAAAAGTGAGGCCCAAGAGAGCTGAGTGTGAGCAGCGGTGTAATAAGGCCGCATAGATGACTTTAATTAGATGAGCGCTCAATAATGGGAAAGACAGTGCACTGTGTAGATATTGTAAAGGTTTACGTAATTAGTCGTGTAATATATTATATGCCCAAGAGGAACACGTGTCGCGGCCATGAAAGAATCCCTGATAGGCCCTGTACTGAGTAAGGGTGGGGGAGATATAGCTCAGAGGCAGTCGTGTCCTTCCCTGCGAAACTGGCACTTGGGTTCTCTTGGGCTGCATAAATTGTATGCTGTGTTCGTGGCTGTTATGGCCGATATTTTACTAAGAAGCCAAACGCTGTTATATTTTTGACAAGTTAAAAAGAATAGTTGATTTATCATATTGTGGTCGGAGTCATTCATAGCAGCGCCGTATCACTCATGCACAAGCGACCGTCACTCTGGCCCCTTTACAGATGCACCACCATTGCACTCCATGTGGTGCTTCAGCGCATCAGGATGCATGCGTTTATTTCATGTACCTCAGAAACGCAACATGAAGCATCCTGTGGATGCTGCGCATGCACCCTGGGTCTTCATGTTGAATATCGGGACGCAGAGCCGATCCATAGGCATGCACATTTGGATGCATGCCGACGCAACACACACAAATGTCATTGTGAAACCAGCCTTAGAAATGTAAGTATATTTTTGGATTTCTAATATCCAGTAGGATATCGTCCAGTTTTTCCAGAAAATTTATACTGAATTTATTTTTAGAAATTTATTCCCAAAAAAGCAACTACCGTATATACTCGTGTATAAGCCGACCCGTGTATAAGCCGACCCCCCTACTTTTGCCCCCAAAACCTGGGAAAACCTATTGACTCGTGTATAAGCTGAGGGTGGACCCCAGCACAGGTATACAGCCCCCAGCAGTGTGGTATACAGGCCTCCCCAGTGGTAGTATACAGCAGCCTCCCCAGTGGTAGTATACAGCAGCCTCCCCAGTGGTAGTATACAGCAGCCTCCCCAGTGGTAGTATACAGCAGCCTCCCCAGTGGTAGTATACAGCAGCGCCTCCCCAGTGGTAGTATACAGCAGCCTCCCCAGTGGTAGTATACAGCAGCCTCCCCAGTGGTAGTATACAGCAGCCTCCTCAGTGGTATATACAGCAGCCTCCCCAGTGGTATATACAGCAGCCTCCCCAGTGGTATATACAGCAGCCTCCCCAGAGGTATATACAGCAGCCTCCCCAGAGGTATATACAGCAGCCTCCCCAGAGGTATATACAGCAGCCCCAGAGGTGTATACAGCAGCCTCCCCAGAGAAATATACAGCAGCCCCAGAGGGGTATACAGCAGCCCCAGAGGGGTATACAGCAGCCCCAGAGGTATACAGCAGCCCCAGAGGTACACAGCATCCCCAGAGGTGTATACAACAGCCCCAGTGGTATACAGCAGCCCCAGTGGTATACAGCAGCCCCATAGGTATATAGCAGCCCCAGAGGGGTATACAGCAGCCCCAGTGGTATACAGCAGCCCCATAGGTATATAGCAACCCCAGAGGGGTATATAGCAGCCCCAGAGGGGTATACAGCAGCCCCAGAGGGGTATACAGCAGCCCCAGAGGTGTATACAGCAGCCCCAGTGGTATACAGCAGCCCCATAGGTATATAGCAGCCCCAGAGGGGTATATAGCAGCCCCAGAGGTGTATACAGCAGCCCCAGAGGGGTATACAGCAGCCCCACAGGTATATACAGGCCCCAGCAGTGAGTTATATGTGCCCCCAAATGCTGGCACTCGTCCCCCTCCGTTATAAGCATCTTCCCCCCGGCTGCTTAAGTTACCATCCTTGCTCCTCTGATCCGCGCCGGTCTTCCACGGTCCCGCCCTCTGCTGCATCCGGGGTCCCCAGCCAGTAGCGATGACGTCATGCGACCGGCCGGTCACATGACCCCGGATGCTGCTGACGACGGAGCATGGAGCCCGGCGCGGAGCAGAAGAACAAGGATGGTAACTTAAGCAGCCGGGTGGGGGCCTTACAAGGAGGGGGGCGAGTGCCAGCATTTGGGGGCCATATATGAACTGCTTCCCCCTGCCGCTGATTGACAGGGGGAAGCAGTGCATATATAATGAGCGGCCCCACGTGATGGGGCCGTTCATACAGCAGCCTCCCCCCGCCTCCTCCAGCCTGAGTTACTGACCCGTGTATAAGCCGAGGGGGGGACTTTTCAGCCCAATTTTTGGGCTGAAAAACTCGGCTTATACACGAGTATATACGGTAAATTCACTTTAGTTCACTTGTGGAAGCCAAACCATATTTCTAAATCTGCTTATTTCAGTGCGATTACCTCATCATTTATCTAAGGATGGATTTCCAAATATCTCCTGAGAACAAATATTGATCGAAAGAAAAAATTTCTGGACGTTAACATTGCATATGATTTGTAGAGATAGGTGAATTTATGTGCATGCAGATTAATTCTCAGTTTTTATAAAAATCTGTATTCTGTATATCTTGCTAAATAGTTGAGTGACGGTAAAAAGAAAAAAAACTACTCTCCTTTATAGCTGCCACCGCTGCTCCTTCTCTACTCTCTAGTTCTCCACAATTTAATTAATATCTGGCCCAGTTTTCACTCTAGGCCAGAGCTTTTCATCATGAGTAAGTGTGGAGCTCACTGGGACGGGGTACTCGGTACCGGACCGGGGTACTGCTGGGGATATCACGGCTGTCTTGGTCTGGACCCTGTCCCGGGTTCTGCAAGTAAATGGGGTAATATTTACAGGGGAGTTTGTTGTGACGCCACCCACGAGTTGTGGTCAGGATGACCACCGCTGCTGCAGAACCTACTGGGATGATGTTTGGCAGCTGGAGATGTAATGGCTCTTCGCAGGTGTAAGAGAGTAAACTAATAAGCTGCTAAAACCAAGCTGACTGCCATTTTGTATTGGCCCAGGAAAGTAAAAAACACAGTCTTTGGTTGCCATGGTGACTGCTCTGTGTCTAGGAAAGTGAAAGCACAATCTCTGGTTGCCTTGGTGACGGCTCTGTCAGTTGCTCCTGTTGTTGTTGATTGCTCTCTGCGGTGGCCATTACTAGTGTAAGGATTACAGCAGAGCCAGTGCAAGCTATATGGGCCTTTAAAGTTGTTTGCAAGCCCTGTTGTGTGGACTAAAGACTTTATCTTGAACTGAGCAAGTGTCCAGCATCCGAGGAGAGGCTGAGGAGATGTTCCCCCTGATGGAGCGAGTGATTGGCGTCCAGGAAGGCCGTGAGTGACTGCGAAAGGAGAGCCGGCGTCTGGTGCCATCCACATTGGGAGGATCCTGACAAGGAGGCTGAGGAGTTGTTCCCCCTGATGGAGCGAGTGATTGGCGTCCAAGAAGGCCGTGAGTGACTGCGAAAGGAGAGCCGGCGTCCGGTGCCATCCACATTGGGAGGATCCTGACAAGGTCCTGACAAGCCCTGGAAAAGAGTGCTCCACAGATTGCACCCCAAGCTTACAGAACTAAAGTACTGGACATGTGAATCTGGCATTGGCTGGTAAGCTGCCGAATTCTGCTGTTTTTTTTACAATACGTTTTTTTTTGGCGCCAAAGGTTTGTCTTTTCTTTTTCTTTTTCTGGACTTGCTGCAGCCCACGTGGAATATACACCGGTGTAAAGCTACATTTGAGGTTGATGGTACCATAGTTTTGAGATACCCGGGTATCCCTGTGCTAAGTGTATAGCCAGTATTGATATAGTGTAATGTATTGTTATTAGTTGTGATAAGTTATACTCAGTGTGCCATCTCAGAGGTCCCATCAGACCGCCCACAGTTGATGTACATAGCCTTTAGTTAAGTTAAATCCTTGATAAGTCTAACGTGTAGGTAAATTTGTTCCTGGTTCTGAGTGTGATTTACATACCCTGGGAACTCTGAGATCGGTGCATTGATGTCGGCTAACGCTGAGGGTGTTAAACTGTTATTGGTAATATTTTAAGGGGATTTTGAGACTTTTACATTCCTTACTGAACCATACCTTGATCCCCATATCAGTAAAAATACTGTTGTTTATTTCTGCCTCTGTCTCAGTCTGTGACTCACTGGATCTTAATAGGACCTCCGGTCATTACATTTTTGGCGTAGTTGGCAGTATCCAGTGTTTGTCATGGACAGAGGCGGCGAGGGAAGAAATGACCCCACCACACCAGCAGTCATGCTGGGTGCGGATCCTTTGGCATCCGCGGCAAATGTGGGAGGGTATGTGCCGGTAGGAGCTTTACTCCAGCACATGCCGAAATACGACGGGCATAACATGGCGTTGCAGGATTGGGCTGAGAGGGTCCGGAGTATTCTGCGGATGTGTAATCTGGCTCCCGCAGTACGAGCAGAACTGGTATTAAATGCCCTAGAGGGCGATGCTAGGCGGATGGTGATTGTACGACCTGAGGCTGAGAGGAGTACGTTAGAGAAAATGTTGGTACTGTTAGAGGGGAGTTTGGGAGGTCGGGCCCGTGTGACCCAGCTTCGATCTTTTTTTTTTTAATCGCCCTCAAAAGGAAAATGAGTCTCTGATGCAGTACTCTAATACGCTACAGGAGACATTGAACGAAGTGCAGCGACTAGACCCAAGGGCCATGGGAGCGTTCCGGGAGGTAGACCGCTTGCTCCGGGACCAATTCATCACAGGACTAGTCAATAGGCCCCTTCGGGATAAACTGTTGGAGGTGGCCCGGGCTACCCCAGAAATATCTTTTTGGCAGATTCACCAGGCCGCGGTGGAAAGGGAGGCGGAGTCCACCCTGGTAGTTCAAGGGGCTGTGGACAGTATACGGATGGAAAAAAGCCGAATGCCAGTGTCAGGAGCGGAGGGACTGGTAGACGTTGTGCAAGCTCTGCGTGCCGAGTTGAAGGAGCTAAAGCTGGAAGTGTCTAAGATCAGAGCTGGGTCGTCTCCTACTCCCCTGGAGAGGCCACCAGCCACACCCTCTGGGATGGTGGTTCCACTGACAGCCAGACCGCCCTCTTTGAAAAACTCGAGCCCCCGTCCACGAAGAGTAGTTACCTGCTGGAGGTGCGGGCGCCAGGGACACATCTCACGATACTGCCGGATGTCCACAGTCCCCGAGACTCCTTCGTGAGGGTTAAACTCCCAGCCGCTGCCTTGAGGGGGCAAATCGCAGCGGCCCACCCCCCACAAAGCCCTCAACGGGAAGAGCAAGATTTGTTCGCATGCAGTCCAGTTTAAGAAGCAGAATTTGAAGGGCGGAAGATGAGTTGTTTGGTTGACACGGGATCTGAATGTACCATTATGCCTCTAGAAGTGTTCGAGGAATACTTCAGTCAACTAGTGGTCCCCGAAGATGGCCGAATGATAAGACTTACCGCCGCTAACAATGGCCAGCTGACAGTGAAAGGGATCGTGTGGATGAGGCTGAAAATGTTTGGTCAAGAGCTGGGTCAGAAAGGGGTAGTGCTGGTGGACCACCCCCCTAGAAGAGGGATGGAGGTGACACTTGGAATGAACTTTCTGCGAGATCTAAATCATCAGATGTATGCCCGCGAGGGACCCTGATACTGGACTCATGCTACAAGTCACCGACCAACTCAGAGAATGTTACACCGCCTAGTGTTGAACTGTGACCTGCTGAAAAGTGCAGTCCCTGGGGGCCGGGTGGGCCTAGTCCAAGTGCCATCACGGACCACAATTTCACTGGCACCCCGACAGGAGGAACTCTTAATGTTGCCAGTGGGGGCGGCGCAGAGGCTGAATGGACTTGAGGTATTACTTGAGCCAGCCCCAGAGAAGTTCTCTCTTGCCAAGGTGCATGTGGCCCGGTCTTTGGCGATTATGAAGAATGGACAGGTGCCAGTCAGATGCATTAACGTGTTGGAGGAGGCTGTTACCATTCCTGTTGGGACCATCCTGGCTGAACTGTTCGTGCCAGAGGGGAAGATGCCTGATAAGGCAGTGTTTGAATTGCGGCCAGACCCACAGTCATCCTGGACATATGCGGTCGAAGTAGGGGGGGCTGAATCTCCTACTGAAGACTGGAATGGTCGTGTGATCATGGATCAGATGGGAGTGGATCGGGAGGAACTGACTTCCGTGCAACTAGAGCAGTTGGAGAGGGTCGTGTGGGAACATGAAGAGGCCTTCTCGAGACATGGAGAAGACTTCGGGTGCTCTCCGACGATTGAGCCTGAGATTCCCACGGGGGACACCCCTCCCATTAGAGAACCTTATCGTCAGATTCCCCCGACACTTTATCAAGAGATGAAGGGCATGGTGGCCAGTATGCTGGACAATCAAGTGATACGAGAGAGCCAAAGTCCCTGGGCTGCCCCCGTGGTCCTGGTGCGAAAGAAGGATGGGACCCTCTGATTTTGTGTGGATTATCGGAAATTAAATGCGCACACGGTGCGAGACGCATACCTGTTGCCTCGGATTGAGGAGTCCCTGTCTGCATTAGGACGGGCCAAATACTTCTCAACGTTGAACTTGGCGAGCGGATATTGGCAGGTACCAATGGCTGAGAAAGATCGGGCAAAGACAGCATTTATTCTGCCAACGGGCTCTACGAATTTAATCGGATGCCGTTCGGACTCAGTAATGCCCCGGGGACCTTTCAACGCCTTATGGAACACTGCTTAGGCGACATGAATTTCGAATCGGTACTGATATATCTAGATGACATCGTGGTGTTCGGGACATCATTTGAAGATCATCTTGAGAAGTTACGACAAGTGCTCCAACGGCTCAGCCGCCATGGATTGAAAATAAAACCGAAGAAATGTCAAATGTTCAAGAGTCGCATAGAGTATCTAGGCCATGTGGTGACTCCCGACGGGGTGTTACCCTCAGCCAGTAAGATCTTAGCGGTACAGGAGTGGCCACCTCCCTAGACCCTGCGGGAGGTTCGGGCTTTCTTGGGATTCGCGGGGTACTATCGACGATTTGTGCCCAGGTTTTCACAAGTAGTGGGTCCTCTGAATGAACTTTTAAGAGGGACGGCGCTGGGTCCTCGCAACCGTCCTATTCAATGGGGGGCTCAGCAGCAAAAGGCTTTTGACGAGGTGAAAACTGCCCTAATGAGTGCCCCGTTGTTGGCATATGCCCGGTTTGATACCCCTTTCCTGTTGTACACTGACGGTAGTCTTAACGGGTTGGGGGCGGTACTGGCCCAAATTCAGGATGGCTGGGAGCGGGTCATCGCCTATGGCAGCAGGTCTTTAAGGGACACTGAGTGCAATCCGGCTAACTATAGTTTGTTTCGCCTAGAGCTGCTGGCCCTGGTGTGGGCAATGACGGAGCGCTTTGCTGAGTATCTAACAGGAGCTGAGGTACTGGTCATGACCAATAATAATCCTCTTGCTCACTTAGAGAATGCGAAACTGGGAGCGTTGGAGCAGCGGTGGGTCGCCCGCCTTGCTAAGTTTAATTATCAGATTAAGTTTCGCTCTGGGCGAGTAAACGGAAATGCGGATGCACTGTCAAGGGTACCCCTTGGGTTTGGGGGAGAAAGCATTGATGACCAGCTCGAGGACACAGAGACCTCTGACATGGGGCAGATGCCTATCTTCCGCAGTGTGGTACATACAAGTGGGGTGGCATCAGGGATGCCGTGTGTCCTGGGAAAAACGCCAACAGATTGGGCAAAAGATCAGAACGAGTGCCCTGACATCTCGCAAGTGCACACCTGGGTACAAAATGGGATTTGGCCGAGTGCAGAGGACAAGGACCAACTATCCGCAGAAGGAATTAAACTATTGCGACAGGGGGATAAGTTGTATGTGGAACAGGGTCTTTTGTATCGTAAGGTCTATCTGCCATCTGAGCTGCAGCATCGGTACCAACTGGTAATCCCTTTGGGGATGGGTCCAGTGGTCGCCCCCGAAGCACATGAGAAAGGAGCTCACTTTGGTAGTGAAAAGACACTCCAGTGGCTACAGCGAGTCCTCTATTGCCCTGACCTGGGAGGGATGGTAGCGGAGGCGTGTCGGCAATGTCGGGTCTGTGGGCTCAGTAAGAGTCCTGAGCAGCGGGCCCCTACACAAACAATTAAAACGTCTGCCCCCTTGGAATTGCTCATGATTGATTATGTCTTAATAGGGTACTCGACGTCGGGGTGCTCCTATTGCTTGGTGATGACAGACCACTTCACTAGATATGCTGTGGCGGTGCCAACGAGAGATCAGACAGCAGAGTCGGCAGCTAAGGCCATGTGTCGTCATTTTCTCCAAGTGTTTGGGTGTCCGCAAAGAATACACTCAGATCAATGCACCGGCATTGATGTCGGCTAACGCTGAGGGTGTTAAACTGTTATTGGTAATATTTTAAGGGGATTTTGAGACTTTTACATTCCTTACTGAACCATACCTTGATCCCCATATCAGTAAAAATACTGTTGTTTATTTCTGCCTCTGTCTCAGTCTGTGACTCACTGGATCTTAATAGGACCTCCGGTCATTACACAGGTAGAGCTTGGTTCCCCGGGCAGAGATAGTAACAGTCTATAGATGGTGCTATGGATATTGCAGGATAGGGGTAGTAGTAGAGATGATAGCTGCTTGTGAGGGAACGCAGGATTTGAGCACAAGGATCACACAAACTCACAGTTTTGAAGTTTTCCAAGTCTTTACTGCAGATGATGTTGTTAGCAGAGTACTGACCACGGAGTCTGTTCCGGGGCCGGATTGCTCCCACCCTGTCTGGGTCCTCAGCTTCCCTCTCCTGCGCTGTGTGTGTGGCCCTGCTACTGCTTCAGCTATGCTGCTGGCCTGTCTCTCCTCACAGGTACCCCCTTTTCTAGGCCATTTGAGTCTTTCCTCTGTATTTCTGACCCCGCCGTGTTGCTTCGCTGAGGTACAGTGTAGATATATAACCTCCAGTAGTGCGGTGTTTACTGTGCTGCGTGTGTCAGTCACAGTTTCGGGTCCGGTATCCGGTCTGTGCGCTCCTCCGGGGTGAGTTATAAGGTAACTCAGTCTCCCAGATGTGTTCTCCTGTTTCTCTGACTCCTTCCCTCAGACCCTGGCTAGACCTGGAAGTGGGTAGCATGCTGTGGAGAGGCCTAAGGCAGCCCCTTTACACCACCAGTCTTTCTTCCTCAGTCCTCCCAAGAACTGAACTAATTCAAACTGACTAACTGTCACTGCCACACTGAGGTAAACAACATTAGCTCCTCCTACCACTCTACTCTTCCCCACTTCCTCTCCACACCAGAATATATAGGGAAGCAGCTTCAGCTCCCCCTTCTGGCGGAAGACGCTAGTGTTGTGTTGTGGGTTGTGTGGGGAGTTAACACTTTGTGGTGTTACTGTGGCACATTAACCCCTGGGGTACCACATTATCCCCAGATATAATTGCACATTCACCAGAGCTTATTCACAGCCATATGCTTGAAATAGTGAACATGGGACCTAAGATGTGACATGGCACAGCCATAGTGGACCAAATAGTGGGCTCAAATCACCGGGAACAGATAGAATAATGAAATAATGTATTTTGTTGTTTTTATTTTTTTGTAGTTGCTTAATGCGCCATCTGCCATGGGTACTCCCTTATCTCAGTCCGGTCCTGCTCACTTCCATAGCTTCACATCCCCAACCCAGTGTTCACTTTAAACCGGGGCTTTCAGCTACAAGCAGGCCACTGAGTTCACTGTTCATTCTTCAGGCTTGTGATTTACAAACCCTGGAAGCTCCAGTCTAGAGAGAATGCCAGGCTAGAGATGCAGTGGACAGCGAGCAACAGGAGCAGTTGGTGAGGTGAATACAAGTATCCTTTTTTGTTTTATATCTTATGGCCACTTTACACGCGGCAACAGGAAGATAGAAATCGGCAAGTGTCGGAGACAGTTGTACCTTTTACCTTCAAAACACCTTGCAGATACCTGAATTACACGCAGCCACTTCAAGGTGTTTTGAAGGTAAAATGTACAATTGTCTCCGACACCTGCCGGTTTCTATCTTCCTGTTGCCGCGTGTAAAGTGGCCATTATGTTTATTATAATGGCAATTAAATTCCCAAAGAATACTTTCACTGTGAATCGAATTTCCCAGAAAAATCAGTGTAAGGGCCCTTTCACATCAGCGTTTTTCGTAATTCGCGGCAGATGCGGTGAAAAAAACCGCATCTGCCGCGTTTGCCGCATAACGGTTCCACTTGCGGCACGGTTTGCGGTTTTTTCCATAGGAAGTATAGGGGGACTTGCGGCAGATGCGGCAAGTGCGGTATTGCACTTGCGGCAGGTGCGGCAGAGAAAAAAACCGCGGCTTACTGCGGTTTTTTTCTCTGCCGCACCTGCCGCAAGTGCAATACCGCACTTGCCGCATCTGCCGCAAGTCCCCCTATACTTCCTATGGAAAAAACCGCAACCGTGCCGCAAGTGGAACCGTTATGCGGCAAACGCGGCAGATGCGTTTTTTTCACCGCATCTGCCGCGAATTACGAAAAACGCAGATGTGAAAGCACCCTAAACTTGTGAATTTAAATTTTGTCTAATCTACTTATCTCTAGTCTTTTGGATGAAATAAAAAGTGTATACTAAAGGTTTATCTGTTTCAAAACTGAAGTAAACAAGAATCTTTTGTTAATTGTTCAAGTTTAGTGTTGGAAAAAATAGCTGCTAGCCCATGAATTTTTATGTCATCACCAGCAATCAGGGGTTCCTCTCCTCTGTGACCCTCTTGCCAGGCAGGTTCTTTTGGCAATCCTGCACCCTTCCAGCATCTAGCATTTATTTTTTGCTTGGATTAAAGGTTTCTCATATTTGGAATAGCTGTTCTCTCTTTCACAACTTTGCGCTTTCTGCTCTCCTAAATTGCTGGCGGTATTTATCTATATAATTTATCGATATATATTTGAATTGGCTTTTTTGCTTTTTTTACATAAGATTTTATAAGGTAGCCATTTTTTTTAGTATAGTTTATCCATACAGCATATGCTTGCTGATTTATTGCAAAATGTATTTTGTATTTTGCTTCATAGCATGTATCTGCTGTTTTCCTTTGACATTCAGCATATACTTCTTGCTTGGCCAGTTGGTCCTGTGTGTTATAATCATCCTTCAGCCTGTTGGCTGTAATTTTTTGCTTTATAAAACACATCAGATTATAATATGTAGCACAAATTTGGTGACAGAAAAGTGAAAAAAAGTTTTAAAGTTATATGTGGTCCGACTTATAATGCCATTGTCTGTATTACAATCAGTTTATATGTCCCCCATCATGGCATATATGTCCCCATCCTGGTATGTATCCCCCATTCTGGTATGTATATATATATATATTTGCTTAGAACAAAGAGAAAAGGGACCCGTAGAATCGGTAGCACACCACAAAACGGTTACCGTCGTCTGTCGTCCCCGACTCCCTGTCCCTGCTCCAAACCACTCCAGTCATCCTGGCCGAGTGAAATAAAAGGACTAAGCATCAAAAGGGTGAGTGCCGCTGAACTTTTTTGTTATAAGCACTTGTTTACGGTCTTAATGAAGCATGCAACACCTCTGCATAGGGAAAAGCGAGGCTAATCATACAAGCTGACTGGACTGTTTCTGCATCCCAGAGTTGCCCGGTTAATCTTCATATATTACAATGAATATATATATATATATATATATATATATACTCCATCCTGGTATACATGGTCCCCTATTCTGGTATATATGTCTCCCCCATTCTGTCATGTATATATAACCCTCCCATCCTGGTGTTTACTGCATATAACACCCATCCTGGTGTATATATATCCCCCAACCTTGTGTATATATATCCCCCATCCTGGTGTACATGGCCCCCCATCCAGGTATATATGTCCCCCCATCCTGATATATATAAATATATATATATATATATATATATATATATATATATATATATATATATATATACAGTAGTGGACAAAAGTATTGACACCCCTGCAATTCTGTCAGATAATACTCAGTTTCTTCCTGAAAATGATTGCAATCACAAATTCTTTGGTATTATTATCTTCATTTAATTTGTCTTCAAAGAAAAAACACAAAAAGAATTGTCCTAAAGCCAAATTGGATACAGTTCCACACCAAACATAAAAAAGGGGGTGGGCAAAAGTATTGGGACTGTTAGAAAAATCATGTGATGCTTCTCTAATTTGTGTAATTGACAGCACCTGTAACTTACCTGTGGCACCTAACAGGTGTTGGCAATAACTAAATCACACTTGCAGCCAGTTGGCATGGATTAAAGTTGACTCAACCTCTGTCCTGTGTCCTTGTGTGTACCACATTGAGCATGGAGAAAATAAAGAAGACCAAAGAACTGTCTGAGGACTTGAGAAACCAAATTGTGAGGAAGCATGAGCAATCTCAAGGCTACAAGTCCATCTCCAAAGACCTGAATGTTCCTGTGTCTACCGTGCGCAGTGTCATCAAGAAGTTTAAAGCCCATGACACTGTGGCTAATCTCCCTAGATGTGGACGGAAAAGACAAATTTACAAGAAATTTCAACGCAAGATTGTGCGGATGGTGGATAAATAACCTTGACCAACATCCAAACAAGTTCAAGCTGCCCTGCAGTCCGAGGGTACAACAGTGTCAACCCGTACTATCCGTCGGCGTCTGAATGAAAAGGGACTATATGGTAGGAGACCCAGGAAGACCCCACTTCTTACCCCGAGACATAAAAAAGCCAGGCTGGAGTTTGCCAAAACTTACCTGAGAAAACCTACAACATTTTAGAAGAATGTTCTCTGGTCAGATGAGACAAAAGTAGAGCTTTTTGGGCAAAGGCATCAACATAGAGTTTACAGGAAAAAAAAAGAGGCATTCAAAGAAAAGAACACGGTCCCTACAGTCAAACATGGCGGAGGTTCTTTGATGTTTTGGGGTTGCTTTGCTGCCTCTGGCACTGACTGCTTGACCGTGTGCATGGCATTATGAAGTCTGAAGACTACCAACAAATTTTGCAGCATAATGTAGGGCCCAGTGTGAGAAAGCTGGGTCTCCCTCAGAGGTCATGGGTCTTCCAGCAGGACTATGACCCAAAACACACTTCAAAAAGCACTAGAAAATGGTTTGAGAGAAAGCACTGGAGACTTCTAAGGTGGCCAGCAATGAGTCCAGACCTGAATCCCATAGAACACCTGTGGAGAGATCTAAAAATGGCAGTTTGGAGAGGCACCCTTCAAAGATCCGGGACCTGGAGCAGTTTGCCAAAGAAGAATGGTCTAAAATTCCAGCAGAGTTGTTAAGAGTTAATTGGTATGTATAGAATAGCTCCCTCATTCTTTGGTGGTACCTAATATGATATCTTTAAAATTGTATTTGAGTGCTTAAAAAATAACTGAAAGAACCACTACTATATAACCATACTCTTGAAAATCTCCTATATACTTTTTCTTCTCTCTGTAATCAAATTCCCTATTATCTTTTGCTTCTAGAATGGTGCAAGTGAAGGAGTTTTATTGTACTTCCCTTGTTTATTGTAATTTACAACACTCTTTATGCCTTTGGCAAGTTTAGAGTGAAAATAATTTTCACTCTAAACTTGCCAAAGTTATTAGCAAAAAAGTTACAATTAAATTCTCTTGTTTCAGTTTTTTGAAAAAAAGAAGTATGGGCAGATTTTCAAAAGCGATAAAATTCTTTAGAAAATGCTGATGTGAGAAAGTAAAGTAAAACTAAATTTATTATTTGTGTCACTAGATGGCAAACATATGGTCTAAAGAAGTAAAAAGCAGTAAAAACCTCAATTACAGCACAAACCTAATAGAAACACATCCTGCATAACCAGCACAATGACATTTTTTTACGTTATGATAACCAAATTGTGATGTGAATAGCATTTGCTTGTAATGAACTGAGTCTCACGCAAATATTTGGTCTGTCACATGCTGAATATGCTTCTAAAGTATGGACATCTGAAATTAACATTAAGGATGCAGTGGTACAAATTAAAAAAAGTACTATAGTATAATAATGCCAGAACCGAATATGCCTTGAAATGTCTTAAAAATGTCTTTCTTCAGGAAAGAATTGTGGTATTGTTATGACCCATAAGCTTGGTATACAGGCCTCAGCAGTATATACAGCAGCCCCCAGGGGTTATACAGCAGCCCCCAGGGGTTATACAGCACCCCCCAGGGGTTATACAGCACCCCCCAGGGGTTATACAGCGGCCCCCAGGGTGTACCCAGCGGCCCCCTGGGGGTACCCAGCAGCCCTCAGGGGGTACCCAGCAGCCCCCTGGGGGTACCCAGCAGCCCCCAGGGGTACCCAGCAGGCCCCTGGGGATACCAACAGCCCCCTGGGGGTACCCAGCAGCCCCCAGGGGGTACCCAGCAGCCCCCTGGGGGTACCAACAGCTTCCTGGGGGTACCAACAGCTTCCTGGGGGTACCAACAGCCCCCTGGGGGTACCAACAGCCCCCTGGGGGTACCCAGCAGCCCCCAGGGGGTACCAACAGCCCCCTGGGGGTACCAACAGCCCCCAGGGGGTACCAACAGCCCCCAGGAGGTACCCAGCAGCCCCCAGGGGGTACCCAGCAGCCCCCCTGGGGGTGCCAACAGCCCCCAAAACCTGGCACTGTCCCCCCTTGTAAGGGCCCCCCCCCCCCCGCTGCTTATACATTACCATCCCGGTGTTCTGATCGGCGCCGCTCCTCGGTGCTTCTTCTTCATCCTCCCGTCCTCGCTGGCTGCATCCGGGATCTCCGGCCGTCGCGCGATGACGTCATATGCCTGCGACGGCCGGAGATCCCGGATGCAGCCAGCGAGGACGGGAGGATGAAGAAGGAGCACCGAGGAGCGGCGCCGATCAGAACACCGGGATGGTAATGTATAAGCAGCGGGGGGGGGCCCTTACAAGGGGGGACAGTGCCAGCTTTTGGGGGGCATATATGAACTGCTTCCCCCTGCCGCTGATTGACAGGGGGAAGCAGTGCATATATAATGAGCGGCCCCACGTGACGGGGCCGCTCATACAGCAGCCTCCCCCCGCCTCCTCCAGCCTCCACAGCCCCCACCATTGCATTTACCGTATTGACCCGTGTATAAGCCGAGGGGGAGACTCTTCAGCCCAAATTTTGGGCTGAAAAACTCGGCTTATACACGAGTATATACGGTATATATAATTATAATAATAATCTTCATTTATATAGTGCCAACATATTCCACAGCGCTTAACAAATTAGAATCATAAACAGTCATAAGAAACAGTTTTTGGCCTTGTTCACACATATCAGCTTTTTTGGGCTTCTCTGCATTTTTGTAGCTGTTAAAAAAAACACAGATGCGTTAACGCAGGGTGCAACTGAGTATAGCTATGTTTCTTCACTACACTTGCATTTTTTTTCCCCCAGTCCAAAAAACGCTGCATGCAGCGTTTTTTGGGTGCTGTAAAAAAACGTAGGGGTTGTTTTAAAAAACGCATGCGTTTTTTTAACATGGGGCCCTATGGGAAACGCATGCGTTAAAGCAGGGCACATATAGGCACCTGCGTTAACGCAGATGCGTTTTGAATGAAAAAATGACAAAAATCAAAAACTTCTCAAAAACGTTCAGACGCACAGGGGCCACTTTTTGGCACTCTTAGAAAAACGCATGTGGTTTTTTGAGTGCTAAAAATAGCGCAAATTGTGTGTGAACAAGGCCTTAAAAAGCAAAAAATAATGATGATCCTGCTCGCAAGATCTTACAATCTACAATAAGGTGCGGTGACACAAAGTACAGAGGCTTATATATACATATATACATAGAGTATTTATGTACAGGGTGGGCCATCTATAAGGATACACCTATATATAAAATAGGAATGGTTGGTGACATTAGCTTCCTGTTTATGTCAGAATAGTATATGGGAGGGGGAAACCTTTTCCAGATAGGTAGTGACCATGGTGGCCATTTTGAAGTTGGCCATTTTGGATCCAACTTTATTTTTTCAATGGGAAGAGGGTCATGTGACACATCAAACTTATTGAGAATTTCATAGGAAAAACAATAGTGTGCTTGATTTTAACATAACTTTATCCTTTCATGAGTTATTTACAAGTTTATGACCAATTATAAAATGTGTTCAAAGTGCTGCCCATTGTGTTTGATTGTTAATGCAACCCTGTTCTCCCACTCTTGACACGCTGATAGCAACACTGCAGAAGAAATTTTAGCACAGGCTTCCAGTATCCGTTGTTTTAGATGCTGCACGTCTCATATCTTTACAGCATAGACAAATGCCCGAGTGGGCCATTTATATGGATACACCTAAATAAAATGGGAATGAATATTGATATCAACTTGAAATAACTCATGAAAGAATAACGTTACATTAAAACCAAGCATACCATTATTTTTCTTATGAAAATCTCAATAAATGTTATGTGTCACATGACCCTCTTCATATTGAAAAAAATAAAATTTGATCCAAAATGGCCAACTTCAAAATGGCCGCCATGGTCAACATCCATCTGGAAAAATTTTCCCCTCCCATATACTAATGTGGCACAAACAGGACGTTGATTTCACCAACCATTCCCCTTTTTTTAGATGTATCCATATAGATGGTCCACCCTGTATATGTAACAGTGCAAAAGTTTTAGGTAGGTGGCAAATAAAATGCTACAAGGTAGGAATACTTTCAAAATTAGAAGTGCTTATAGCATACTTTTAATTATAAATAAAATGCAATGTGAATGAGCTAGAGAGAAATCTTGACAACTCAATATTTACTTTCACCACAATATGCCATCAAAACAACATCTATTTATTTAGTTACACATGCAAAAAATTTTTGAAGAAACTTGGCAGCGAGATTTGTTTCAAACATCTTAGAGAACTAACCACAAATATTATATGAATTCTATCTCCTCATGTAATCACAGACTCGATGTTGAGACCAAGTATTTATGAAGGCCCCATTTCACAGCGCGATGTTGGAACAATGTCGGCAACAATCTCGTGGGTGTGTGGTTGTTGCAGACATTGTTGGTGAGATGTTACACGTCTAGATATCGTGGACAACTCACCAATGATGTTGTGAGCAGGTATCGTTCACACAACCCAGCGAACAATCCCTGCTGATTGCTGTGAATGGGCAAAGTCGCAAACGACATCGTTAATGCGATGTCACACACAACAATATACCACGTTGGCTGATCGTTGATCGTGTGGTTTGAGAACATGTTCTCAAACCTGCGATCAGCGATCCAACAAATTATCATTACAACTTTGCAGAGTCACACGCAACGACGTCGCAATGATGTCGCTGGAATGCCTCCAAACCAGTGACGTATCAGCGATGTCATTGACGATGTTCCGTGTAACGGGTTCTTTAGAGTAACAGAATCACTTCCAGGACTTCTTATACTTCTTTACACAAAAATACTTCCTAATGATATCGGCTAGTAGGTTGGGGTTGTTGTACTACTACACAATAAATTGGAGCTTATCAGATGCCTTTTTCATGATATTACATGATAGATAAGCCGCTGCTTGTATTTCTCAGCATTGAGAAAACCATTATTCCTGATAAAATCTCTGACTCAATTTGCTTAAATGCAGCCCTAAACTTGCACAGAACTTTCCCCATGCTTCACTGTTGTCTGCAGCGAATTAGCATTGTGTTTTCCTCCAGCCATTACATTACAGCCAAATATTTCAAATATTGATCAATCAGACCAGAGCACCTGCTGCCATTTTTCAGCACCCATTTCCTATGTTTTTGTGCATAGCTGATTTGCTTGATCTTGTTTCCTTGTTAAAAGTATTGCTTTTTTTACTGTAATTCTTCAATATCTGTCTAGATGGGTTCCACTGGTTTCAGCCAATTCTGTACATATGACACTGCTAGATACCTTCCAATTATGGAGGAAAGTAAGCATGTTGCACTATGTGTCCTTGGCCAACTACTAAATCTATGGTCTTCACCATTGATAATTTCTTTCTACTTTATCAAAAGAGCTGGAACAGCACATATTGAAATCTTAGGCTGGGGTTCCACATAAGCCCTCAGTCCGTTTTTGGCTTCAGTTTTCTCATTTTTTTTTCTAAGTCCAAAAACTGACAGAAAAACGGATTGGATGTAATAAACACCCTGTCCGTTTTTCTATGGAGCTCCAAACATTGCCCTGTCCGTTTTTGAGTCAAAAACGTTGCATGCAACGTTTTTGGTATCATTTAAAAAACGCATGCGTTTTCATGCGTTTTTTTAACATGGGGCCCTATGGGAAACGCATGCGCGAACGCATGCAAATGCGCACTTGCGTTTGCGCATGCGTTCGCACATGCGTTTTTTTAATGAAAATTCCAAAAACGTTCAGGAGTGCAGGAGGCTCAAAAAGCACCCAGAAAAAAACGGATTGGTGATGAAAATCACTTCCAAAAACGGATTTCTATGTGTGACCACAGCCTTAGTCTGGTTTGAAATCTGTGCCTGGATGACATCTTTATGATACAATATAACTACACTGTGTCTTGTTGCTTTGCTCAGTCTTTCTATGGTTTATGACTTGTGACTTGACATTGTCTTTCACAACTTCACCTTTGTAGCAGAGCTTGACTGTTTTTCATCCTTTTTTAACCTCTTATACTGCTAAAATATTTTAATTATCTTTGCTCCAACCTACATATTAAAATGATGAGCATTATCACCTGTTTGACTGATTACTCATACACTTAATAAGTATCCTAAAAAATCCAGGCCTTTTTGCAAGTGTGCATTAAAGAATTAGGGTAATTCTGCTTGAAGGCAAAGAATAGTCATGCTGTATATTAATTCAAATAATATTTCTCTTTTGTCTATTAACTTTGCATTTTGTTAATTAAAACAAACTACCACTTCTCCTTTTGAAAATATTTTTTACTTTTGCAGTATTCTTCTCACACCACCTAAAGGCCCCGTCACATGGGGCGACATCGCCGCCAATTACATAGGCGATGTAGGGGTGTGGCCTATCGGCGGCAACGTCGCCTCATGTAAAGGGGCGATGTCAGCGGCGCCGGGATATCACCTGGTTTCAGAGCAGTGCTCTGAAACCAGGCGACCGATCTGGGGCGATGTGCACACATCGCCCCATGTAACCGGCCGCCTGCGACCTGTCAGGTGATGGGAGCCATAGGCTCCCATTGTCCTGCATCGCCGCTGGGGTTTTCAGACACCCCGGTGGCGATGCCTCCTGTCAGCTTGCCGGTGCGGGGCTGGAGATGTCGCGCCATGTAAATGGGGGATGGCGACGCTGGCGGGGTGCCAAAAACATGCGCGCACCCGCCAGTAGCCACTGACATCTCCAGCCCCATCGCCAGGTGTGACGGGGCCTTAAAACCTGTGCAGAATATCCTCCTATAGGTGTTATTTCTTACACTTTTTGAATGTGCAGGTTTGGGTGATGCATAGATGATGTCACCATAAGGTGTTCTAATCTGCCTATGTAGTTCCTTTTAACATCCAGAACATATTTTAGTCAACTATTTACTTGTAATCATTTTTTCAAGGTGATAATTCATAGGTTTGAACTTCTGCTCGCTTCCTATGTATGATCTAAACTTGCTTACATAATGTTGCCTATAGAAAGTAATATATTATGTTTGACCACTAACTTGTTACACAAAAGTATATATAAATCTATTAGATTATGAGAAACATGTATTTGTGGCAGAGAATGCCAGGGTTCAGCCAATCCCTGTTAGCTTTGATGAAAACTGATTTGTGAACCATAAGATAAAACTGGCAGTGTTGTTGTTTAATTTTGACAATGGCAGGTTTCAAAAATCCAATGAAACCTGCATAAGAATTAGAATTTAAAATTCAATTAGTTCTAATCCATCTGTCATCCATGTGCATGCTTTTTAATGTTACACGTAAAGGATCACAGTCAAAACAAATCAAGTGTATCACATAACAGTCTTATTAAAAGTCATAGGATCCTACTAATTTAAACATTTTCCTGATAGTTGTTAGAATTTAGGCTTGCATTTTTTAATATTTTTTCATTTTTTTTTGAAGATGATAAATATAATGAATATTTTTATAAAACATTTATAATATTATAAGAACTGAATGCTCAAATGTAGAACTGCTATTCTTTATTATTCCACAAGCTAGCAGCAATATTTTTTAATCTTAAAACAGATAATGTTCCCCATTGAAAGTGTTATCTTTCACATATGCTCCATTTATCAAAGTTTCTAAGGTTCCTCATTGCTATATATAGACCGTCTCTTTCCCCAATGTGGGCTATTAATTTAATTGAGTGTCAACCATAATAGCCTGGCTACTAAAGAGCACTCCAGAACACTACATCATTATCACAAATACAAGAGACTTGGGAATTCATATTCCAAAATCCCTGGTTTTGTGAGTTCAACAACAGGTACAGATGAACAGCAGGTGTTTGGTGTGTTGTTCCACTTAGGTCCTTATAATGTATACATTGCGGAACTGAACTCACACAATGGAAAATGTAAGACCTTTATTAGCACAAAAATCCCAGTAGCGGGGCTATGTATTCTGAACATTAGATGTTAACTGTTTCCTGAGCATGTGATAGAATTACTCTGCACCCAGGTATTTTTTAATGGTACTGAGCTTGCACTATGAGCAAATAAAAAACTATATATATATATATATATATATTACTTTCTGCTCGATATGCATTTTTCTAATCAAGAAAAACACCTTTACACTCAACAGAAATGTCAGTAAAGAATATGCACATGATAACAAAAGACATTATCCAAAGCATAACTTGATATACGTGCATTATTAAGCTCACAATGTGCCCATTTAGCAGATACATATGAGGCGGTCGACTGGGAAGGGGGTACTCAGATACCGGGATAGGCAGTTGCTTCCATGGGGGATCACGGCTGTTCGGTTCCCATTTCCGTGCCCTGGACCCTGAGTGGTAGGGGATGGGGTGAGGATGATGATTGGGGGAATTGGTATCGTGACACCACCTGTGGTACCTGGTAATAGGGTTACCAGCACTGCGGTCGGCCGCTGAGGTGATGCAGGTGCAGCTCAGAGTAGTACAGCTCCCCACTGGTGGAGCTTTACCTCAGGGCAGTGGGGCGGATGAGGGGAGTAGTAGTAGCAGTCCTGCTGTGAACTCTGCAGGCGGCGGCAGGGAAGCAGGCACACACAATAGCCTTTGGTTTCAGTACCTTTTTACTGTTGTCCGGTAACAGGCACAGTCCAGGAGGGTAACCAGGTGTCGGTGCAGCTTGGGCATTCACCTTGGAGAGTTGGGAGGCCTCCTTTGTTAGTGTGTGCATCTTTTTGGGGTAAGCTCTGCCTTTAGCTGAACCTGCCGCTACTTCTCCCTCTCAGGCTGCTGTTCCACAACTGACAATGAGGACTTCTCTGTGGGATTCCTATCCTCGGCTAGGTCCCTTGTCCTTTACTTGGTCAAGTTTGGATTCTTCTACTGGTGGCTTCAGGGGCACTGGATCCTCCTCATCTGTCCAGACTATTCCTGCTACTATATCTTATCAGCAGTTGCGGACTCCGGTGTCCAGGTAACTAAAGGGTTCACAAGTCTGTTCCCTTCTTCTTGCTTCTCCCACTGGCCTCCGTCCCTCTTCCTAGGCTCAGCACAGCTGGATCAGTGTCCCCTGGTTCTTGGCCTGCTTGGTCCCAGCAACCAGCTCCTTACAACTACTCTCTTCTCTGTCTGACTGGAACTAACTGACTCCTCCCCTCAGGCCTGGATTTCTAAGGGGAACTTGCTTAAGGCAGCAAGTAGAGCTCCCCCTCCAGGTCTGGGGTGGAAGGTGTTGCATGCTGTAGGTACCAAGGTGTATATCCCTCCGTGCACCGATGCGTCCTGTGGCAATCCCCCACAGGGGTGCCATACATAAGATACACAACAGGGTTATAAAATACTTGTGCTGCTTGATGCGCCTTTCATCATGTACATATAAATGTGCTCCTTTGGTCAGGTAAGCTGTTTTTGTTATATAGTTACTGTATTTTTCGCTTTATAAGACACACCGAATTATAAGACGCACACCCAAACTTGGTGAAAAAAAGTGAAAAAAAAATATTTTTAATGATAAATGGGGTCTGTCTTATAATGTTAGTGTCTGTCTTACAAATCATATGCATGTCCCCCATCCTGATACATCAACCACCCCATCCTGGTATATATATACCCCATGCTGGTGCACATAGCCCCCATGCTGTCACACTGTTCCCCATGCTGGCACACTGTCATTCCCCCATACTGGCATAGTCCCCCATGCTGGCACCCATGAGCCCCCATACAGACACAGTCCACCCATGCTGGCAAATTTTCCCCATGCAGAAACACATAAGCCCCCATGCTGGCACAGTTCCACATGCTGGCACAGTGTCCCAATTCTGGCACACATTAGCCCCCATGCAGGCACAGTCCCCCTATGTTGGCACACATGAGCCCCTATGCTGGCAGAGTCCCCACATGCTAGCATAGTCCCCCCATGCTTACACAGTCCCCCCATTCTGGCACACAAAGCTTCCACCCTTGCCCACACTTAAAAAAAAAATAAACTAGCATACTCACCTCTCTCCATCACTCTCTGCAGTCAGCACTATCCCCGCTGTCTGTGCTGTGTCAGCATCTAGTCCTGTGAGCAGCACACGGTGATGACTTCACTATGCAGCAATGTTCACAGGACCGGAGGCTGGCACAGCACAGACAGCAGGGATAGCGTCGGCTGCAGGGAGTGATTGAGAGAAATGAGTATGACATCGCCGGGACACTCAATGACAGTAAGGAGAGTATAATTTTGTGTGAGAGCCTAATGAAGTTGCACCATAGGGCAAAGAAATGCATAGAGACAGGCAGATGTCTCCCTGTACACAGCTGGCAACCACCCACAATTTGGTAATCCTATTGCTGTTATTAGAGCCTGGGTTTGATTCTGATGTATTGGTTGATGCTACCACCTGGGTGGCTGTGGTATTTGTTAACCACCTTTTCTGCTATAGTGTGCAGGTACTCCGCACAAGGGAGCTGTTTAACACTGCCTCTAGACACTAATTTGCCGCAGCAGCTTCACTGCTAGATGGTTGTCTAAGGGCACTGCAGGATTGTGCTACTGTGGGTCACCATCACATATTAGAGCTTGGTTTGGCTCACTTTATATATTACTGCATGTTTTTTTCAACCAGGCATTGTTTGTAGGCCTATGATGAAATAATACACATGTTACCAAGGTGGTGTTTGACAGGTTGCGTCTGATAGGTTATCATTGTCGTATGTGGTCACTGTAAGCTATTAAGGATATATTTTGATGATTGACGTTTTTGATTGACTTCTATATTTGTAACAGTACCCTTTTCCGCACTTTGCTACCTGTGTATTGAGCTGTGATTGTAGCCAGGGTTGATCCCCTCCACTAACAGGCTATTAGCCTTTTTAAATGTTTTTAATGATTTTTTCTTGCTGTGTGCGACATAATTTTTGAATAAAGATTTATTTTTTGTATATGGTGGTGATCACCATTCTATTACTTGTCGCTTTTCCTTACACAAAATTACACTTTCAGGACAAGAAGAGGCAGCTCCTCTCCCAGATAATATTAGTGGTGCCCTCGGACTTTTCTCTTGAAAGTATGGAAAGAACTATTAACACAGGCTGCAGCTGCTGGGCTGCGGACCCACTCTGTACGCTCCTGTCATATGACCTGCTTCCCTGCTGGTGATTGACAGCGGGACACAGTGAATATTACATGAGCATAATGAGTGGCCCCATGTGACCACGGCCTACAGCTGCAGCCTGCTCCTGGCACATCCAGCCCCTGGACATGGCTCCGCAGGCCCCACTTTCCGATCGCTCAACAAATTTGGATTATAAAATGCAGCCTCCACTTTCCCACAAATTTTAGAGGAACAAAAATACGTTTTATAATCCAAAAAATATGGTAAATTAACAGAACATTCAAATTATGGAATGACAAACATTTTAATAAGGACTAAACTGCAAAGTATGTTGTTTTTGAAAGCACTTTGCAATTTTTACCACATAAGAATATGAGACAACACCTTTAAGATTCTACCTGCATACGATATGAACATTCAACATGTAAGCAAAAAAAACAGCCACACTTTGTAAATGCTATAATATACATACATTGAATATATGAATTGGAACTGCATTACTGCTATAAGACATATGTTTAAAATGAAGGTGCTTAGCGTACAAATTGACCAACTCATTGGAGCTCATCAGCCACGACAATGGTACTCTAAGGCTAGCTTCACACTGCAGGTCTGATCCAATCCGTGGCTGTCCGTGTAAACTGGACAGCCCCGGACCAGATTTTGGCCCCATAGTATCCCATAGGGTCGGATGGAAGCCGGATGGCAGCTCTCTGCCATCCGGTTTCTATCTGTCCGGGACAATCCGTGAGAATTTAAATTTTTCTCATGGACACAAAAACATTGCTTGCAACGTTTTTGTGCCCGAGGAGAAAAATCTCCCCTAATTGCCTTCTCCGGTATCCTCCCGGATTTACCCGGATCCTCCTGGATCCGGGGCAATCCGGCGCTCCCGAGCATGGGGGCCTATGGGGCCGGATTGTCCCGGTCCAGGAGGATCCAGGAACCGGACACCTGCGCCTGCACGCCGCTGTTGTTTCAGGACCGCAGCTATCTCCCTGCGAGCTGCGGTCCTGATTCATCAGCAGCTGCAGCTGCGTCGGGGTGCGCACCGGACCAGAAGGCATATTAGCCCTCCAGTTCTGTGTGCTGATCTGGTCCAGGGCTGTCAGGTTCACCCTGACAGCCACGGATCGGATCAGACCTGCAGCGTGAAGCCGGCCTTAGCAAACAAGTCTACAATTTAATGGGCAGATAGGAGCCAGCTCTAATTAAAATATGTTAGGCTGATAAGAAGATTGCTTAGTTCATTGTCAGCATCAAATGCCCTGTTCATATAGTACCACTAATTGTTTACTTGTTTATTAGCGGTTTCTGCCTTATTTACACATGGGATTACACTGTTCATTTGTGTTTTACCTATAGCTTTGAAGAGAAAAAGTTTCAACTTGTGGTACACAAAGTACAAATTGTTCTGTAATAGAGAGCCACAGAGACTTCTGTTCCAGTGCATGAATCCATAAGATTCATTTTTGTTTCTGTACACGTTTCTGTATGTATAAAGTCTTATTATAACTGGTTCACATTGCTAACAGCCATACCTGAATTAGATTTTTGTATATTTAATCAAATTCTTTTATAATACAAATTATACACCACTGGTGCATTATTAGCTTAATTTACTATTAAAATAACCCTTAAACTGTAGTGTCAAAAATGTATTCATAGATAGTTTAATGAAAACTGATTCGATATGAAGGGCAAATGTTGTAATTTACTCGTCCCGCATAACATTGCTATCATGGAATTAGAGCAGCTTCAATCACAATGAAATTCATCATAGCCTTTCTGTAATTATGTCCTTATCATTAAGTATAATTATGTGTAAACTAGAAAGGTTAATAATTTATGCTGAGAATTTTAGACATCACTTCTAAAACTTCATTTCTACATAACGAGATGACTAATAGGTTAAATTTATCTTTACACTGTGTATTAGCCAGTATATGGGAGATTAATGCCAATTTATCAAAATGCTGTAAATAAACAAATTAACAACTATCGTAATTAATGTTGGGGAGGTAATGCTTCCATGTCGCCGGTTGTCTGCAGAGAAAATTGCCAACACATTTTTTATTATTAATCTTTACGCATTTCCAAAAAGAATTGAAGAAATGAAAACCTGATACTTTGAACAATGCAAACGCTATATTAAAAGAACTTGTACCGTCTTATACCTGCATATATTATAAATGATTCTTGAGAGGCTTTTTTATTAATCCATTTTTACATTCAAATGTGTCGTCAAATCAAATTAATTTTTCATAAAAAATACAATTATTACTTTCTTCCAGACTTCTCTAGATTAATTACGGTTTCAATGGCTTCTTGCTGCAGGAATGAAGGAAGCAGAAATAGCGCAGTGTTCTTAAGTAGCAAAGATTTGTTTGACAATCTATTCTGTAAAGTTGGCAAGAACAATTGATAAGGCAAGGGTGCCAAATGCTTCTATTACCAGAGCATAATCTATGCACAGTATTTACTGGCACAAGACGCCACCAGGGACGGTCAGATGTACAGGTGCAGTAACTTACCTCCACTTAATATGTAGGATTTATGTTAATTAATGGCATCTTCTATACAAATCTTTTCCAATATAGAACCTAATGTACTATTCTTTATGATACACAATGTTATTACTGATTATACATTGTGGTTTCTGAGGACACTACTTAATACAATTAATTTCTATTGACCCCATGCTCGGAATAAAAGTATTTTGGCTGGTTAAGCAATTGGCAGTCATCCTGTTCCTGGCATCAGAATGAATGTGCGATTTGCATGGCTAAAATCTTCCAAGTACTCTGTGTAATTACTGTAACTATTACTAGTAATAACATTATTCTATGAAATGTTTATTGACTTTATTCATAAGGCACTTTTAATTTCCCCTAGTTTCAGTCCAAGTGCTTGTCATTATTGTTGTATATCTCATTTATATGGCCTTAGGGTGAACTTTAGTTTTAACACTTTCCAAGGTTATTATTATTTTTTTTTTACTTAACTTAAGTGTGAACAGATGTCAAATGCCTGTGCTCATTGCAGTGAATAGCTGGTTATGAGTGAAGAGATGTCAAAGTTGGCAGCAGTTCAGATACTACGTGAAGCCTATTTCTTTCTTCTTTTCCCAAAAAGTAAATTTACATATATAATTGTTAATGATATAGTCATTCTTATTTGAGTGTCTACATTGGGATCATGGCTCTCTGTTTATAATGCAACATGACAACTATGTCAAATATGCTTTCAGATAGACCTCACATATCCTCATGAAGATTATTAACTTGTAATGGAGTCCATAAGGATTCCCTTGGGTTACAGTACTTTGAATAACAAGAATTGCACTTTAGACTGTCCTATCCTTGTAGAAAAATATGAATCCTTTATAATAAACTATAAAATGTAAAATTAAAAATTAGCTTAATTTTCTAAAAGCATAATAAAACTCTCCATTATTAGTTTCAGAAATCCACTAGCTTCATGCACATTAGCACTTTTCACTATCTATTATATAATCGCGAATCGAAAAAGCGCCCCTTCACGCGCACTTTCGGCGCACTTCCGGCGTGGTCATGTGGATACGATTTTAACATTGGGCGCGAAGCGCCCAACGCTGCGCGAGCAATGGCCGCGAGGCCATTGCGAGTCGCTGGCCCAGGGCGAGCAATGGCCGCGAAGCGGCCATTGCGAGTCGCTGGCCCAAAATCGCTCCACAACCTCGGCTACAACCTTAGCGATTTACCGCTGAGGTAGCGCGAGCAATGGCCGCGAGGCCATTGCGAGTCGCTACCTCAGCGGTAAAATCCCTACCCCAGGACTATGCAGCGACTCGCTGCCGACAATGCCCGCCTCTGCTCCCCGCTACTCACACCCCACCTCCCACTATGCAGCTGCCCCATGTGTCTCCCCTCCAGCCCCGCAGCTGCCCCTGTGTCTCCCCTCCAGCCCCGATCCACAGCACTGCAACGCTCAACACACCCGCACCGACCTCCAGCACCGCACAACCCTCTCACCTCCGCTGCCAGCCCCCAGCACCGCACACACCTATCCTCACCTCCGCCGCCACACCCCATCCACAGTCTACTCCCTCCCCCCCCCACAATGTCCGCACAGCCCCCTTTCCCCCCACAATGTCCGCACAGCCCCCTTCCCCCCCCACAATGTCCGCAATGTCCACACAGCCCCCTCCCCCCCCACAATGTCCGCACAGCCCCCTCCCCCCCCACAATGTCCGCACAGAAACAAACCCCCCCACAATGTCCGCACAGCCCCCTCCCCCCCCATAATGTCCGCAATGTCCGCACAGCCTCCTCCCCCCCCCACAATCTCCGCACACACACCCCTCCCCCCCCACAATGTCCGCACAGCCCCCTTTTTCCCCCCCCCACAATGTCCGCACAACCTCCTTCCCCCCCCCACAATGTCCGCACAGCCCCCTTCCCCCCCCACACAATGTCCACAATGTCTGCACAGCCCCCTTCCCCCCCCACAATGTCCACACAGCCCCCTTCCCCCCCCACAATGTCCGCAATGTCCGCACAGCCCCCTCCCCCCCCCCCACAATGTCCGCACAGCCCCCCTTCCCCCCCCCCCACAATATGCTCACAGCCTCCTTCCCCCCCCCCACAATGTCCGCACAGCCCCCTTCCCCCCCCCCCACAATGTCCGCACAGCCCCCTTCCCCCCCCCCACAATGTCCGCACAGCCCCCTCCCCCCCCACAATGTCCGCACAGCCCCCTTATACCCCCACAATGTCCGCAATGACTGCACAGCCCCCTTCCCCCCCCACAATGTCCGCAATGTCCGCACAGCCCCCTCCCCCCCCACAATGTCCGCACAGCCCCCTCCCTCCCCCACAATGTCCGCACAGCCTCCTCCCCCCCCCACAATGTCCACACAGCCCCCCCCCCGCCAATGTCCGCACAGCCCCCCCCCCGCCAATGTCCGCACAGCCCCCCCCCCGCCAATGTCCGCACAACGCCCCCCCCCGCCAATGTCCGCACAGCCCCCCCCCGCCAATGTCCGCACAGCCCCCCCCCCCGCCAATGTCCGCACAGCCATTGTGTCCCCACACCCCTCCCTCTATTGTGTCCGCACACCCTTCCCTCTATTGTGTCCGCACACCCCTCCCTCCATTGTGTCCGCACACCCCTCCCTCCATTGTGTCCGCACACCCCTCCCTCCATTGTGTCCGCACACCCCTCCCTCCATTGTGTCCGCACAGCCCCCCCCCGCCAATCTTCGCACAGCCCCCCCCCGCCAATGTCCACACAGCCACCCCCCCGCCAATGTCCACACAGCCCCTACCCCCTAAGTCTAAGTCCGCCGCACCTAAGAGCCTATCCTATAAGCCCCTATCCCCTATGCCCCTAATCCCCTATGCCCCTATCCCCTATGCCCCTATCCCCTAAGCCCCCGCCGCTAACACCTAACGCCCTACACCCGAAGCCCCCGTCGTCCCCTAACCTAGCCGTCCATCCGTCCATCACTTACATGTCTTCAAGACATCTGATCGTCCGTCCGTCCGTCCGATCCTCAACTCCTCCGTCCGGCCAGGCGTCCTCTTCTTCCGACCCCTCCGGTCTTCTCGATTCCTTCCGCTATATCCAGGTCTTCCGCCGGCCTCGGTGATCTTCTATCTTCCCGTCCTCTTCATTTCTCATTCACATAGAATAGACGAAATATCCGCCATTGTATGTCAATGAGATATGAGCTGCTCTTCTGATTGGTTGCTGTTTTACTGTCTTCAGCCAATCAGAAGAGCCCCTCATTGACACACAGTTCTCCTTCAGGTCCGCCTTTTTTTCCCCATTGACATACATTAGCGGTATGTCGCCGATTTTATGGCCGCCCACCTGGTTCTATTTGTCGGCCCTAAAATCGCGGACACACCGCTAATGCATCTCTATGGGCAGTCAGCCCGATTTCGGATTGAACGCCAACCAATCAGAATTCGAGCTGACTTGCCCATAGACATGCATTAGCGGTGTGTCCGCGATTTTAGGGCCGACAAATAGAACCAGGTGGGCGGCCATAAAATCGCCGACATACCGCTAATGTATGTCAATGGGGAAAAAAAGGCGGACCTGAAGGAGAACTGTCTCACTTAAAATAAAGAATAAATTAAATAATAAATTAAATAATTAAAAAATATTTAAAAAATAATAAAAAATAATATTTTTAAAATAATAAAAAATTAAATAAAAATAATAATTAAATAAATACATAGCGGACCAAAATGAGAACTGTCTCTCACTTCAAATAAAGAATAAATTAAATAATAAATTAAATAATTAAAAAATATTTAAAAAATAATAAAAAATAATATTTTAAAAATAATAAAAAATTAAATAAAAATAATAATTAAATAAATAAAAAAGTAATGGACCTAAAGGAGAACTCTGTCTCACTTAAAATAAAAAATAAATTAAATAATAAATTAAATAATTAACAATTCTTTAAAAAATAATAAAAATTAATATTTTAAAAATAATAAAAAATTTAATAAAAATAATAATTAAATAAATAAAAAAATAACGGACCTAAAGGAGAACTCTGTCTCACTTAAAATAAACAATAAATTAAATAATAAATTAAATAATTAAAAAATATTTAAAAAATAATAAAAATAATCTTTTAAAACTAATAAAAAATTAAATAAAAATAATAATTAAATAAATAAAAAATAATGGACCTAAAGGAGAACTCTGTCTCACTTAAAATAAAAAATAAATTAAATAATAAATTACATAATTAACAAATCTTTAAAAAATAATAAAAAATAATATTTTAAAAATAATAAAAAATTAAATAAAAATAATAATTAAATAAATCAATAAATAGCGGACCTAAAGGAGAACTCTATCTCACTTAAAATAAACAATAAATTAAATAATAAATTAAATAATTAAAAAATCTTTAAAATAATAAAAAACAATATTTTACAATTAATAAAAAATTTAATAAAAATAATAATTAAATAAATAAAAAAATAACGGACCTAAAGGAGAACTCTGTCTCACTTAAAATAAACAATAAATTAAATAATAAATTAAATAATTAAAAAATATTTTAAAAATAATAAAAATAATCTTTTAAAACTAATAAAAAATTAAATAAAAATAATAATTAAATAAATAAAACAGTAATGGACCTAAAGGAGAACTCTGTCTCACTTAAAATAAAAAATAAATTAAATAAT
The DNA here is from genome assembly GCA_033576535.1 of Allobates femoralis. Classification (NCBI taxonomy): domain Eukaryota; kingdom Metazoa; phylum Chordata; class Amphibia; order Anura; family Aromobatidae; genus Allobates; species Allobates femoralis. The sequence goes on along the minus strand of JARQOC010000003.1, from coordinate 520,782,511 downwards.
AAATTAAATAATTAACAAATCTTTAAAAAATAATAAAAAATAATCTTTTAAAACTAATAAAAAATTAAATAAAAATAATAATTAAATAAATAAAAAAGTAATGGACCTAAAGGAGAACTCTGTCTCACTTAAAATAAAAAATAAATTAAATAATAAATTACATAATTAACAAATCTTTAAAAAATAATAAAAAATAATATTTTAAAAATAATAAAAAATTAAATAAAAATAATAATTAAATAAATCAATAAATAGCGGACCTAAAGGAGAACTCTATCTCACTTAAAATAAACAATAAATTAAATAATAAATTAAATAATTAAAAAATCTTTAAAAAATAATAAAAAATAATATTTTAAAAATAATAAAAAATTAAATAAAAATAATAATTAAATAAATCAATAAATAGCGGACCTAAAGGAGAACTCTGTCTCACTTAAAATTAACAATAAATTAAATAATAAATTAAATAAATAAAAAATCTTTAAAAAATAATAAAAAATAATATTTTAAAAATAATAAAAAATTAAATACAAATAATAATTAAATAAATCAATAAATATCGGACCTAAAGGAGAACTCTGTCTCACTTAAAATAAACAATAAATTAAATAATAAATTAAATAATTAAAAAATCTTTAAAAAATAATAAAAAATAATATTTTAAAAATAATAAAAAATTTAATAAAAATAATAATTAAATAAATAACAAAGTAACGGACCAAAAGGAGAACTCTGTCTCACTTAAAACAAACAATAAATTAAATAATAAATTAAATAATTAAAAAATCTTTAAAAAATAATAAAAAATAATATTTTAAAAATAATAAAAAATTAAATAAAAATAATAATTAAATAAATAAAAAAGTAATGGACCTAAAGGAGAACTCTGTCTCACTTAAAATAAAAAATAAATAAAATAATAAATTAAATAATTAACAAATCTTTAAAAAATAATAAAAAATAATATTTTAAAAATAATAAAAAATTAAATAAAAATAATAATTAAATAAATCAATAAATAGCGGACCTAAAGGAGAACTCTGTCTCACTTAAAATAAACAATAAATTAAATAATACATTAAATAATTAAAAAATCTTTAAAAAATAATAAAAAATAATATTTTAAAAATAATAAATTAAATAAAAATAATAATTAAATAAATCAATAAATAGCAGACCTAAAGGAGAACTCTGTCTCACTTAAAATTAACAATAAATTAAATAATAAATTAAATAAATAAAAAATCTTTAAAAAATAATAAAAAAATAATATTTTAAAAATAATAAAAAATTAAATAAAAATAATAATTAAATAAATCAATAAATAGCGGACCTAAAGGAGAACTCTGTCTCACTTAAAATTAACAATAAATTAAATAATAAATTAAATAATTAAAAAATCTTTAAAAAAATAATAACAAATAATATTTTAAAAATAATAAAAAATTAAATAAAAATAATAATTAAATAAATCAATAAATAGCGGACCTAAAGGAGAACTCTGTCTCACTTAAAATAAACAATAAATTAAATAATTAAAAAATCTTTAAAAAATAATAAAAAATAATATTTTAAAAACAATAAAAAATTAAATAAAAATAATAATTAAATAAATACATAAATAGTAGACCTAAAGGAGAACTCTGTCTCACTTAAAATAAACAATAAATTAAAAAATAAATTAAATAATTAACAAATATTTAAAAAATAATAAAAAGAATAATCAAAAATAATAAAAAATTAATTAAAAATAATTATAAAAAAAATCATCAAATGCATTTAATAATAAAAAAATTAATAAAAAAAAACAGAAAAAATAATAAAAAAAATATAACATTTAAAATAATACACACAAACTGGCTGATACACCTATTATTGTTATTAATTCATCAATTTTAATGATTGATGCATTAAGAAGTATTGCTACTTTGTGTTCTAAGACCCTTACAACATAATTATTCAATTTTCCTTATATGATATCAACAATACAAATATATGTACTTGCTGTAAAGATGTCATTGGAATAATTGGATTATTATTTAAAAATCTTTAAAAAAAAATACACATATTTTAGACAACCGATGCATTTGCATTAGTCTAACAGCTATAACTATTATAATCAAACTAACGTACGTTCTAGAATCCCGATGCATTTGCATCGGGCTCACAGCTAGTGTTATATAACATTCTATTCCCTTTTTCAAGTCTCGTAACGTAGCCTTGGAGTTATAACTAATCTTTTATAAGTGGTTGTGGCTTCGTGTCTACGACGTCCTTACTCTATACTTGGGTCCTCATTTTAAAGGGGTTTTCAGGCTGTCAGAATTCTCCAGTGCTGGCACTGTAGTATGCAGTCATATCACTATTAGTATGGGATAAGCATGCTCCCAGTCACATTTTGACTTGACGACTTCTCTCAGTAAAAATGAATTTAATGAGGTTGTGTATATTGACAGTGGTGTGAAAAGTTGCTTGCCCCTTCCTGATTTCTTATTTTTTTGCATGTTTGTCACACTTACATGTTTCAGATCACCAAACAAATTTAAATATTAGACAAATTCAGAGTACAATAAAAAATAATATTGTGGTACCGTGTTAGCCAGAGAAATCGATATAAATACTTAAGTCCCAAAAAAAGTTTGAGAAAAGTATTATAGCAGTGATACCTTTATTGGCTAACAAGAAAAATTATATAAAATATAATTATAATTATATAATAAAAATATAATAAAATATAAAATAATATATAATATATATAATATAATATATAATATAATAATAATATATATAAAATAAAAATATAATTTTTCTTGTTAGCCAATAAAGGTATCACTGTTATAATACTTTTCTCAAACTTTTTTTGGGACTTACCGTATATACTCATGTATAAGCCGACCCGTGTATAAGCCGACCCCCCTACTTTTGCCCCCAAAACCTGGGGAAATCTATTGACTCGTGTATAAGCCGAGGGTGGACCCTAGCACAAGTATACAGCCCCCAGCAGTGTGGTATACACCAGTCCCAGAGGTAGATACAGCAGCCCCAGTGGTAGTATACACGCAGCCCCAGTAGTATATACAGCCCCAGTGGTATATACAGCCCCAGTGGTGATATAGACGCAGCCCTAGTAGTATATACAGCCCCAGTGGTAATATATACAGCCCCAGTGGTAGTATACAGGGCCCCAGCAGTATATACATCCCCAGTGGTAGTATATACAGCCCCAGTGGTAGTATACAGGGCCCCAGCAGTATATACAGCCCCAGTGGTAGTATATACAGCCCCAGTGGTAGTATATACAGCCCCAGAGGTAGTATACAGGGCCCCAGCAGTATATACAGCCCCAGTGGTTTATACAGCCCCAGTGGTAGTATACAGGGCCCCAGAGGTATATACAGCCCCAGTGGTAGTATATAGCAGCCCCAGTGGTAGTGTATACAGCCCCAGTAGTAGTGTATAGCAGCCCCAGCGGTAGTATACAGTATCCCCAGTAATCCAGGGCCCCCCCAGCCTGACTCCGGTCACCTGTAAAGCAAACTATACTTATCACAGTCCCGCTGTCCGCGCTCGCCGCTGCCGTCCGCGATCCTCCATCTTCATGCGACTTCTTCCTGTTTCCTGTGCTCGTCGCAGCAATGAAGTCATTGCCTGCGACGAGCACAGAAACAGGAAGAAGACGCATGAAGATGGAGGATCGCGGATGTTGGCAGCAGCAGGCGCGGACAGCGGGACTGTGATAAGTATAGTTTGCTTTACAGGTGACCGGAGCGACGCTGGGGGGGCCCTGCATTACTGGGGATGCGGGGGCTGCTGTATACCGATGTATACATCGGTATGTACCGATGTATACATCGGTATACAGCACAGACTCGCGTATAAGCTGAGGGGGGTACTTTTCAGCCCAATTTTTGGGCTGAAAAACTCAGCTTATACGCGAGTATATATACGGTAAGTATTTACATCGAAATATTAGACAAAGATTACACAAGTTAACACAAAATACAGTTTATAAATAAAAGTCTTTATTATTAAGGAAAAAAGAAATCCAAACCCACAGGGGTCTGTGTGAAAAAGTGATTGCCCCCATTAAAACACACCAGAAAGTCCACCTCTGACTTGCTTAAGTAAAACAAAATTAAGACTTTAGAATGACCTAGTTAAAGTTTTAACCTTAATCCAATTGAGATGCTGTGGCATGACTTTACAACACAGTTCATGCTTGGAAACCCTCCAATATGGCTGAATTACAGCAATTCTGCAAAGATAAGTGGGCCAAAATTCCTACAGAGCATTATAAAGGACTCATTGCCAGTTAATATAAATGCAAGATTGCAGTTGTTCCAGCTAAGGGTGGCCCAACCTGTTAATAGGTTTAGGGGCAATCATTTTTCCACACAGGACCCTGTAGGTTTGATTTCTTTTTCCATTAAAAATAAAGACCATCATTTATATACTGCATTTTGTTTACTTGTGTTATATTTATCTAATATTTAACATTGGTGATGTGAAACATTTAAGTGTGACATACATACAAAAGAATAAGAAATCAGGAAGGAAAAAACACTTCTTTTTCAAACTACTGTAGCTGGAATGTGGTCAGAACAATACATATCATAACCTTGTAAAATAACACCCACCAAGTCTTGTTATTAGCACAAGACAATCCCAAAAGCATTCACTATGCGGAATGTGAAGATTTACAAGTCAGCAGTCACATAAATTGACTTCAGACTTTCAAGCCAAACCTGGACAAACGTTTTCAAGTTTTTGTATTACTGTAACAGTAAGATCTATTAGTAGTATGGACTTTTTGGTTGCAGAGAATGAATATGGATCCAAGTGCCAGGGTACGTTTTGTGTACTTGGACAAGGGGATGCTTTGCAATGTATGGGGATGTACATAAACTTATTACTTTTATGTCACATTAATTAGATGATCATATGTACCTCAGAAATATAGTTGTGCAAAGAAGAGTAGGTTTTATCAATTTGTTATTACTGGTACAAAAGCCCAGCAGCTTACACATAATGTAAATGGGGTTCTTATAACCCCTCTATGTGCCCAGACTGGCCCCTCATACCTGAGATATGAATTTATATTCTGTCCAGTGCTGGCCTCCTATTGAGTCCAGGAGGCTGCTATTTAGTCATGATGTATAATGTCCTAGCCACCCCGTGGCTGCAAAACCTGCCCTGCAATTTGAAATATCCCAGCCCTCCTCTGGCTGGCACTTGAATGAAAGGAGCACTCGCGCCTGCTCAGTTAAGCGGGTGTCCGTGGCTCCACAGAAGCTAGTGCCGATGTCTCGCAAGATTTGTGGAGTCTCGCGAGACTTTGGCACCGAAGTTCTGCGAGATTTGTGAAGTCTCATGAGACTTCCGCACTTCAATGGATGAGCTCGGTCACCTGCTCCAGCGGCTCCACCGTGGCTCAAGCGCTGGCCAGAGAAGGGGCCGGAATTTTCAAATTGCAGGGCGGGTTTAGCTGCTGTGGGGATGTTATACATCAGAACTAAATAGCAGCCTCCTGGACTCAATAGGAGATCAGCGCTGGACAGAATGTAAGTTCATATCTCAGGTAAGAGAAGCAAGTCTGGCACATAGAGGGGTTATAAGAACCTCATTTTCATTATGTGTAAGCTGGGGGGCATAGTTTAAAAGGCCCAAAGGGGGTGACAGGTTCCCTTTAAAGCTTAAGAGGTAAAGCATTGTGAATTATAGTGTAATACATTAAAAATATATTGTTATATATATCTACATCTATAATTATATATATATATATATATAATGCAAAAAAATGACAGCAGCACTCCACTCCAAGGTCTTTAGATGCCTTTATTCAGGCCCACAGGGCGACCACACGACGTTTCAGTCACCAAGTGACTTTTGTCTAGCCAGTGCTGCTGTCGTTTCTTGCATTATATGAACAAGTATTGGATTGCTGGACAGATTTGCACCCTGAATTTTGGTACTGCTCAAGGAATTTTTCATATATATATATATATATATATATATATATATATATATATATATAATTTTAAATACTATTTTTTTTTTCATTTTTAGTCTTTTTTTAATCTGTTACCTTTAAGCAGATAATTTGGGGATTTACTTCATAATGTAGAGCCGTGTTAACATTGCCTAGAGTCAAACTTACGGTAACTCTTTTTCCTGATGCATGACTTTATAACAGTTTAAGGCTTAAAGGAGTCATTTAAATGACATATGTACTATTTTTTTTTTTTTTTAAATACTTCTTTTGTGAACTTTGTTGACAATTCATTAAAGAGGACCTGTCACCAAACCAGGCATGGTGATCTAATGACAGCACTGGATGCAGCATGTCTGCTGCATCCAGGCAAGGGGTCACCCAGCCCTTGAGCAGCCCGAGATAATACACTTAGAAAACTTACATCCTGCAGCCGGAAAGGAGGTGGCTAGGGGCTGGAGCCGAAGGGCAGATTCACACCCCCTGCATGTTTAATCTGCCCACTGCTGCCAATCATTCTCTCCCTCTTCTGCAGCATTAAACAGAGTTTTTTGCTTTTTTCAGAACTTGCAGTTTTGCCCCGCCCCGCAGGGGCTCCAGCCCCTAGCCACCTCCTTTCCGGTTGCAGGATGTAAGTTTTCTAAGTGTATTATCTCGGGGTACAGGGCTGCTCAAGGGCTGGGGGACTCCTTGCCTGGATTCTGCAGACATGCTGCATTCAGTGCTGTAATTAGATCACCATGCCTGGTTTGGTGACAGGTCCTCTTTCAAGTGTCATAAAAAGTAGTTTTCGAATAGATAGACTTTTTTGACAAATATTTTTTCATTTTATGAACAGATGTACAAATCAAAATCTAATCCAGAATTGTAAATTAAGCTAAAACAATGTTGTGGTCTTATGGGGCCACTAGCTTTTCTACTTTAATCTGTTGTCATTATGAGTTTAATGATCTGCATAGAAGACACATTCCTAGACATGTTTTGTCTGGTATGATTGAATTGCAAACTAGTTGCTTGATGTGAAGCTGTGCGTAGGCAACTAAAACTAACACTAAATCTAACAGAGATGACAAAAAGAGAAATGTGACAAGCTAGATGAGTAAGTGACAAGATTTTATTGCCGCTATATAAATATAGAAATGATAAGAGTTGGCACAAAGAAAGTTGAAATGGTATGAAAAATCACACTTTTTGAAATACATCATAGATTTTGCTTTAACAAATTGGATGACTTCAGATTTGGTGCAATATAAATAACTATAGTTTTATCATAACATGCCTTGATTTTGTGAACAAACTTGCTAATATTTTATGCAAAGGGATAAAATTTAAATTTTACTTTTGACTTAAGATGAAGCTAAATGTCATGTATACTTAATAAAATGGAAAAAGAACTACCGTATATACTCGTGTATAAGCCGACCCGTGTATAAGCCGACCCCCCTACTTTTGCCCCCAAAAACTGGGAAAACCTATTGACTCGCGTATAAGCCTAGGGTGGACAATGCAGCAGCTACCGATACTGAAAAATTTTAAAAATGAAAATAGATACGAATAAAATGTTGAACTTTTATTTTAAATAGAAACAGTAAACTACCAATGCAGCAGACCACCGTCCTGTTATAAAGTCCCCTATCACTGGTATATAGCCCACCATCCCTGTATATAGCAGCCATAACTAGTATACAGTTGCCGCCAGCAGGGGTAATACAGGCCCCCCAGCAGGGGTAATACAGGCCCCCCAGCAGGGGTAATACAGGCCCCCCTGCAGGGTAATACAGGCCCCCCAACAGGGATAATACAGGCCCCCCCACAGGGGTAATACAGGCCCCCCGCAGGGGTAATACAGTCCCCCCCGTAGGGGTAATACAGGCCCCCCCAGCAGGGGTAATACAGGCCCCCCCACAGGGGTAATACAGGCCCCCCCACAGGGGTAATACAGGCCCCCCCAGCAGGGGTAATACAAGCCCCCCCACAGGGGTAATACAGGCCCCCCCTGCAGGGGTAATACAGGCCCCCATAGCAGTGGTAATACAGGCCCCCCCAGCAGGGGTAATACAGGCCCCCCCAGCAGGGGTAATACAGGCCCCCCCCCCCAGCTGCTCCGTCTGCATGTGCGGCTTCTCATACCAGCGTCCTTCCCGCACTTCCTGTTTGAATGTGATCATGTGACCGGGGAAGAGCGGGGAGGACGCCGGTATTAGAAGCCGGCACGCAGACGGAGCAGCTGGGGGACCCGGGTGCCTGCAGACAGAGGGGATGAGATTACCCCTGCTGGGGGGCCTCTGTATACATGGGGGGGCGGGGAGGCAGCGGGGGAGGCTATATTGTGCATGGGGAGCAGCAATGTACTATGCGCTGCTCCCCATGCATAATTAATGAGCGGCATCACGTGACGTGCTGCTCATTCTGCAGCCTCCCCCCTCCTCCTCCTGCCTCCTGCAGTGCCCGGACACAGCCCCCACCACACCACACTGTATATGACTCGTGTATAAGCCGAGGGGGGACTTTTCAGCCCAATTTTTGGGCTTATACACGAGTATATACGGTAAATGAAAACATTGGAGAATGCTGAGTATTCGTAGTTAGGGATGGGTGAACCCCAACTGTAAAGTTTTGGGCCCGTACCAAACACTATGTCACAAGATCCTGAACACGGGTTTCCATGGGATACCTGTGTTACAGTTTGGTCCAATTCGGGGCCAGGGGCGGTAAAAAAAAGAATAAAATTAAAAATAAACATTATAATTATACTTACCTTTCCAGCGATGCATCCTCCTGTCTTGCTGTCGTAGCTGCTTCTACTTCTGGGGTCTCTCATTAACTTTCGGCGGTATGCACTGCACTTGGCAGACTTCGGCTTTTTCCGGCAGTGTTCGAGCAGTAACGCCAGGTTCACTCGCATTCATCGCCCGAGCAATGAACTCTGATAGTCACTGTCAGTATCAGCCTGCTTCTCGCTCTGCATAGACAAACGCCTATGCAGAGCGATGTAGCAGTGCTAACATTGCTCTATCCATGTGGACTATGTCAGACTGAAGATTTTTTAATAAAGATGGAGTCTCTAAATTTTTTTGTTTTATTTCTAATAAAAATATTTTTTCTCTGTGTTGTATTTTTTTTTAATCTTTACTAGAAATTCATGGTGGTCATGACTAATATTGGCATGACCCCTTGAATTTCAGGCTTATGTGCCAGCTGATAATACAAAGCTGGCCCTAACCTCATTATTACCCAGCTGGATACAGCACCAGAAGATGGGGATTCCTGCCCCCAGCTGCCTAGTTGTACCTGGCTGGATCCAAAAATAGGGCAAAGCCCACACAGTTTTTTTTAAATTATTTCACGAAATTCATGAAATAATTAAATAAAAGGGCTTCCCTATATTTTTGTTTCCAGCAAGGTACAAATAGGCAGCTTGGGGTTGGGGGCAACCCATACTTGCTGACTGTACCTGGCTGGCAAACAAAAATATGATGAAACCCACATCAAATTTTTTTAATAGTTCATTAAAAAATGTAAAAAAAAAAACACAAATACATTTATCGACTGCATCTTTATTAACACCTTGACCCTCATCTCTTTGCTGAACACTCTTGGCTCTGCTACATCAGAGGTCAAGAGGACGAACAAAGCTTTTATCCCCTTGGTCCCTGAAGGAGAGCCAGGAGCGCTGCAGCTTCATAAGGTGGGTAACTCAGATCACCTGAGGACAGCTCAGGTCATGTCACCTGAGCTGTCCTCGGGTGACCCCAGCGTCTTCCCAATTACAATACCGCAAATCGCACTCTTTACGCCAATTATGTACTGAGCTGTCAGAAATATGCACCAAAAAGCATGAAAATTGCACCAAAATGCATGAAGTCCACGGCAAAACCGTGGGAAAAATGTTGCGGTTTTTGTGCTTTTTTTGTCCCAGGAGATGAAGATGAACACATTGGACACAGTACATGCATTTTCAGGCCTAAATTGCACTAAAAAGCATGAAAACCGCAGGAAAAAACATTTCAGTTTTTGTGCTTTTTTTGGCCAAGGAGGTGAAGATAAACACCTTGGGCACAATGTGTGCAGTTTCAGGCCTAAATTGAAACTAAAAGCATGATATCCATGGCAAAAACTGTGACTTTTTTGCCATGGATTTCATGTTTTTTTTGGTACAATTTAGGCCTAAAACTGCACACATTGTGCCCAAGGTGTTCAACTGCATCTCCTGGGCCAAAAAAAGAACAAAAACCACAACATTTTTCCTGCAGTTTTTGCCGCAGATCTCATGCTTTTTAGTGCAATTTAGACTTGAAACTGCATGCACTGTGTCCAGGCCGTTCATGAGCCAAAAAAACACAAAAACTGCAATGTTTTTCTTGAATTGTTTGCCACGGATTTAATGCTTTTTGGTGCAGTTTAGGCCTGAAACTGCATGCACTGTGTGCAAGGTGTTTCTTTTCATCTCCTGGGCTAAAAAAAAGCACAAAAAACGCCATGATTTTCCCGCTGTTTTTTTCCACGGATTTCATACATTTTGGTGCAATCTTCTGACAGATCAGTGCGTAATTGACATAAGTAGTGCGATGTGCGGCATTGTAACTGGGGACACACTGTAATCACTCAAGGACAGCTTAGGTGGCATGACCTGAGCTGTCCTCGGGTGACCTGAGTGACCCCCTTATGATGCTGCAGTGCTCCGGGCTCTCCTTCAGGGACCAAGGGGATAGAAGCTTTGTTCGTACCCTTGGTCTCTGGTGAAACAAAGCCGAGAGTGTTCAGCACAGAGATAAGGGTCGAGGGGCTAGTAAAGATGCATTCCCTAAATGTATTTGTGTTCTTTTTTTAGTTTTTAATGAACTATTTAAAAAAAATTGATGTGGGCTTCACCATAATTTTTGTATGCCAGGCACAGCAGGCAGGTACGGGCTGCCCCCAACCCCTAGCTGCCTATTTGTACCTGGCTGGAAACTACAATATAGGGAAGCCCCATTTTAAATTATTTTATGAATTTCATGAAATAATGAAAAAAACACTACGTGGGATTCGCCCTATTTTTGGATCCAGCCAGGTATAACTAGGCAGCTGAGGGCAGAAATCCGTAGTGCCGGGTGGCCCAAGCCTTCTGGGCATCCCCTCCGCTGCGAATTGCAGTCCACAGCCGCCCCAGAAAAATGGTGCATTCATAGAAGTGCCATCTTCTGTCGCTGTATCCAACTCTTCCAGCAGCCCTGGTGCCGGGTGGCTCACTGTTTAATAATGGGGTTAGGGCCAGCTTTGTATTATTAGCTGGCCCTAAGGCCAAAATTCATGGGGTCATGCCAATATTAGACACAACCACCATGAGTTTCTAGTAAAGATTAAAAAAACACAACACAGAAAATTTTTTTCATTAGAAATAAAACAAAAAAAATTTAGAGACTCCATCTTTATTAAAAAATCTTCAGTCTAATGTAGTCCTCATAGATTGAGCAATGTTAGCACTGCTCCATCGCTCTGCATAGACAAGTGTCTATGTAGATCAAGAAGCCGGCCAATACTGACAGTGACAGTCTGACTTCAATCGTAGTTCATGGCCCAGGCCATGAACTCGGGTGAACTCTGACGTCAACGCCCTGACACTGCCAACGCCAGCCAAAAATTGCAGAGCGCCGGGCAGTTTAGTGAGTGACCCGTAAGTTAATGAGCTGCCCTGGAAGTACATGCGGCCGGGAGATAGTGAGGTAGCAGGACGCGTTGCTGGAACGGTAAGTATAATTATAATGTTTATTAATAATTTCATCCTTTATTTTACAGCTCCCCCCTCCCCATCCCATATCTGTAAAGTCCAAGTTCGAAGGTTCAGACGCAAGTTCGCATCAACTCTGGCCCTGAATGTGGACTTTACCAGAAAGCTCGGGCGAAGCTGCCAATCCTGATCATCGGGGGGGTTCACCCATACTTATTTCTGAATCAATAAAGCATCTCTTAGATTTGAATTTTTCAGTCCAGATCATTTACTATAAATTTGTTGACTGCTTTTACTGCCTATATTATTTACTAGGTTAATAAAATATGATAACTACTTCTCTTACATATAGCACACTAAATAAAATATGGATGAGAAAGTGATAGGGGTGGTGTTGGGGTACCACCAAAAGTGTGAAAAGCCAATTCTTAAGACTAGACATTAAAGAATTAAAGAGGACCTGTCACCCCCTGGTGCTTTCCAAACTGAAAGCACCCTTGAATTTAGCATGTCTGCTGCATTCAGGAAAGGAGTCTCCCATGTCTCTACCCCTCCTGTAAGTTGTACAAAACACTTTATAAAGTGTACAGTTAATGAGTCTGGAGGGACTTACTCAGTAATGAATCCTTGCTGCTCCCTGTCCTCCCCGGCTCAAACCCTCTCTGTGCCACCTCCAGCCCCCTCGGTAACCCTTCCTTTATGTGTCTCCACATCACAAAGCGAGCAATGGGCGGAAGCGGTCCCGGTGATGTCAGCGCCGGTACCCGCCCTCTCCAGATTATGTATGTACAGCAGGGCGTGCTCCGGCGTCAATGTCACTGGCAGGAGAGATTTCAGCTGCTGGGACCTGCTCCCACGCATTTCTCACACTACGACTGCGTGACTTCAGACATAAAGGAGCATGAGTGGGCGAGGAGGGGAGACACATAAAAGAGACACCAGGGAGCAGCGAGGACTCATTACTGAATAAGTCTCTCCGGACTCGTTATCTGTACACTTTATAAAATGTTTTGTACAACTTACAAAGGGAAGTAGAGACGTAGGGGACCCCTTCCCTGAATGATGTATACACGCTGCATTCAGGGGTTCTTTCAGTTTGGAAAGCAGCAGGGGGGTGACAGGTCCACCTTAAGTTCATTATTCCCATTATTAAGCATCTCTTAATTTTATTACTATTTGATAGGTCCAAAAACAATTTAATTTTAACCTTCCATGCTGGTAAAATTAGGTTGGGAAGAATTAAAACCCAGGATGCCTTTGGTGCCATGCTTTTACTCCTAAAAAACACTGCCACAAACTGTGCTTAATAGGAAATTGTACTCAGAACTACATAATGCAATGCTATGGCATTGAAGATGATATATTGTGGTATTGAATTGTGAAGTACAAACAATCAATCACATCTGGAGAATTAAGGTTAAGTTAAAACAAAAACTGTAACATATTTAAAAACATTTAAGCAAAACATGGAAATTCAAATCAGCCCCTTTTCACAATTTACAAATCTAAAAAGGAAAATTCAGCATTTTAATTTCTGTAAAAAAGAATTTCTATCAAAATATGAAAATATTTGTCTTACGGTAAACATGAGAACCCCCTGCCTCAAAAATACCATACAAATGTATGAAAATGCCTTTTAAATTATGCCTTTGAAAGCAACAGGTCAACTTTTAAATAATAAGCTCTTAAGCTACCTTCACATTTGCGTTTGTGTCTGCATGCTGATGGCATGCAGACACAAACGCAGTGAAAAGCAGGGTCATTTTGATGTGTCCGCAGCGGAGAATGTCCTCCTGTGGACACATCACTGTGGATCCCTGGCAGCCAATCGGCGGTGTCCGGGGGCGGGCCGGAGGCGGAGATCAGCGGCGGAGATCTCCTCCTCTCGGCCACCGGTAAGCTCCGGGACGTGTCAGCGGGGTTAAACAGCTGATGTGACATCTGAAGATTCAAACAGCTGTCACATCAGCTGTTTCTCCCCGCCGACACCGCTATAAGATTACCGGAGGCGGGGAGGAGGAGATCATGAGAGGCTCAGCTGATCTCCCGGTGGCCGTCGGTGATCACCTGTGACATTACTGGCTGCCACTGGGAGAGATCTCAATGGGTCCGCAGCGTTTTCCGGCGCTGTCAAGTGCAGAACACTGACGCCCATTGACGCCAATGCATTGTTTTGTACGCTTGGGGAAGCTTGCTGATTTTCCAAGGTCCCCGAGCGCACAAAAAATGCAACATGCTGCGTCCCGGGTGCGGACGGGGGACCCTGGAGGGAGCAGATATTTTCCGCATCCGCACCCGAACGCAGCAAACGCAGGCACTATGCGTTCCTATGTTAAACATAGGAACGCAGTGCGCATGCGCTTGACTGCGTATGGGAACGCAACGCATACGCTGCGTTCCCATACGCACATGTGAAGGCAGCCTTACATAAGTTACATGATGGAAAGTGACTGTACTAATAAGCAAGTGGAGGTGTTTGTTTATATGTAATATCATTCTTAAAACCCATCCTGCGTGATAATATATGTGAGGCTAATAAAAATGTAGAGTCCCTCTGGGTGGAAATAATGGGAGGAAGAAAGAATAATAAATTATTCATAGCGGTTTGTTAACAGTCGCCAAATATGAAAGAAGTGACAGAGAATACCATCATAAAGCAAATACATGAAGCAGAAGTCATTATTATGGGGGACTTAAACTTCCTCAAAATGCTCGAAAAAGGGCTCTTTATGCCTGAAACGTATAGCTTGTAATTTTAATGTAATCCCTCTTTTAATACTTAAAAAAATGGATTTTACCAATTGAAATAGTGCCAAAGTTGTCTACCTTCCCTAGAAAATTATAGAAGTTGCTTACACCAATCGGTAGCGGCACCCATCGGCTGCAGGAAACCCCCATGTGAGAACATCCAGGCTCTACTTCTCTTTGTATTATTACTCTGAAGTACACTGGGAAACAGAAACCTGCAGGTCCAGCAAAGGAAGTAGCTTTTTTATGAGAGATAACTACCTTTCACAACTGGTTCAGGACCCAACAAGACAGGGAGCACTGTTAGACCTAATATTAACCAATAGGTAAGACCGCATATCAAATATATGGGTTGGGGTCACTTCGGTAATAGTGATCACAGAATAATTTTTCATGTGTCCTTTAATAAGATGTTCAGTAGAGGGGCTTCAAGGATACTAAACTTCAGGAAGGTGACTTTCCAATGGATGAGAGATGATCTTAGAGTTATAAACTAAGACTAAATTCTCAGAAATAAAATGCACAAAGCAAATGGGAGATTTTTATTAACATCCTTAATACAACCGGTGCACACTATATAACCTATGGGAATAAAAAAGCTAAAAATAGGAGGAAACCACTATGACTAAAAAGTGCTGTATGGGGCACAATAGGTGACCAAAATAATGCAGAGAATTAAAGCAAGTAGGTAGTGATGACTCAATAAATAATTATAGAAACTGAAATAATTTCTGTAAAAAGCAACTCTAGGTAGCAGAGATTAAGACAGAGAGACTCATTGGCATAGAAAGTAAAAATAATCCAAAAATATTCTTCAACTACATAAATAGAAAAAAAACGAAAAATGATGGTGTTGGCCCCCTTAAAAATTGTCTGGATGAAATGGTGGATGAGGATGAGGGAAAAAAACTATATACTAAATGCCTTTTTTGAACAGTATTAATACAAAAAAATCCCATGACAGACAACTTGATCAGTGAAAACATAAATTCTCCATTAATTGTCAACTGCTTAACTCAGCAGGAAGTACAATGCCATCTAAAAATCACTAAACTTGACAAATCCCCTTTCCCAGATAGTATACACCCCTGAATACTGCAGGAATTAAGTATTGCTATAGACAAACCATTATTTTTATCTTCAAAGATTCCATAATAACAGGATTTTTACCCCAGGACTGGCAAATAGCAAATTTGCTGCCAATATTCAAAAATAGGACAAAAACTAAGCCTGAAAATTATAGGCTGATAAGTTTAACCTCTATGGTGTATAAAATCCTTGAGGGTTTCTTAAGAGGCGCTGAAGTATCTCAGAAAGAATAACCTCATAACCCAGTATCAACATTGGTTTATGAGTGATCATTCCTGTCAAACTAATCTGATCAGCTTCTATGAAGATGTTCTGGACTAGACCAGGGAAATGCATTGAACATTGTGTATATGCACATTTCAAAAGCTTTTGCCACACAATAGGTTGATGCATAAAATAAGAATAATGCATAGGAGAAAATATGCGTAACTGGGTTAAGAACTGGCTCAGTGATAGGAAACCAAGAGTGGTTATTAGTGGAACACACTCGGACTGAGTCACAGTTAACATTTGAGTACCACAGGGGTCAGTATTGGGTCTGCTTCTTTGTAACTTATTTATCAATGACCTTTTAGGAGCAAATATAGTTGCATTTCAATATTTGCAGACGATACTAAACACTGCAGGGTAGTCAATACAGATGAGGACAATTTTATGGGGGGACTTAAGTAAGCTGGAGGCTTGGGCTGAGAAATGGCAATTGAACGTTAATGTTAATGTAAGGGCATGCACTTGGGCAGAGGAAATAAAATTTATGATGATGTGCTAAATTGTAGAACTCTGGCTAAAACCGTTACAAAAAAAGACTTGGGTGCATGGATGGATGGCAAACTCAACTATACTGGCCCGTGTCAGGCAGCAGCTGTAAGGCTAAAAAACTAATGGATGCATTAAAAGAGCTATAGATGCAAATGAGAAGAACATAGTTTTATCTCTATGGAAGCAACTGGTGCGACCATTCTTAGAATACTGTGTACAATTCTTGTCTCTGGTGCCTTAGAAAGACATAGATGAACTAGAGCGGGTCCAGAGAAGAGCAACCAAGGGTATTAGAGGATGGAGTGGACAGCAATACCAAGACAGGTTATCAAACTTGGGGTTATTTAGTTTGGAAAATCGTAGGCTTAAGGGTGATCTTAATACAATTATTCAGAGGGGAAAATAAGTATTTGATCCCTTGCTGGTTTTGTAGGTTTGCCCACTGACAAAGACATGAAGAGTCTATAATTTTAAGGGTAGAATAATTTGAACAGTGAGGGATAGAATATCAAAAGTAAAATCCAAAAAATCACATTGTCTCTAAATTATATAAATGTATTTGCATTTTGAAAAGGGAAATAATTATTTGATCCCCTACCAACCATTAAGAGTTCAGGCTTGTAAAGACCAGATAGATGCTCCTAATCAGCTCATTACTTGCATTAAGGACAGCTTTGTTAAATTGTCACCTGTAAAAAGACTCCTGTCCACACACTCAATCAGTAAGACTCTAACCTCTACAAAATGGGCAAGACAAAAGAGCTTTCTAAGGATGTCAGGGAAAAGATCCTAGACATGCACAAGGCTAGAATGGGCGACAAAACCATAAGTAAGATGCAGACAACTGTTGGTGCAATAGTAAGAAAATGAAAGAAATACAAAATGAATGTCAATCAACATTGATCTGGGGATCCATGCAAAATCTCACCTCTTGGGGTATCTAGGATGATGAGGAAGGTAAGATATCAGCCTCAAACTAATGAGAGGAACTTGTTAATGATCTCAAGGCAGCTGGGACCACTGTCACCAAGAAAATATTGGTAACACATTATGCCATAATGGTTTAAAATCCTGCAGTGCCTACAAAGTTCCACTGCTCAAGAAGGCAAATGTGCTGGCCCATCTGAAGTTTGCCAAGGAACACCTAGGTGAGTCTGAAAGTGATTGGGAGAAGGTGCTGTGGTAAGATGAGACAAAAATTGAGCTCTTTGGTATTAACTTTACTCGCTGTGTTAGGAGTAAGAGAAATGCTGCCTATGACCCAGATAACACCATCCCCACTGTCAAGCATTGTGATGGAAACATTATGTTTTGGGGGTGTTTCTCTGCTAAGGGAATAGGACTACTTCACTGCATCAATGGGACAATGGATGGAGCCATGCACCATAAAATCCTGAGTGACAACCTCCTTCATGCCATTAAAAATGGGTTATGTTTGGGTCTTCCAGCATGACAATGACTCAAAACATACAGCCAAGGCAACAAAGAAGTGGCTCAAAAAAAGCACATTAAGGTCATAGAGTGGCCTAGCCAGTTTCCAGACCTTAATCCAATAGAAAAAATTATGGAGGGAGCTGAAGCTCTGAGTTGCCAAATGACAGCCTCAAAATCTGAATGATTTTGACATGATCTGCAAAGAGGAGTGGAACAAAATTCCTCCTGACATGTGTGGAAACTTCATAATCAAATACAAAAAAATTCTGACCTGCTGTGCTTGCCAAAAAGGGTTTTGCCACTAAGTATTAAGTCTTGATTGCCAGAGGGATCAAATACTTATTTCCCTTTTCAAAATGCAAATACATTTATATAATTTAGACAATGCAATTTTCTGGATTTTATTTTTCATATCTATCTCTCACTGTTAAAATTAACCTACCATTAAAACTATAGACTGTTCATGTCTTTGTCAGTGGGCAAACTTACAAAATAAGCAAGGGATCAAATACTTATTTACCCTACTGATAATATATGACAGTACAGTGCAGAAACCTTTCTAATGATCTTTCTACACCTAAGCGTTAGACAGGGAAAGGGGGCATCCTGTATGTCTGTAGGAAAAAAGGTTTAATCATAATCACAGATGCAGATTCTTTACTGTAAGACTATGGTACTCTCTGCTGCATGATGCTGTCATGATTAATTCAGTACTAAAATTTAAGAGGGGCCTGGATGCCTTTCTTGAAAAATATAATGTTATCGGTTGTATGTACTAGATTCTTTGATAGGGCGTTAATT
This sequence comes from Allobates femoralis, assembly GCA_033576535.1. NCBI lineage: Eukaryota > Metazoa > Chordata > Amphibia > Anura > Aromobatidae > Allobates > Allobates femoralis. The sequence goes on along the minus strand of JARQOC010000003.1, from coordinate 520,763,978 downwards.
GATTGCTATATGTGGAGTCAGGAAGTAATTTTTTTCCCCCAATGTGGAGCTAGTGTTGCCACATGGGTTTTTTTTCCTTCCTCTGGATCAACATGTTAGACTTTGGGTTGAACTAGATCAACTTAAAGTGTTCCTTCAACCTTAAAAACTATGAAACTATAAAAAAGTAATGGGTCTTGGAAATGGTGACACAATTTAAAGTTTCGTTTCTCCATAATTGTACTGTCCTCGACAACCATGTATCCAGATATTGTTTTACTGTGCAATGAATGCTCTAATAAAGAAAGCCCCAAAACAATGTCAGAATGATGCTGTTTTAATCATTTCACCTTGTTTCTATTTTTTTCACATTTTTCAGGAGAGAAGTGTCATTAAAATCTCTAACTTAGTCACATGAGGGCTTCATTTTGTAGGACTTGTTTTCTGCAAGACAAGTTCAGGAGAAAAATAAAAGTTACTGCTCTTTAAACAAAGTGCCAAAAAATGAAAATTTACTGCATACGTATGGGGTTAATAGTATATATCTGTCCCTGAGTAGTAAAATATATGAGCATATTGGATTTTTAACCTTCTTGATTCCTAGCCTAAATAATATAAGCACTGTCAGAAGTTTCTGGCCGTCACTTATGTTCCCTCTCTCCATGCAAGTAAATGGATCACCCAAGCATGCATATTTCTGGAGCAGTAAAATGAGAGATCTGTCAGCTAAATAAGCATTAAGTCAAAAGCTATGTGCATAACCTGCTGTTTCTTGTAGCCTTATTTGTGGTCCTGTAGTTTAGGATAAAGATTGAGAAAAATGAAGACAATTCAACTCCACCATTTTAAAAAGTACCAGAAAAAAATTAAAAAGGTTCTGAAAAAGGATATTAAACTCTTATAAAGAGTGATTGAAAGAAAGGAATATTAATAAGCATACATTAAGCCTTTAGAGTACCCAAGAAACGTCTCTAGTGTCAAATCCTTAAAACCATTATTTGAAAACAGTCTAAAATTATCTACAATAACAAAAAATATATACACATCTTAATGGTCTTTGCATCATGTTAAATGGCAATAGTAGACCAGGAATCATCTGGTGCAATCACATGTGTGGGTCAGTATATCATGGCTGGACAACAAATATCTGGAACATAAAGGGATCAATACATTCTAATCTGTAATTCTCAGTTGTTTTCAAAATGTTTATACCTAAATGGGTAAACTTCATATCATTTTCATGGGACTGAACTTAAGAATTGTAGCCTATTCAATTGTGAAAGACTAGATAAGTCAGGGAACTGCCCAAAAATCATTTACAGTAGTATATAATTTTCAGTTTAGGAACCTCATTTTTATCATCATTATATTTCTGGAAGAAATTGCAAATCTAATTAGATAGGTTGACATAGCCCTCTTAAGAATGAGAAAGATACTCTTTAGCTGTAAATTGCTTTTCATTTATGGACACATTCAGTTCTTGCTTATGAGTTATACTATTCATAGAACTCATACTTTGGGCTATCGAGTCTGTTCAGATATTTGTGTATTTTTCTGAACCAAGGGGTCTGACCAAAATCATTGAGACATGTCTGTCTAATTTTGATACAAGTCATGGACCAAATATATATTTGTATATATATATATATACACACACAATATACTATTGGACCCGTTGAAGCTGTAGTAAAAGCAAAACGGCTCACCGTCGTCCATCGACCCGACACCCCCTCTAACCGCACCACGTCATGGATTAAATTTGTCCATCTGACGGAATCCCAATAAAGGAGTTCTTGCTGCAACTACACATGGTGAGTGCCGCCTGCTTTTTTCTTCAAATGAAGTGATATATATGTATGTGTATGTATATATATATATGTATATATATATTTATATAATGTAGAAAAAAATGAAAAAAAAAAGCCAGACAGCCCTTCCTTAAACCTTTTGGTCCAGGTGCAATTCTATATACTGGATTACATATATATATATATATATATATATATATATATAATAAAAATAATTGCAGCACACTGGTAATGCCAATCAAACAATGTTCCGGATGATGTTAGTAGATGGTTTTTTTTTTGAGAAAAAATAAAAACTAAAAAGTTTTAAAAAAAAAAACTCAGTTGGAAAAGTTTTTTATGACAAACTGCTCATCTTATAATAAGGTTCTTAGCGCACGTATTGGCCAATAAATGCCTGCCCTTCATCGACGGCAAGGTGACCTTAAATCTGAAGAGTCCCTGTCTACACTTAAAACCTCTCTCGTACCCTAGGGGTCTCTGGTACAACTTTATTATAGTACGAACAGTTTTTCATAAAAAAAAATGTTTCCATCTGAATTTTTTGAAAAACACTTAGGTTTTATTTTTCCTCAAACAAAAAAACATCTACTAACATCATCTGAGAACATCATTGTTTGCATGTAATTGGCATTACCAGTGTGCTGCTAATATTTTGATATATATATAGTACAGACCAAAAGTTTGGACACACCTTCTCATTCAAAGAGTTTCAAAAGTTTGGACACACCTTCTCATTCAAAGAGTTTTCTGTATTTTCATGACTATGAAAATTGTAGATTCACACTGAAGGAATCAAAACTATGAATTAACACATATGGAATTATATACTTAACAAAAAAGTGTGATACAACTGAAAATATGTCTTATATTCTAGGTTCTTCAAAGTAGCCACCTTTTGCTTTAAGTACTGCTTTGCACACTCTTAGCATTCTCTTGATGAGCTTCAAGAGACAGTCACCGGAAATGGTTTTCACTTCACAGGTGTGCCCTGTCAGGTTTAATAAATGGGATTTCTTGCTTTATAAATGGGGTTGGGACCATCAGTTGTGTTGTACAGAAGTCTGGTGAAGACACAGCTGATAGTCCTACTGAATAGACTGTTAGAATTTGTATTATGGCAAGAAAAAAGCAGCTAAGTAAAGAAAAATCTGTGGCCATCATTACTTTAACCCCTTCAGGACCCAGCCTATTTTGACCCTAAAGACCTTGGCCTTTTTTGCAATTCTGACCAGTGTCCCTTTATGAGGTTATAACTCAGGAACGCTTCAACCGATCCCATCGATTCTGAGAATGTTTTTTCGTGACATATTGGGCTTCATGTTAGTATTAAATTTAGGTCGATAATTTTTGCGTTTATTTGTGAAAAAATCAAAAATATGGCAAAAATTTTTAACATTTTGCAATTTTTACATTTTGAATTTTTCTTCTGGTAAACCAGAGAGTTATGTGACACAAAATAGTTATGAGATAATATTTCCCACATGTCTACTTTTTTTTTTAGTTAGGAAGTTATAAGGGTTCAAAGTTCATGAGCAATTTTTTATTTTTCCACCAAATTTTACGAAACCATTTTTTTTAGTGACCACATCACATTTGAAGTCCCTTTGAGGGGTGTACATGACAGAAAACACCCAAAAGTGACACCATTTCAAAAACTGCACCCCTCAAGCTACTCAAAACTACATTCAAGAAGATTATTAACCCTTCAGGTGCTTCACAGGAACTAAGCAAATTGGAAACAAAAAAATGGATATTTTAATTTTTTTAACAAAATGTTCTTTTAGCCTTAATTTTTTCATTTTCACATGGGCAACAAGACAAAATGGATCCTAAAATGTGTTGGGCAATTTCTCCTGAGTATATCGATACCTTGTATGTGATCATAAACCACGGTTTGGGCGCACGCCAGGGCTCTGAAGGGAAAGAGCGCAATTTGACTTTTGGAGCTAATTCTCCATTCAAAAAGTGAAATGGCGCTCCTTCACTTCTGAGCCCTGCTGCGCGTCAAAACAGTGGTTTATGACCACATATGAGGTATCGGTGTACTCAGGAGAAATTGCCCAACAAATTTTAGGATGAATTTTATCCTGTTACCCATGTGAAAATGAAAGAATTGAGGCTAAAAGAACATTTTTGTGAAAAAAAAAGTACTTTTTCCATATTCACAGATCAATTTGTAAAGCATGTGGGGGTTCAATATGCTCACCACCCATCTAGATAAGTTCCCTGGGGGTCTAGTTTCCAAAATGGGGTCACTTGTGGGGGAGCTCCAAAGTTTAGGCACACAGGGGCTCTCCTAACGCGACATTGTGTCCGCTAAAAATTTGAATGGAAAATCACCTCAAATTGTTAGCGGACATCATGTCGCATTTGGAGAGCCCCTGTGTGCCTAAACATTTGGGCTCCCCCACAAGTGACCCCATTTTGGAAACTAGACACCCCAGGGAACATATCTAGATGCATTGTGAGCACTTTGAACCCCCAGGTGCTTCAAAAATTGATCCGTAAAAAGTACTTTTTTTTCCACAAAAATTTCTTTTTTCATTTTTATGGATTCATATGTGAAGAACATGGGGGTTAAATATGCTCACCACCCATCTAGATAAGTTCCCTGGGGGGTCTAGTTTCTAAAATGGGGTCACTTGTGAGGTAGCTTCAAAGTTTAGGCACACAGGGGCTCTCCAAACGCGACATGGTGTCCGCTAACAATTTGAATGGAAAATCACCTCAAATTGTTAGCTGACACCATGTTGCATTTGGAGAGCTCCTGTGTGCCTAAACTTTGGAGCTCCCCCACAAGTGACCCCATTTTGTAAACTAGACCCCCCAGGGAACATATCTAGATGCATCGTGAGCACTTTGAACACCCAGGTGCTTCACAAATTGATCTGTAAAAATTAAAAAAGAAAATTTGTGTGAAAAAAAAGTATTTTTTTCCTTATTACGTATCAATTTTTGAAACACCTGGGGGTTCACAGTGCTCACTATGCATCTAGATAGGTTCCTTGGGGGGGTCTAGTTTCCAAAATGGGGTCACTTGTGGGGGAGCTCCAATTTTTAGGCACACAGGGGCTCTCCATACGCAACCTGGTGTTTGCCAACAATTGGAATTGTGAACGGACACCAGGTCACGTATGGAGAGCCCCTGTGTGCCTAAACAATTGAGCTCCCCCACCCCACAAATGACCCCATTTTGGAAACTAGACCCCCCATGGAACATATGTAGATGCACAGTGAGCACTTTGAAGCCCCATGTGCTTCACAAATTAAGCCGTATAAATGAACAAAGAAACGTTTTGTGAAAAAACATACTTGTCTAGTAGTTGCAATTCGCAGCATAGGGGACCCAAAACATTTGGGTCTCTCCATGCTGAGGATTCCAGCCCCCTAGCTGCCAAGCTGTACCTGGCTGGCAACCAAAAATACAGCGAAGCCTATTTTTTTTTTATTTCTAGAATTATTTCTAGAAAAAAAATGACATAGGGCTACGCCATATTTTTGGTCCAGCCAGGTACAACTTGGCAGCTACGGACTGCCACCCACCCTCAGCTGCCTCGTCATACCTGGCTGGAACCAAAAATACAACGAAGCCCATTTTTTTTTTAATTTCTAGAACTAATTCTAGAAAAAAATTACGTGGGGCTCCGCCATATTTTTGGTCCAGCCAGGTACAACTAGGCAGCTGGGGGCTGGAATCCGCAGCATGGAGAGGCCCAAGCGTTCTGGGCCACCCATGCTGCGAATTGCAGCCCGCAGCCGCCCCAGAAAATGGCGCATTCATTGAAGCGCCATTTTCTGGCGCTGTACCCAGACTCTTCCAGTTGTCCTGGTGGCGGTGGCAAACTGGGTAATAAAGGGGTTAATGCCAGCTTTTTATTGGCAGCTGGCACTAAGCCCGAGATTCATAATATAGGGCCAATGTTAGACCCGCCATTAGGAATCTCTGGTAAATATTCAGAAAATACACACAGAGAAAAATCTTTTTATTTGAAAAAAATAACACAAACAAAATTCGGACTCCATCTTTATTATAAAGATCCGACGTAGTCCACAACGAAGGTTCCACGATGCTCGATTGCCTCCGACGTAGTCCACAACGAAGGTCCCACGACGCTCGATTGCCTCTGCTCAATCCAGAGACTGCAGCAAGGGATCAAGTGTCCTCTTCCTACAGCCTCTGGGGTCAGAGTTATGGTGCACTATATGACAATGATCTGTCATACAGTGCACCATGACTATGATCCCAGAGACTACAAAAAGAGGACACTTGATCTCTTGTTGCACCCATCCATCCACCTATGCACCCATCATCCATGCACGCACACATCCACGCACGTACACGGACATCCACGCACACACGCTGACATCCACGCATGCACACATCCATGCACGCACACTGACATCCACGCACACATCCACACACGCTGACATCCACGCACACATCCACACACGCACGCTCATCTACATCCACGCACGCATCCACGCACGCTGACATCCACGCACGATGACATCCACATACATCTACATCCAAGCACGCACATCCACGCACGGTGACATCCACGCACACACGTATCCACGCACGCATCCACGCAAGCATCCACGCACGCTGACATCCACACACGTTCATCTACATTTACACACGCACATCCACGCACGCATCCACGCACGCACACATCCACGCACGCTGATATCCATGCATGTTGACATTCACGCACGATGACATCCACATCCACGCACGCACGTCCACATCCACGCACATCCACATCCACGCACGCACATCCACGCACACATCCAGGCACGGTGACATCCACACATGCACACATCCACGCACGCACACATCCACGCACGCTGGCTTCCACGCACACTGACATCCACGCACGCACACATCCATCCACACACGCACGCATCTACGGATGCACACATCCACGGATGCACACATCCATCCATGCACACATCCACACACGCACGCATCCACGGACGCACACATCTATCCATGCAATGTCCATACACACATCCACACATGCACGCATCCACGGACGCACACATCCATCCATACAATATCTATGCACACATCCACGGACGCACGCATCTATACATGCAATGTCCATGCATACATCCACACATGCACGCATCCACGGACGCACATATCCACGGACGCACAGATCCATCCATGCACACATCCACGCACGCACACATCCTTCCATGCACACATCAACACACGCACGCATCCACGGACGCACATATCCATCCATGCAGTATCCATGCACACATCCACGGATGCACACACACATCTATTCATGCAATGTCCATGCATATATCCACACACGCACGCATCTACGGATGCACACATCCACCCGTGCACAACATGCACGCATCCATGGACACACACATTTATCCATGCACAACACGCACGCATCCACGGATGCACACATCCATCCATGCACAACACGCACGCATCCACGGACGCACACATCCATCCATGCACAACACGCACGCATCCACGGACGCACACATCAATCCATGCAATATCCATGCACACATCCACGGACGCACACAGACACACATCTATCAATGCAATGTCCATGCACACACACATCAATCTATGCATTCATTCATTCATACTTACCTCATCCACGATCCACCGTTGAGGAGGAGGGGCCCAGGAGAGAAGGAGGGGCCCACACAGCACAGGAGGAAGCTGATCGGTGGGGGCACCGGTGGGTGCAGCCCGCCGGGAGATGTGAGAGGGGGTGACTGCACAGGGGGGAAGGGTTACTGGACAGGGGGGCGGGAATGAGCAGGGAGGGGGCTCATAAAGATGACCGGCAGGTGCAGCCCGCCGGGAGAGGTGGGAGGGGACACGACTCAGGGGGGCGCACAGATGAGCAGGGATTGGGCTGATCTGTGATTGCACTGGCGGGTGCTGCCCGCCAGGAGATAGATCGGGAGGGGCTGAGGAGCCTGACTGGTGGATCTGTATGTATCCACCGGCGGGATGCACCGCGGGACCGCTCTGCAGCCCGCAGCCCTGCAGCCCGCCGGCGGATACATTCAGAACCGGAGGAGGGGGGCGGATTGAAGGGACGGGGGTCCCTAATCTTTACTGTGCCGGGAGGAGGGGGAGGACACTTGCCAATCCGCCCCTCCAGATCTGATTGGAGAGCTCCAATCAGATCAGGAGGGATGAATCTGTGTGATTCGCTCTGATGGCAGTTTCAGTTTTAACTGCCAATCAGAGTGACTTTAGCCACGAGGAGGGCTAAGCCACACCCCTCGGGCTAATGTATAGGTTGTCACTTAGCTGCGGCTCTATTAACCCCTTAGTGACCGCGGTTAATAGAGCCGCAGCAAGGGAAACCCGAGATGACGCAGCATATGCGTCCAAGGTCGGGAAAGAACTTGTTTTCATGACGCATATGCAGTGTCACGGGTCGGGAAGGGGTTAAGAAATGAAGGTCAGTCAGTCCGAAAAAACTGGGAAAACTTTGAAAGTGTCCCCAAGTGCAGTTGCAAAAACCATCAAGCAATACAAAGAAACTGGCTCACATGAGGACCGCCCCAGGAAAGGAAGACCAAGAGTCACCTCTGCTGCAGAGGATAAGTTCATCTGAGTCACCAGCCTCAGAAATTGCAGGTTAACAGCCGCTCAGGTCAATGCCACACAGAGTTCTAGCAGCAGACACATCTCTACAACAACTGTTAAGAGGAGACTGTGCAGCAGGTCTTCATTGAAAAATAGCTGCTAGGAAACCACTGCTAAGGACAGGCAACAAGCAGAAGAGACTTGTTTGGGCTAAAGAACACAAGGAATGGACATTAGACCAGTGGAAATCTGTGCTTTGGTCTGATGAGAACAAATTTTAGATCATTGGTCCCACCGTGTCTTTGTGCGACGCAGAAAAGGTGCCTGGTTCCCACCGTAAAGCATGGAGAAGGAGGTGTGATGGTTATGAGGTGCTACACCAGATGACCTGGCCTCCACAGCCACCACACCTGAGTCAAAACGAGATGGTTTGGGGTGAGCTGGACTGCAAAGTGAAGGCAAAAGGGCCAACAAGTGCTAAGCATCTCTGGGAACTCCTTCAAGACTGTTGGAAGACCATTTCTGGAGACTACTTCTTGAAGCTCATCAAGAGAATGCCAAGAGTGTGCAAAGCAGTAATCAAAGCAAAAGGTGGCTACTTTGAATAAACCTAGAATATAAGACATATTTTCAGTTGTTTCACACTTTTTTGTTAAGTATATAATTCCACATGTGTTAATTCATAGTTTTGATGCCTTCAGTGTGAATCAACAATTTTCATAGTCATGAAAATACAGAAAAGTCTTTGAATGAGGTGTGTCCAAACTTTTGGTCTGTACTGTATATGTATATATACAGTGCTGTGCAAATTAATTGGGACAAAGCAGTTTTTAAGTAAAATCGTAAGATGGGGTTACCAGTCAGTGATTTAAACCAGTTTTAACTGCTTTGACCAGGTGCGAGAGTACAACCTTGAGTAACAAAATGTGGTTTGACTGGTTGTAGTCAGAATATAATAGCTAGCTGCCCCCTCAGCTTCAGTTGAGAGCTTGCTTCTGTGAGGAGTGGTTTAGTGTACTTTTTCTTAATGAACATACACGTCTGACTATAAGAAAAATCGCCTCCACTGTTTGCATTGGAAAATCTACCGTTTCAAGAATAATTCGCACGCACAATGAAACTGCATCATTTTCTCCAAAACGAAAAGGGAAATGTGTAAGAAAAAGAGAAATGACACCAAGAACTGATAAAACATTTATCAGAAATAGTATAATGAATGCAAGAAAAACAAGTAAAGACTTGCTTTGTTCCAATTAATTTCCACAGCACTGCATATATATATATATATATATATATATATATATATATATAAAACAAAAAAACTGAGCAGCACTATCAACATAAAAAACGGGTGCAAAACCTCAAAACCTGAAAGGGCAGTGTCTAAATCCTCATACAATAATAAATGAAAAAAAAACAGGAAGCACCCCCAAAATCAAAAGTGGAAAAGTGGATACCCAAGACGGATCACCATTGATACGTTGCCATGGATCAGTAAAATATGCACTTTTTCACCTTTGATTTTTGGTAATGCTGGACAGGCCCGGCGTCAGCACCCGGCGCACCCGGGCAAGTGCCGGGGCCCGACTGCTTGGAGGGGGCCCACCGGGCCCCTGAGGGCTGAGGTCACACTTGCATTGTGACCCTAGCCTGACGCAAGTATTGTCTGCTGCAGTGCAGAGCGTTTAATGTTATGCGCTGCCAGCAACGGAGCCCATAGAAACCCGATGTTTACATTGACAACCAATGGTTGGCAAGGTAACCATCGGATTTCTATGGGCTCCAGCTCATAGCATTAAAAGCTATGTGCTGCAGCCGAAAATACTTGCATCAGGCTAGGGTCACAATGCAAGTGTGACCCTAGCCTCAGGGGCCCTTGAGCACACTGCCCCCACAGCCATTGCCATATCCAGGGGGCAGCTGGGGGGTCATTTGCAGGGAGGGTGCACTCAGCCTCCTGCAGCTCCGGAGGTCTCCCTCCGTCGGGGCCGACAGAGCTGCACACTCTGGGCTGACAGGACCTGTGATGACGTCAATGGAGGGTGGAGTCAGGGGTCACATGACCAGCTCCTCAGTGTATGCAGGACTCTGAGCATCATGATGGCCAGCATAGCAATTAGGTGAAGTTTATGTGTGGGGTCAGGAGGGATTTACAGTGTGAATGTAGCAGAGGTGAGTGTGTACTAGGTGTATGGCAATTAGGTGAAGTTTATGTGTGGGGTCAGGAGGGATTTACAGTGTGAATGTAGCAGAGGTGAGTGTTTACTAGGTGTATGGCAATTAGGTGAAGTTTATGTGTGGGGTCAGGAGGGATTTACAGTGTGAATGTAGCAGAGGCGAGTGTGTACTAGGTGTACGGAGCGGAGCCGAGTGTGTACTAGGTGTACGGAGCGGAGCCGAGTGGGTACGAGGTGTACAGAGCGGAGCCGAGTGGGTACTAGGTGTACGGAACGGAGCCGTGTGTGTACGAGGTGTACGGGAGCGGAGCCATGTGGGTACTAGGTGTACGGAGCGGAGCCGTGTGTGTACGAGGTTTACGGAGCGGAGCCGTGTGTGTACGAGGTGTACGGAGCAGAGCCCAGTGTGTACGAGGTGTATGGAGCAGAGCCATGTGGGTACTAAGTGTACAGAGTGGAGCCGCGTGATTAGGAGGTGTATGGAGCGGAGCCGGGTGGGTAGGAGGTGTACAGAGCGGAGCCGCGTGGGTAGGAGGTGTACGGAGCGGAGCCGCGTGGGTAGGAGGTGTACGGAGCAGAGCCGCGTGGGTAGGAGGTGTACGGAGCAGAGCCGCGTGGGTAGGAGGTGTACGGAGCAAAGCCGCGTGGGTAGGAGGTGTACGGAGCAGAGCCGCGTGGGTAGGAGGTGTACGGAGCAGAGCCGCGTGGGTAGGAGGTGTACGGAGCAGAGCCGCGTGGGTAGGAGGTGTACGGAACAGAGCCGCGTGCGTAGGAGGTGTATGGAGCAGAGCCGCGTGCGTAGGAGGTGTATGGAGCAGAGCCGCGTGCGTACGAGGTATGTGTACCAGTGGTAGCCCCCTGCGGATTCCACTCCTTTAGTCTCAGCCACCTTTGCCAGCAGCATTCTTCTCCATAGTCTCTTCTGCCGCTGTCTGCATTCTGCAGCTCAGCATGGAGGGGCACGATGTTGTCATCACTGTGCTGATATGTGCAGAGCGAGCGGAGGAGACCAGAGCGGCGAGAAGAAAGGTGAGGAGAAGAGAGATCCGAGCGGCCAGACACTCCGCTTGGCTGCGGTGCCACCCATATGGCAGTGCGGCTCCATTGAGCTGCTTGTATTATTTGTGTGCTTGAGGATGCTTGTGTGTATACCAAGCATCCTCAGACGCACAAAAATGCAACATTTTGCATTTGAAGGGTATTTTTAAAAAGCGCAAGAGAATGCAAACGCATTTTAGCCCGCTCCTAACAACGTGTAATATACTCACTGTCAGAAACAGCTCTTGCTGGTTTCGGCAGTCACTGTTCCTGTAAGGCTGCCTTCACATAGGCGTTTTTTTAAAATGTGGCAGTTGCGGTAAAAAAATCCGCATCTGCCGCATTTTCCGCCTAGCAGCTGCACTTGCTGCACATTTGCGGCAAGTCCCATGCATTGTCTATGGGGCTTGCGGTAAGTGTGCGGCAATATATATATTATAGTCCATGATATGTACTAAAAGGGGCCCACTGAGACTTTTTCGCCCGGGGCCCACAGAAACCTGGAGCCGGCCCTGATGCTGCATATTTTTTTCATATATATAAATATTAGAATCTGAGACTCCTCAGTGATTGATACCTTTTAATGGCTAATTGAAAAGATGGTAAATAATAGCAAGCTTTCGAGACACTGTGGCCCCTTCATCAGGCTGATAGTGACAAAGATTCTGAAGACACACGCATGCTGTTTGTGAAATACAGGAAACAATAAATAGAAGCAAATCAAAACAAAAAAAGACAATAAAGTCGCTGACAATCTAAAATGATGTTAATAGTTAAAAAAATATATCCAATATATAAAAATATCTTCTTCCTAAAGGAGAACACAAATCAATGTTTTCAAGTCTTTTGTAATCGTAAAAAAATAAAAATGTGAAAACTAGATTTGTATTTCTTTTTACCTACATTTTTCCCCAAAAATCTGAAAAAAAATATTATACAATGACATTAATATTAAGTCCTATTTTGTGTAAAAAAGAAAGCATAGCCATTAGAGGTGCATGTACGATAAGATCCCAAAATATGTCTTGTTAGAAGTCGGGGAAAATGACCTAATTGTGAAAGTGTTAAAAAATATGTTTACTATCATTTCTATGTCCATGACATATACATGACATTCAATGCTTCACCTTAGCCCAGTTATGCAAAAGACAGACTAAAATTGATCAGTCGGTGAAAGCTTTTTTGTTTGCAATTGAGGGAAAATATCTATGACAACATTATAGATTTGCCTAGAGATTCATCTAGGAAAGTAAATCACTTCACAGCTATAACACATCTATCCATTACAAAGAAATGCTTAAAGTGAGCTGAATCTGGAACAAGCCTCTTGAGTGCTTTAGTTACAACTGTCTGGGATTTCATTAGAACTTTTGAAATACGTTTTTTAGACAACATTTTTGACTGTGATGTTTTTGGAACCATTTCAACATAAAAACAAATAGAAATAACTGGAAAAAACTGTAAAGAAACCTTGTTAAAGCCCAAAAGAATAAAGAGAATGTAATCTATTCCTAAAAGAATTAGATTTAAAAATTGAGACTATTTTCAATTTCCAATAAATTTTAATACATTTACATTTACCGTAACTATATCATTAGAAAGTGTATTCAATTTACATCTACCAGTAGAGTGCAAGCAAATTAGTTTGCAATATTAATGGTTTTGCTGCATTTATGTTTAGTTTTTAGTTTGTTGCTGCTTATAATGCTGAAAAGCAGAATTTCTATTAAATGTAACTTGCTACAAATATATTCTTCTTTGAGTCTTAAAATGAAAGTGGTTTCCCCACAAGCAACATTTTTTAACTATTGACATAATGAGTGATTAATAGCAAGAGAATTGTACTGTGACCAAAAAGGATCCTGAGAAATAGTGTCTCTGTTTGAATAGAGCCATGGTAACTTATGTATAGTGATGAGCAAGTAGTGAAATATTATGATATGATAACGAGTAGTTTTTATTACTCACATATTAGTCCAAATAGCGAGTCTAATGTTAGTCAATTAATGATTGGCTCCGCCAACACCCTCTGGCTATAAAACAAGTCTTTCCGGGACAGGGTGGGAGGGTGGTCTTTTTTACGATTACAATGCCTAAAACACTTTGCATTGCCCCCAAGAAAGATCCTAACATTCAATCTGCTCTCCCTGAGGTGACAGCTCTAACTGTTTACTGGAGGGCTCTGGGAATTTGTGTCAGATCGGTCATGATGGACACATCACTCACGAGAACCAGCGATACTCACCGAGTAACAAGTATTGTGGATACTGTACTATCCGCGCAAGTAGTGAATAGTAACGATTACATTTGCTCATCACTACTCATGAGCAATAATATTTCATAGCTTAGGTCCCTAGTCTTAGCCTCTCACCTTGCCACATCATATCTCATACTTTACAAACACCCCAAAACACCATGTCAGCAAATTGTGAATATGATTTGGCTTATATTCCTTGTCATACCACAAGGCTCTTTAAAGGGTAAATATTAAATTTTAGGATTGGTACTACCAATAGGTGGCACTAGGGTTCAAGTCCTCTTTGAAGAGGCAATTTGCTCATTTAAGTACAATACTCAACTATAATTGCCAGTCCTATAAAATTTAATAAGAGTGTTGGGGCACAGAGTTGACGATTGCACTATTTAATCACAGGACACCAATCTAATATGTGAAGCTGAATGTATGTATATATATCCGGGATTGGCATCTACACCGTCGCAACTACAGCCACAAAATTTTGCACAGTCACACGTCTGGACCCCGAGGGCGTCATAGGCTATGTTGTGAGGTGAAATTTTAACCCTGCGCGTTCCAGTTCCCCAAACAATTTTGCCCCTATCTACATAATGGGGAAAGAGTGAATGGAAAAGTGTTGGAGGAAAATCGACAGCTGTCAGCTATAGCCACAAAATTTTGCACAGTCACACGTCTGGACACCGGGAGCATCATAGGCTATGTTGTGAGGTGAAATTTTAACCCCGTGCATTCCAATTCACCAAACAATTTTGCCCCTATCTACATAATGGGGATAAAGTGACAGTTACCAGTTGACAGTTGTGAATGAGAGGGGCTTAATGATAGCGCCAAAGACTAACAGCATATACCAGCATATAGTCACTAAGGTGGGGCCCCAACATGAGATATTCACCACGCACGGGGACATGTATACACACCTCACGCACACAAAGAGTAACAGCAAGTGTATAGTCGCTAAGGTGCAGCCCCAACATTGGATACTCACCACACACCCGAACAAACACACACACACCACAAAGAGACACACACAACACAGAGACACACACACACCCAAGGGGACACACAGACACCCTATAGCGACACATGCACTCACCCCACAGGGACACCCACACACACACCACAAGAGACACACACAACACAGACACGCACACAACACAGACCCCCCCACAGCGACACACACACATAGCCACCCTATAGGTACACATGCACTCACCCCACAGGGACACACACACACACACCACAAAGAGACACACACAACACAGACACACACACCCCACACAGACACCCCCCCTCAAGGACACACACACAAACACACCCTATAGGGACACATGCACTCACCCCACAGGGACACACACACACCGCAAAGAGACACACACAACACAGACACACACACCATGCAGACCCCACCACAGGGACACACACACATACACACCCTATAGGGACACATGCACTCACCCCACAGGGACACACACACACCACAAAGAGACACACACAACACAGACACACACACCCCACACAGACACGCCCCCTCAAGGACACACACACAAACACACCCTATAGGGACACATGCACTCACCCCACAGGGACACACACACACCACAAAGAGACACACACAACACAGACACACACACCATGCAGACCCCACCACAGGGACACACACACATACACACCCTATAGGGACACATGCACTCACCCCACAGGGACACACACACACCACAAAGAGACACACAACCAAACACAGATACACACACACACACCCACAGACCCCACAGGGACACACACACATACACACCCTATAGGGACACATGCACTTTTGTTACAGTTTAGGAACCATAAGGTTGTAATTTTTTTAAATTCTGACTCCCAGATAGTTTAGTACCGTATATATACTTACCGTATATACTCGTGTATAAGCCGACCCGTGTATAAGCCGACCCCCCTACTTTTGCCCCCAAAAACTGGGAAAACTTATTGACTCGCGTATAAGCCGAGGGTGGACTCCAGCACAGGTATACAACCCCCAGCAGTAAGGTATACAGGCCCCCCAGTGGTATACAGCAGGCCCCCAGGCATATAAGCAGGCCCCCAGGGGTATAAGCAGGCCCCCAGGGGTATTCAGCAGGCCCCAGGGGTATCAGCAGGCCCCAGGGGTATCAGCAGGCCCCCAGGGGTATCAACAGGCCCCCAGGGGTATCAGCAGGCCCCCAGGGGTATCAGCAGGCCCCCAGGGGTATCAGCAGGCCCCCAGGGGTATACAGCAGGCCCCCGGGCGTATAAGCAGGCCCCCAGGGGTATTCAGCAGGCCCCAGGGGTATACAGCAGACCCCCATGGGTATACAGCAGGCCCCATGGGTATCAGCAGGCCCCCAGGGGTATACAGCAGGCCCCCAGGGGTATAAGCAGGCCCCCAGGGGTATTCAGCAGGCCCCAGGGGTATCAGCAGGCCCCAGGGGTATCAACAGGCCCCCAGGGGTATCAACAGGCCCCCAGGGGTATCAACAGGCCCCCAGGGGTATACAGCAGGCCCCCATGGGTATACAGCAGGCCCCCAGGGGTATCAGCAGGCCCCCAGGGGTATACAGCAGGCCCCCAGGGGTATTCAGCAGGCCCCAGGGGTATCAGCAGGCCCCAGGGGTATCAACAGGCCCCCAGGGGGTATCAACAGGCCCCCAGGGGGTATCAACAGGCCCCCAGGGGTATACAGCAGGCCCCCATGGGTATACAGCAGGCCCCCAGGGGTATCAGCAGGCCCCCAGGGGTATACAGCAGGCCCCCAGGGGTATCAGCAGGCCCCCGGGGGTTTATACAGCAGGCCCCCGGGGGTTTATACAGCAGGCCCCCGGGGGTTTATACAGCAGGCCCCCGGGGGTTTATACAGCGCCCCCGGCAGTGGTATACAGCCCCCCCGCCTAGTACCGGGCCCCCATGCTGCGGCACAGCATACAGTAGTTCATACATTACCATCTCCTGCTGCGCGCGGCTCCTCCATCTCCCGCCCGGCTTGTTGCTGTAGTGTCATGTGACGCGCCAGTCACATGACACTACAGGAAGATGCCGGCTGGGACTGGAGGAGCCGCGCGCTGCAGGGAGAGATGGTAATGTATGAACTACTGTATCCGCAGCATGGGGGCCCGGTACTAGGCGGGGGGGGCTGTATACCACTGCCGGGGGCCGCCAGGGGCTGTGTGGGGCAATATGCACTGCATCCCCTTGCCGGGGATGGACAGGGGGATGCGTGCATATTAATGAGCCGGGCCCACGTGACCGCGCGGTGTCACTGTAGCCCCCTCCTGCCTCCTCCTGCCCCCAGTCAGAGCCCCCGTCCCCGTCACACACATGTATATACTCGCGTATAAGCCGAGGGGGGACTTTTCAGCCCAATTTTTGGGCTGAAAAAGTCGGCTTATACACGAGTATATACGGTAGTCGAAAATTTAACTCTCATTAGAAAGTGAATTACACATTATTGTAATGTGTATGTGTGGCGCCCCACTGATCAGTGCGCCACAGAAGGGGTACTACACCCAGACTAGCATATGTGGTATCCCGGACACCAGAGGATGATAATGTTAATTTGAGACCATATCCCTGCATTTATACACTTAGGTCAGGGGTCCTTTTGGTTAATCCATTGCTAGGGAACCAGTCCCAGTGGGAGGAGCTAAGGTGTAGGAAAAGAATCGGGAGTGACAGTTAGTCAGAACATGAGGAGAATACCATGAGAAAAGAAGGAGAAGGAGGTCCCTGCGAGGACTGTAGTGGAGGGTGCCTGAAAAGGAAGGCAACCCAGACAGAAGGGGGATCCCTGGCTTGAGCAAGTTTGGTGCTGGACCGTCCTGATAACCGGTCCGGAGGGAACCCAGTCCAAGACAGAGTACCGGCTCCTAGTGCAGTGCAGGAAGGTTTAGCTCTGAGCCACCAAAACCGGTGGGTCGAAGGCATTTCATATAGCCCCGACCTGGTCCGACACGCACGTCCCCACCAGGAGCTCCAAACTGAGTTGAGCCCCTTGGAGAGAGAAGGGTAACCTCTATATACCCAACGGTCCTGAGAGGAAGAGGGCTCCATGCAGGGCCGCGCACAGATAGTAAGGAGAGTGCAGTGAGTGAAAAGGACAAAAGTTGTTACCAGAAGGAACATCGTAGAGCGCCTCAGAGAAACTTGGCATCCTTTGGTGACTACCCAGCTACCTACCCGTGAGTGTGTGACTGTATACCAATGAGAACTACCTTGAAAAGTTGCAGAAAATACCCGTGCAGAGCAAGAAGGTCTCCTGTGTCTCATTTCTACTAAGCTAGTCACCTGTGCTCCAGTCTTAAGGAAAAGACTGAGCCTCTCCCAGTGTGAAACCATTTGTTTACCTCACTGCCCTGGGGACTTCGCTCCACCTGCAGAGAGCGACATCATCCGGCTGCCTACCCATCATCCCCGGAGGTCTGCTGGCAGCGCTACTGCCATCACCAGATACTGCAGGTGGCGTCACATTAAAAAACTTTTATTATTCTATTTTTTCTAAACCCCTTTTTTATGACCACCAGGGCCACAGATCCGGGCATCGGCCACCAGTGACAGTCCCTTAAAGCTATGCCTGGGATCCGAGTACCTTGGCCCTGGGGTGCATCAAATGTGCTTGTCCTTGGTGCCCCTTAGACTTTTGGGGACAAAATTATCAGGTATCAGTCCGTTTCGAGATCCCTGGTGGCAATTATTTTACTTGCTATACTGTATTTAGTAAAAATTGCTGGAATTGAAGATAATAAATAATTTGAATTCTTCAGAATTTTTCTGATTCTTACAGAAGTGGGAAATAGGTTAAATTTATGAAGAAAATTTGACACTTGGGTTATCGCTTAACTGTCCCACCAATATCTAACTTTTGGTCCTCACTCAGAAATAGTTTTGATGTGACGCTGGTTTTTATTCAATGTTCAGCCAACTGAAAGGCATAACAGTAGAGATTTCAGTCCTTACACTAGGACCATCATCAGTTTGCAAGTAGTGTGGTGAGCTCAGCTTAAGATAAGGACAAGAGATGGTTTGGTAGATGTGGTAAAGGAGTGCACACTCCTTTATCACAGCTACCAAAGCAGTGCTCATCCTTAACTTAATATGGGTTCACCACACTACTTGCATACTCATAAAAGTTCGAGTGTAAGGACCAAAACATTTACTGTTATGCATTTTGGTTGCCTGAACATTGAATAAAAACAAGTGACACATCAAAACAATTTCTGAGTGCCAAGTATTTTCTTCCTATCCCTATACAGATTTGGACCCTTCTTGAGCACCTTTTCCCCAGAAGTGACATAATATCTTCATACTATCTTCTGGTCCTCAGCTCCATCTGGCCTATTCTTTCCTTTGACATGTGTCATTTTAATTGGGTATGTTCATTCTACAAGGATGAATAGTTTGCTGATGTCACATCAAGTAGCGTGTCAATATGACGTCATGATGTGCATCAACTGAGGTCCATTCAGCATCTAGGGTGGCACATGTTGTCATGTCATGTGCTTTTTGAGGTCAGAAGCATACATGATGCCACATGAAGGTAGAAGATGATTCAATAGGATGTTGCATGCAAGAGGAAAGAAGAGGCTAATTGGAGCAAAGGTTCAGATGGTGGGGAGTAGGATCTCTGAGAAAGGTAAGCTTTGAGGTATGCATCAATTGTATTTACATCTGAAATAATTATGCTGTTGTATCTTTGGCCATTCATATTGCATTAAATAACTTTAGTGCATACGAAATTTCTACCTACCGTATATACTCGTGTATAAGCCGACCCGTGTATAAGCCAACCCCCCTACTTTTGCCCCCAAAACCTGGGAAAAACCTATTGACTCGTGTATAAGCTGAGTCCCGAATACAGTATACAGGACTCGGATTCGTAAACTCGCTCAGACTCGCTCAGACTCGCTACTGACAGCGGGTATCCGTGAAGCGGTGAGATTGTTTAAACGATTTGGGGAGATTCAAGCTACATAGCGATGTGATATAGCGAGTCTAGCGAGTGAGAAAAAGTAAACTGTGACAAAACTAGGATTGCCATTGACTTGCATTGGACTCGTTACTGTGCGAGTAATCGCTGGGAAACTCGCCGAGTACAGACTCCTGCGAGTTTCTTACTACTCGCAGAGTAACGAGTCCTAACGAGTAGATTCGCCCATCCCTAATACAGTGACTCACGTATAAGCCGAGGGGGGGACTTTTCAGCCCAATTTTTGGGCTGAAAAACTCGGCTTATACGCGAGTATATACGGTAATTCGAGTGAACGTTCGGATTAAACTTAGTCAGATTCACTCATAATGTTGCCTTTATGCTTATTTGTCCACAATTGAGAATTGACA
This sequence comes from Allobates femoralis, assembly GCA_033576535.1. NCBI lineage: Eukaryota > Metazoa > Chordata > Amphibia > Anura > Aromobatidae > Allobates > Allobates femoralis. Next base: position 520,743,782 of record JARQOC010000003.1, on the reverse strand, counting down.
ATTGCATCCTATTTGGCACTTCTAGACCAAAATCTGATTTTACAGTGATTGGGGAAAGCAGCAAATTATAACTTTCTGGAGCAAGCATTAATATATTTCACCAAATAGTAGAATCCCCCTCTGTAGAGTAATTGGGGTACCCACTACAGATGCAGCAATAAGGGACATATGGCTTTTGCTCAGAATTTAGCATTTAAAGCAGTAAGAAACTATCACAGCATAAAGGATGTAACTCATTTACTAAATTCAAACATCCCTAATGTTTTCTATTTCATCTTTTAAATGATTAGGCAGGTTGAAAAATCCCTGCCTTGGTTACATAATGTACTCATTTATCACGCCTAAGGGCTTAGTGAGATGAATTATGTAAATTACAATATGAAATTTCATATTTTATAAATCATTTACGATTGGTCATATTGGAGGTAAAATTATTTCAACTGAAAGCCTGGTAATTATTGTTATAGTATCTTTTGCATTAATTCAAGCTTCACATTCAGAAGCATTTGGCTGAGTATCTCTTCCACTTAAACAACATATCCCATTAAATTGCTTGCTAAAAGCTTGGGTCGTGGTTTACGTGACTGTATCTAGATACATGGTTATTTATTTTATATTATATAAATAACTGGAAATTATGGCTAAATAATCACAAATTATTTGCTTTTTTTTTACAAATCATGATAGTATTAACAAGGTGAAGTATTCTGTAAAAAGAAAAACTGCAGCAATATTACAAACCATACAGTTCTGCTATGATTTTCATCAATTTTGGCAATTATTTTTTGTGATTTCTGTTGATCTCAGCTGAACCATTCTGTGACACCCTATGTTCCTCATACACCTTAGACTAACAACTCTAAGGGTACCTTTACACGCGGCAACTTTTCTAGGAATTTCACTGGCAACTTACTGGTTGTAGTGAAATCATGGACACATTGTTCTATCTTGTTGCTGTGTACAAATAGAATAATGTGTCCATGATTTCACTGCAACCAGTAAGTTGCCAGTGAAATTCCTAGAAAAGTTGCTGCGTGTAAAGGTATCTTAAAGCGGATTTGGCTATCAGTCTATCATGTAAGAGGTCCTTCCAGGTCCCAGCCGAAATAAGACATCAGTAGTAGAGAGAGAGTGATCATCACTTTGGATTTCCTACAGCCAATACTTATGTTCTTCCTGGACATTAGAGATGAGTGAACTTTTCAATTTTTGGTTTGGTTTGGGCCACCTACGTTTGCAAAATACTGAACAAACCTATTCAAGTGAGCACCACTTTGGTCGGGAACAATTGGTGCTTGGCCCAGTGCGAGCCACGTGCAGTGTTTGATCAGTTTGCACTGAGCTTAAAAGCACAGTTTTTTTGGTGTAATGTGTGTCCAAACCCAAATCACAGAAGTTCCATTGTTTCCATGATAGTTTTTTTTGTATTTTTCCTTTTTTTTTCTACGAATATTGAGGCCTTAAATGTTTTTTGTGTGTAGTTCAATAAATTGCAATGCAGCACATAAGATGTAATAATATTGCCCAATTTTATCATTTAGGAGATAGTATGTGAATACATTTTTTTATGTGTTTTGGCAGCTCACACATCGCAAAATATACTTGAGGTCATGTATGTAATTTCATAAAGCTTTAACTGGCAGTAATTCAATGAGAAATATGGCATTTGAAGCTATGATCAATTGTTCCTTTATCTATGAATTATTAGCCATAGGCAAGTTTTGAACTTAGAGAGAAAGTAATGCAAAATATATTATGGAAAAATGCTACTTTTGAACATTTTAAAACATTTCAGGGTTTACATTTACATAACTTTACATAGATGCCAAAAATTGCAATACATAATAAGCACAAAACCGAATATTTTCCCTATCTATTAGTACTAACGTTTATAGTAAAGCATCAGAAAAAAGTTTACAAAACATTAAATAATTTCTTTGTTTCTACACTATTTTGTCCCTCTTATATGAAAATAAGTAAAAATGTTTGAAATGTTCCTGGCAGTTGTGGACAAAATTTTTGTTGGTCTACCTGATCATAGTTTGGGTTTTACAAAACCCCTGATTTTCCATTTGTTAATCATAGTTTGAACACTGCTGACTGGCATTATCAATTCTTTGGATATCTTTTTGTATCCCTTTCCTGTTTTACACAGTTCAACTATCTTTTCCCATAGATCCGTTGACAATTCTTTAGCTTTCCCCTTGACTCACAGCTCAGAAACGTCTGTGGCTAATGAAAAATGCAAGAGTCTGTCTGGATCCCAGAAACTCACTCAACATTTATACACACACCGTGATTACAAGCAAACGGGTCACAGGTGAGGATATTACTTTTATTAGTGGGTTAAGAACTAGCTTAGTGATAGGAAACAAAGGGTGGTTATTAATGGAACACACTCAGAATGGGTCACAGTTAACAGTGGGGTACCACAGGGGTCAGTGTTGGGCCCGCTTCTATTTAATATATTTATTAATGACCTTGTAGGGGGCATACAGAGTAGAATCTCAATATTTGCAGATGACACTAAACTCTGCAGGGTAATCAATACAGAGGAGGACAATTTTATATTACAGGAGGATTTATGTAAACTAGAAGCTTGGGCTGCTAAATGGCAAATGCGCTTTAATGGGGATAAATGTAAAGTCATGCACTTGGGCAGAGGAAACAAAAGGTATAATTATGTGCTTAATTGTAAAACACTGGGCAAAACTGTCACTGAAAAAGACCTGGGTGTATGGGTAGATGACAAACCCACATTTAGTGGCCAGTGTCAGGCAGCTGCTGCAAAGGCAAATAAAATAATGGGATGTATTAAAAGAGGCATAGATGCTCATGAGGAGAACATAATTTTACCTCTATACAAGTCACTAGTGCGACCACACTTAGAATACTGTGTACAATTCTGGTCTCCGGTGTATAAGAAAGACATAGCTGAACTAGAGCGGGTCCAGAGAGTTATTAAACTTGGGGTTATTTAGCTTGGAAAAACGAAGGCTTAGGGGTGATCTTATAATAATGTATAAATATATGAGGGGGCAGTACAGAGACCTTTCTAATGATCTCTTTACTCTTAGGCCTGAGACTGGGACAAGGGGGCATCCTCTACGTCTGGAGGGAAGAAGGTTTAATCATAATCACAGACACGGATTCTTTACTGTAAGAGCAGTGAGACTATGGAACTCTCTGCCACATGATGTTGTAATGAGTGAGTCACTACTAACATTTAAGAAGGGCCTGGATGCCTTTCTTGAAAACTATAATATTACCAGTTATATATACTAGATTCTTTGATAGGGCGTTGATCCAGGGAATTAGTCTGATTGTCGTATCTGGAGTCAGGAAGGAATTTTTTCCCCCAATGTGGAGATTAGTGTTGCCACATGGGTTTTTTTTTGCCTTCCTCTGGATCAACATGTTAGGCTATGGGTTGAACTAGATGGACTTAAAGTCTTCCTTCAACCTTAAAAACTATGTTACTATGTTACTATGTAGGCATTCAATCCCATTTGTGCCAACTTCTGTACATTCTATCAGGCTAAAATTATCAAAGTATGTGAACTTTTGATCAGGGTCATTTGGATGTTTTTGGCTGCCATTATGATTTAAAAAGAGAAAACACAGTAGTTTGACAATAAATGGCTTCACGCAACCACTAACCATGAGTGGAAAAAAAGTATTTGTGTTATCATTCATATTCTCTGAAAAAAGGTCAAGAAAGCAAAAAATCTGCCAAGGTATGTAAAGTTTTGAGCGCAACTGTATATTTATGTATACATATGGTACTCCTTACCTTGGCTGGTATAATACCAACAGTTAGAGTTCAGACCAGTTGTGTGCCGCCAATGATAGCAGACCACATTACCGCTATGGGTCCATGAGTCAGGGGGACCCAGTGCTACTTGTGGCACCACCCTGCTTGCCCATCATCACATTTCAAATGTATCAGCATCTGTGATGCCAGAAAATTTAAAGGCAAAGATAAAATAGCGAGCGCTACGCTGTTCATCATTCATCCTTCCACTTTCATCATTCCTCTTTCATCATTCTCCCACTGTGTCTGTGCACTTTTATGCTGAGATGTTCAGAGCTCAAAAAGCTTGCACAGAGAATGGAACAGCAAGGGACCTAGGAGAGGTGAGTAGATTTTTTTTTTTTTTTTTTTTTAAATCAGTGAGTACACTAGTGGTTAAAGGACTATGGGGGTGCATTATAATATATGGAGGACTATGGGGGGTGCATTATAATTTAGATGGAGTAATATGGGGTACATAATGCTACATGGAGTACTATGGGGTGTGTATTATACTATTTTGAGGACTATGAGGGGAATTATATGATATGAAGGACTATGGAGGGGTATATTTTCCTATATGAAGGAAATTGTGGAACCCATTCTACTATATGTAGCAATATGTGGGGTGCATTATACTATATGGAAGGGGTAAATGAGTGGCCCATTAAACTATATGGAGGACTATGGAGGATGCATATGGAGTACTATATCAGACCCATTATACTATATAGAGGACTATGGGAGATTCATTACACTATATAAAGGACTATGTGGGAACCATTATACTATATGGAGGGCTAAGTGGGGCCAATTATACTATATGAAAGGCTATTATAATATTTGGAGGGCTGTGTGGTGGGCATTATAATATTTGGAGGGCTTTGTGGAGGCCAGTGTATTATTTGGAGGGCTATGTGGGGGTCATTTTAACATTTGGAGGGCTATGAAGGAGTCTTTACACTTTATGGAGGGCTATTTGTAATTACACTGTATGAAAGCAATACTAGAGTGTGAAGGTTGTTTGGATTCCATAAAACTGTGCATAGGGCTGTGTTGCTGGGCATTATTTTTTAGAGGGTTAGAGAGAGCCAATATACAGTGTAAAGAGATGTGGGCGCTATTATACTTTATGTAACCCAATAATACTGAATTTTAGGACTGTGTGTGGGTAAAATGTGGGGATCATACTATCTTACTGCATTGGGACTGCCATAATTTTTCTCTGGGAGATGATGGGTGGTATGGTAGAGTCATCATACTGTGCGAGGGTACTGTGGAGAAATTCACTGTGGGGGTATCATACAATGTTTTTGGAGAACTTTTGTTGCCATCATACTTCATCGGTGCAGTGAAAGGGGATTCTAGGGGCTCCAGTTTGAGAAAAAATAGTTTGTAAAAGCTTCAAACTTTGAGACATGTTCTTATCTAACACAGATGAAAATTAATTATTACTTATTTTAACCATGACATACAAAGCCATACACAACCTGTCCCCTCCATAGATCTCTGACATGGTCTCCCGACACCTACCCTCACGCAACCTGAAATCGTCCCGAGAACTCCTTATCTACTCCCCTCTCATTTCTTCCTCTCACAACCGCATACAAGATTTCTCCCATGTATCTGCTATACTTTGGAACTCTCTCCCCAACATATCAGACACTTGCCTACCCTGGAATCCTTCAAAAGAGACCAGAAGACTCACCTCTTCCGATAAGCCTACAACCTGCAATGAGACCCGATCCACAGCACCGTCTCACATTCGGCAATTCCCCGCTTCTACTGTATCCCCACATGTCCCTCGTAGACTGTGAGTCCCTTGTGGACAGGGCCTCTCTCCTCCTGTACCGTTACAATTTGATTGTTCATACATATTGTACTTGTCCTCGTCTGCCCTTTCCATATGTAAAGCACCATGGAATCTAATTGCGCTATATAAATAATTAATAATAACAATAATAATATTAATAATAATTATTACTTTTGGGGTAGCGAGCAATTAAAAATTGTGCTATGCAGTCCTATGATTCCTATGTATGCCCCCAGTTCAGACTACACAATCTCACTCACTATGGGTGGATTTTATTCACACTGGCATTACATATGCCCATAAAGTGCATTACAGCATAACTCAATGAATTTATAATGAGGCATTTGCAAACAATATGCTAGAATGTCAACTCAACTGTTTTCCTTTTTAATTTGTTACAGAGCACTGTAAGGACTACCATGGACAGGCTTTGCACTGACTACTCTGACTATCAGAGGTCAGATGAACCCTTGCCTTCATCCTTTAACTAGGGATGGGCGAATCTACTCGCTAGGACTCGTTACTCGGCGAGTAGTAAGGGACTCGCAGGACTCGGTACTCTGCGAGTCTCCCAGTGATTACTCGCACGAGTCCAATGCAAATCAATATCAATCCTAGTTTTGTCAGAAACGCTGACAAAACTAGGATTGCCATTGTTTGCATTAGACTCGTGCGAGTAATCACTGGCTACTGTGCCAGTGATAGCAGGGAAACTCGCAGATAACTGCTGTTTCTTTGCGAGCCGAGTCCAGCTGTCTTCTCTGTGCAGCTCCAGGGTCCTAGAGCCCACCTGCTCACAGACATTATGTAGCAGTGCTGAGATTGTTCTCAGTCTGCTCATTCCCTGTGTACAGACATGAATGTCTGTGCACAGAGATGATGTAGCAGTGCTGAGATTGTTCTCAGTCTGCTCATTCCCTGTGTACAGACATGAATGTCTGTGCACAGAGATGATGTAGCAGAGCTGAGATTGTTCTCAGTCTGCTTATTCCCTGTGCATAGACATCTATATTTATGCACAGGGGATGTAGCAGAGAGGACATCGCGTTTTGGACTGCGTCGGACGGAAGAGGATTTTTTTAATTAAAGATGGAGTCCCTAATGGCTTTTTTTTTTATTTCTAATAAAAAATTTTCCTTGTGTTGTGTTTTTTTTAAAACAATTTAATAGAAATTCATGGCGGTCATGTCTAATATTGGCGTGACCGCCATAAATTTCGGGCTTAGGGCCAGCTGATAATACAAAGCTGGCCCTAACCTCTTTATTACCCAGCGTGCCACCGCTACCAGGGCCGCTGGAAGAGCGGGGTTCAGCGCCAGAGGATGGCGCTTCAATGAACGCGCCATCTTCTGGGGCGGCTGCGGGCTGCAATTTGCAGCGGGGGGTGCCCAGAAAGCTTGGGCATCCCTGCGCTGCGGATTCCAGCCCCCAGCTGCTTAGCTGTACCTGGCTAGACATAGAAATTGCGCGGAGCCCCACGCATTTTTTTTAAATTATTTCATGAATTTCAGAGTCAGAGTCTCAGAGTCAGAGTCTCAGAGTCAGAATCTCAGAATTTCATGAAATAATTAAAAAAAAATGCGTGGGGCTCCGCGCAATTTCTATGTCTAGCCAGGTACAGCTAAGCAGCTGGGGGCTGGAATCCGCAGCGCAGGGATGCCCAAGCTTTCTGGGCACCCCCCGCTGCAAATTGCAGCCCGCAGCCGCCCCAGAAGATGGCGCGTTCATTGAAGCGCCATCCTCTGGCGCTGAACCCCGCTCTTCCAGCGGCCCTGGTAGCGGTGGCACGCTGGGTAATAAAGAGGTTAGGGCCAGCTTTGTATTATCAGCTGGCCCTAAGCCCGAAATTTATGGCGGTCACGCCAATATTAGACATGACCGCCATGAATTTCTATTAAATTGTTAAAAAATTTTCCTTGTGTTGTGTTTTTTTTTTAATTAGAAATAAAAAAAAAAGCCATTAGGGACTCCATCTTTAATTAAAAAAATCCTCTTCCGTCCGACGCAGTCCAAAACGCGATGTCCTCTCTGCTACATCCCCTGTGCATAAATATAGATGTCTATGCACAGGGAATAAGCAGACTGAGAACAATCTCAGCTCTGCTACATCATCTCTGTGCACAGACATTCATGTCTGTACACAGGGAATGAGCAGACTGAGAACAATCTCAGCTCTGCTACATCATCTCTGTGCACAGACATTCATGTCTGTACACAGGGAATGAGCAGACTGAGAACAATCTCAGCTCTGCTACATCATCTCTGTGCACAGACATTCATGTCTGTACACAGGGAATGAGCAGACTGAGAACAATCTCAGCACTGCTACATCAGGCAGCAGGCAGGCTCTAGGACCCTGGAGCTGGGGCAGCCAGAACACAGAGAAGACAGGATCTTATCTGTGCGAGTCAGCGATTACTTACAAAGTAAACGAGCAATGCAAATAAATGACAAAACTAGGATTGCTTCAGGCTGAAGCTTCCGAGACACATCTGCGATTTGTAAATCTCACACTACTCGCTATTACTCGCTTCCCCATTCATTAACATTGGACTCGCTAGACTCGCAACGAGTAGCGAGTCCTGTGCTCGGACTCGCTAGAGTCAAGCGATTCCGAGTAATTTAGGATTCGCCCATCACTACCTTTAACCCTTCTAGAGGAATGTGCACTTTAACATAGGTCCTAGAATGAGTCCTTGATGTAGTTGCTGGCCAGTAGTACAGTTTGGTAGGAATGTTCGGTTCATTGATGTCAGAACCAGGAGGGTAAATAAGGTACAAAATCAAAAGACAGAAGAAAGGTCAGGAAATGGGCCAAGGTCAGAACAGGAATCACACAGGTTAAACAAGGACTAAACAAACTGCAGTTAACAAGAGGTAGCAATCACAATAATTTGTACAAGAAACTGACACTCAGGAGTCCAAATATGAAATGCTCTCACAATCAACACCATCCTGCCAGGGATCAGCTCCTAAAAGGAACCTGCCAGCATGATTTTGTAATTGAAAATAAAGACCTAGCTGTAGTGGTGCTGTACTACTAATTACAATGGCACAATTGATGAAGAAAACCACTGTGTGGTTCTTTTTTAATCACCATTTGAAGTGTTTTACTATTTATATTTCGACACACAAGGGCCAGGCTCTACACTATATCATCTCCTTGTCTTTGGTTCCCTGGCCCTTCCGCCTGTCTCCAACCTGTGAATGATCTGCCTCCTCTGTTTAAAATCACAGAAGTGACCTATAATTCACATATTGGAGGCAGATAGAGGGGCCAGGAATCACAGACAGGGAAAACAAAACTAGTGTACAGTTCTTACCCTGTGCACCAAAATCTAATTAGTAGAAAACTTCAAATGGTTATTATTAAAGAACAAAAAAGTGGATTTCTTCACTAAAGGTATCAATTTAACCATTATTACATCACCATTACAAACAAGTCTTTATATTATATTACAAAATTGTGTTCACTGGCTTTCTTTAGGACCCCAGGATGGGTAGAACCACTAGTCGCAGCAATAAAGCAGGGCTTAACCCCTTGTCTCTGAACGACTGAAGTGAAAACAGAGGGGATGTTTATCAGAATGAACTTCTCACCACTAAACTCTAACAACTTTTGTACAAAAAGGCCCAGACAGAAATATTAAACTTGATTTTAGTTTTTGTATGTAGAAATCCTAGTAAACAGCCCATTAATAAAGTGCTTACTCTCTGTTCTAACATTTATCATTTTGACATCCCCGCCTGCCCCATCTACTTCTGCTTTGCTCTCAGCCATTGCAGAGTGACTGTTCAGTAGTCCTGTATTATTCCTGGAACTTAAAATCTTGGACTCACAGAAGCTACCATGTTAATTCTGTCAGGACTGGGAGGGGCTGTTACTATTGTTCTGCCCATTTAGGCTTAGTAAGAGAAATCAACTCTAGTGTGACACTGGTTACAACCTGTGAGATATTCTATGTTATCTTGTTATGCTTTTTAAATATATTCAGTAGAATCTGGCAGTATGCCTACATATCCTGGTGTCTTCTCCTTTAAGAGCACTGTGCTTTGTAGGACCGCCCTGTGCATTTCTGTGAAGATCTGTTCCAGTCAAATCTCACACAGGGAAGTTGTGTTGTTGCATCCTGCTTGCCTATTGTGAACCCCCACCATCTTTGAAAAGCTAATCTGGTGAGAGTCATACTCCTGTCTGTGTGTTTGTTGCATGCCAGGTGGATTATAGTTCTTTTCCTCCCAACTGCAAGATTTAATGTGCAGTCACTGGGCAGGTTCAGATTGCTACTATTCTGCAGATTAACCCTATATCTGAAGGTTGATAGCATTTTGCAAGGGACAGATTAACTTTAAATTATGCTCTGCAATTGACATATTACTTTTGTGCATCTGATACTAGAGAAGATGGGTTTATACCTTAGTTATCCGAAGCCTTTAATCCACCTAATACATATTGCCAAAGACTACAAAGACAGTTAAGCCACCAATTTAAAGGAGAGTCCGCATACTGTACACCTTAACACTCTCATTTCAATGGGTGCTCTATAGCATAACAGTTGTTTAGAACATTTGACCTATGCTTTAATTGACGTGTTACATTTTACACGCATTCCAAAAAGATTGGCCGTGACTTGTTCAACTACAATATTAGGTTCTTTCTGGCTGCTTTTAATTAAATTAGATTGCCTACCACTATAACAGTTAAGTTTTTAGAGTTACAGAACACTCATCTGTTAATAGATCCCTTGATAGCTTTTTATCATTAGCTGCTTTGAACATGGCTGTTCACAATGTTCATTTTATAAATATTTAAATAACCGTATTTCCTGAATCCAGAAGATAGGGACTCGGCTAGCAAAGTCTTTTGTTTAAGGTAAGCTGGAAATGTTGGCTTTCATGTTGTGTTATCCAGATAATAAATTCATTGAGAAAATACTGTGCTTTAAATATTTCAAACAATGACTGCCAATACAAATTGTAGCAATATTTCATAGTAACAGTAATCAATGAATTTGCCAGGAACTCTGTGACTTACTGCCTCTATGAGCACATTTTCTTCAGAGCTAATTAATCATAGCAATAACATAAACAACAAGAAAAAAAATAAACAAATAATTGAATTGGGCAATAAAACGCTAAATAGAAACATTACTCAAATGATTTGCAGGCTACATGCAATTAGATTGTGCTGCAAAACAATGTAGGCTAAAGAGACTTTAAATTGTAGCAAACAATACGTTTTTCTCTATGACAATTCGAAACTAAATGTTATAAAGGTAATACTGAAATAGCAAATAACAATATTTGTTTATATACTACTACATCTCAATGAATTAGAATATCATCCAAAATCAATATCATATTGCCACGTTTCAGGGCGTTTCTGGGAGCCCTGAAACACATTGACTAATAAATCAATATTATATTCACCCTTTGATGTCTCGTGGAATACAGCAGTGTGGTTTTTAACCCTTCATCCTCCCTACTTTAATTTTCTGAGATGATGATCTTTGGGTTTCATTGGCTGTAAACCATAATCATCAACATTTATAGAAATAAACACTTGAAACTGATCACTCTGTTTGTAATGACTCTATAATGTATGCATTTCACTTTATGTACTGAATTACCAAACTAAACTAACTATTTGATGATATTCTAATTCATTGAGATGCACTAGTCACTGTATATTGTAGTGATGTGCTCACTGAGTCTAATGGGGGACACTCGCTTGCTGCGGGATCGAGGGATTGAGGTACACAGGCACAATTTTAAGTTAAACAAGTCTATCTGGATTATTAAATACATCATAAACCACTTGCCAATAAACAATCATGGACCTTCTTTGTCGGTTGCCGGAGCAGAAATGACAATCACAGTCCATTTCATTGGTAGAACCAAGTTTCTGGCAAAACACTAGTGCATGCCCTCATCATCTCCCCCTTGACTACTGCAACTTCTTAATCTCTGGCCTACCCTCTAGCATTCTCTCAACCCTACAATTTATCCTAAATACTGCTACCTCACTAACCCACTTGTGCCCCTACTATTCTGTGACGTGTCCTATATGCCAAGTCCTTCACTGGGTTCCCAGTGTCCAAAGACTCCAGTTCAAAATCATAACCATAACATATAAAGACATCTGCAACCTATCTACCCCATATATCTGTGACCTAGTCTCCTGGTACTTACCTGCACATAACCTCCAATCCTCACAAGATCTCCTTCTCTCCTTCCATTATCAACTCTTCATACAATCATATACAAGATTTCTCCCATACTCTGGAACTATCTGCCCCAACACATCAGACTCTCGCTTACCATGAAAACTTTCAAAAGGAACTTGAAGACCCACCTCTACTAGCTTACAACCTGCTGTAAACCTTAGTTAATAATGCCACTCTATGACAAGTTCTACCCTCACCTACCGTATCCTCACCCATTCCTTGTAGACTATGAGTCCTTGCAGGCCGGGTTCTCTCGCCTCCTATACATGTCGGAGCCTTGTGTTGTTCATAATTATTCTACTTGTCTATGTATGCCCCTTTTCACATGTAAAGTGCCATGGAATAAATGGTGCTATAATAATAAATAAATGATAATAATAATTGTACTGTTTTTATAAAGCCCCATGTTGATATCCTTGTTATTTCTACAACATTTGGATTCTTTTTTCTGTGAAAAATCTGACCAATTGATTAAGGTTTGTCCACTTTCCTCCAAGACAACCACGCAGTCTCAGAAACAGTCTACCTTGGGTCGTTCAGAAGGAGATGACCAGAGGGTTTATATTTCCTTTCTTGCTAAATCTCTGTTCACACTGTCTACCAAGGTGGCTGTGGATGGTAAAAACCAAGACTGTACCAGTTCTGGTCGATAGCGGAGCGTTGGTAAATTTGATGGATTCTTGCTTTGCTCAGGCTCATGGTCTTGCCAGCAGTGCTTTAGTGAGACTCATTTCCATCACTTCAATCGACTCAGTTCCACTCAGCCAGAAGGTCCTCTCCCAAGTGGTGCGTAATGTGAACTTGAGCAAAGGAACTCTCCACCAGGTGGTCCTGTCACCTCTTGGAGAACCTGCCCACTCCCATTGTATTGGGCCTTCCCTGGCTGGAGAAACACAACCCAGTGATTGACTGGTGGGCCAGAAACGTTGTAACTTGAGGGGCTTTCTGTGGGAGTAATTGCCTAGCTACAACTATTTCTACTGTACTGGTTGCACTGACTCCTAATCTACTACCAGAAGTGACTAGGAGTGAGCCTGGAGAAGGGGGTGGAGTCATGACTATGCCTTATGTTGATGGTGGGTCTAGCCGTTGTTCCAGGAAAAGGGTCTGGAGAGGGATGGTGGTTCCTGCTGTGCACTCCAGGGAAGGCAGTGCTGTGCCCAGGGGGGACACTGCTGCAGTTTGCCATCCTGGATGTGTGCTCTCTGACTGTGACCACAGATTTGGAAATAAACAAGCAGCTCCAGGCCTGAGAGTGAATGAGTATGTGTGGGTGTTGACCAAACACGTCAGGTGGAGGCGTGCTGCTGAGGCTCCTAGTTCTGAGTTTATAGGACCGTTTTGGATATCGGCCACTTGTAATCCTGTGCTGTACTGACTTGAACTACCCCCAGTTTTGGCAACCCGAAACATCTTTTGTTATGAACTGATGACTCAGGAGTAACATTCAGATTCCATAGAAGTCGTTGGTAACTGTACTGACCGCAATCCCTGACTACACATCGCAACTAGAAGTAGCCGTGGGATGTAACTAACCAGACCTAGACATCTCTGCACAGCTGGAGAACTAACTGCTTCTAAAGATGGATGTAGGAAAAGCTATCTTGTTTCAGAGCAGAACCCCAAAAGAATAGCACGCCCCCCACAGATATTAACTGGGAAACAAGAGAAGGAAAAAACAAACACAGGCAGAGTATAAGGTTTAGCAAAAGAGGCCACACTATATATATAGGAAAGACAGGATAGAATACTATTGTGGTCAGTATAAAACACTATCAAAAAACACCAACAGCAGATATTACAAAAATTACCCTGAGTCACTAAGACTCGGCGACCTCTATATCTGCAGACTTCTATGAATCAAATGCCAGCAGAACTGGAAATAACAGATAACAGTGAATGGTAAAATTCCTAGGAAGAAAACTTCCATTCTGAGAGCAGATAAACAAATATACAGACAAAAATAAAAAATAAAAATAAACACCTACATACAGGGGCATACTCAGCTCTTATACAATTGTAAGAAGGAGAGAGCCACTGAAACCAGTCCAAATGCTAGAAATTTTATTAAATAGATATATGCACAAAATCAATACAATTCATAAATATATTTGGTGATAGAAAAGACACAAGGCAGAAAAAACCCCATTAAAAACAAGACTGATCACCATGCAAGAAAAGGGGCACTCAAAGTACTGACTCACTAACAGCATCCCATTGAAAGCTCAATGTGGAGAACTGGAATATCTAAACAAATATTACGACCATAAAATGGTGTACAGTAAAGCTACAAGGAAAACAGATCACTAGAGTATATCTCAAACCAAAACCCTAAACTAGGGGACCAAAAATACAATTGAGGTCAAGGTTATATTATTGATTGAACTGGTTACCTTGTGATATAGTGAGTCAGCAGATATATACAGACTAGATAGCAAACCCACATCTCAGAATAAAACAAAACATAAGAAGATCCTTAAGTACACAAAAGTGTGCCACAAAATATTAAAAAAATTCATTTATCTTGCAAAGATCTCCACAGAGCAGAAGAAATCAGAGAGATGTGAACTCCTCCAGGAACAAAAGACAACTGGCAAGGATTGATCCACTTCAAACCATTATATGCTCCAATAACCAGATTGCCAATTATCACCCTCACCTGTGAAGCCCACACAGTCAGCTACATCACCAGCAACAACTACCGGAGGGAGCTTCAATGAATTTACAACAATCTTTCATGTGTCATCACTCAGGAGATGTAGACTTAGTTCGGATGTGTCTGTTGTCGAGTCCAGAGGATTCTCTTAAAAGTGGGGGTACTGTCACGCTTAGATTTTGCTGGCTTTGCTGGAGCTGCTGTGTGTGTTTACGTTTGCATTTCTTTAGTAGCTGAATAAGGTACGGATGTAAAGATCTTGTACTCAGTTGCTGGTTGATGTGAGGTTTGGGTGTGACTCACCTTAAATCCCCTCCCCCTAGCCTTTAAGTAGTCTCTCCTTCCACCAGGTGTTGCTGCTGATTTTCACTCTATACCTGGAGCTGTACTGTGCAGACCTGTTTTGTTTGTGCTGAAGACCTTTCCTTTCAAGTTGCTGTATCCCGGTTCTATGGAAGTAGGTGAGGGGGGGAATAGCGCAGGGCTGGTGGAAGAGTTTAGGGAGAAGCTGGAGACACGAACCTTTTCACCATTAGAGATACCTTTGGGGTCAGGGCCATTCAGGGTTCATAGTCTAGGGTCAGACTTGTCCTCCCTGGTCACCCTGCCTGTAACTGTCATTCCCTCATCAGCATTCTCACTACACCGTGACAGATGGGTTGTCATACACCAAGGATCACAGAGACAAAGGATGAAGATGATCCGCGCTGCTGTATATGAATGAAGATGGACCAAGATCTTGATGAAAGTGGTGTTTATTTCAACGTGTTTCAAGGCTGTCCCAGCCTCTTCTTCAGGAATACACTGATTATTTGCCACAAATGAAGGAGATAAGACCTTATTGTGCCCTTGTCTGGCCCTTTCTAGGAGATGGATTGTCATGACAGTTAGGGGTCAGCTGATGACTTGTGTATCTGTCATGACGAACTTCCTGTGAATGCTGACTGGTCATGACAGTGTCATAATTGGCTAGAAAACGTTTATAATTCCCCCGAAGATGGAAGAGTGTTCTGGGTTGGCCTGTCTCAGAATTAATTAATAGGGTAACTTAAGTGAGAGCTTTAATTAATTAATGAATATAAAGTTACATGATATGTCAATTAGCTGTAAGCATGTAGAGGCAGTGAATACATTAGAAATACATTATGAAAAGCTTTAATGGGATAATATTCATAATAAACAAGCATGGCCAAAAGTGTTGGCACCCTTAAAATTGTTCCAAGAAATGAAGACTTTCTCCTTCCAAAATAATTGCAGTTACACAAGTTTTGGTGTACACACTTAATTATTTTCCTGTGTATTGGAACCGTAGAACAAAAATGAGAAAAAAAGGCATATTGGACATAATTTCACACAAACCCCCAAAATAGGCTATACAAAATTATTGGCAACTTTCCAGTATTTTGGGTAAATAACTTTGTTTCAAACATGTGATGCTCATCCAAACTCGTCTGTGGCAAGTAACAAGTGTGGGCAATATGAAAATCACACTTAAAACAAGATAAAAATGAGAGAGAGAGAAGTTGACTCAATTTTTGCATTGTGTATCTGTATTTGCGATACTAAGCACAGAGAACAGAAAGAAGAAAAGAGAAATGTCTAAGAACTTCAGAACCAAAATTGCTGACAAATGTCAACAATCTCAAGGCTACAAGACCATCTCCAGAGATCTTGATGTTCCTTTGTTCATGGTGCTCAACATATTCAAGAAGATTAATACCCATGACACTGTAGGTAATCTCTCTGGATGTGAACAGCCAAGAAAAATTGATGAAAGATTGCAACACGGGATAGTCTCAAAGGTAAATAAGCAGCCCCAATCAAATTACAAAGAAATTCAACCAGTCCAGCAGGCCAAAGGTGCATCAGTGTCAGTGCGAAATATCCATTGATAGTTGAATAAAATGAAATGCTGTGGCAGGAGAGAAAGGACACTACTGCTGAAAAAGAAACGTAAAAAAGCTAGGCTGCAGTTTGCCAAAATAATTGTGAGTAATCCAAAATCATTCTAGGAAAGCATTTTATGGACAGATGAGAGCAGGATGGATCTTATGGGAAAAGCATATCATTCTATTGTTTACCAAAATCAGAATAAGACTTTCAAAGAAAAGAACACAATCCCTACAGTCAAATATGGTAGTGATTGAAATATTTTTGGAGTTGTCTTGCTTCCTCTGTCCCTGGGTGCCTTACCTTTGTGCAAGGTATCATGTAATCTGAAGATTACAAATGCATTTTGGGTTGCAATGTAGTGCACAGTGTCAAAAATCTGACTTTTCATCCTAGTTTAGAGGTTTCCAGGAGGATAATGATATTAAACATACTTCAAGAAACATCCAGAAAGAGATGAAAACAAAGTGCAGGCGAGTTCAAAAGCGGCTAGCAATGAGTCCGGATCTAAATCCCATTGAACACCTAAGGAGAGATCTTAAAATTGCTGTTGGGAGAAGGCTCCCTTCATATATGAGAGACCTGATGAAGTTAGAAAGAGAAGAATGGTCTAAAGTTCCAGTTGAGAGGTGTAAAATGCTTTTTGATGATTATAGGAAATGATTGATGAAGTTGTTTATTCCAAATGGTGTGCAACTAAATATTAATTAGAAGGTGATAATATTTTTGTCTGAATCAAGTTTGGGGTTTTGTGTCACAACAGAGCAATGTGAAATGTGTGACTACGTGCGGCGGCAAAAAATGGGGAAAACCAATGACAAGGTAAAGGGGGATACTAAAGGTAGGGAGACAGGAAAGGGGTGATCTCCTGACACTCTCCTGTTCCTGAGCCCCAAGCTCCCTTGTTTCAATTGATGGGTTCTTCCCCCCAAAGGCAATCACCTGTCTAAACATGGCTGTGCCTGGGCTAACCTTGGTTAGGGAGTTGGGCAGAAAGACAATAGTCTTACTACAATGATAAGGCAAGACAGGGAAAAAGACAAACAAGTGGGTATCAAACAATAAAAGAAATTCTATGGTAGTAACAGGAGCAACTTCTTTAGGTCATCATAGAAGAACTATAAGTGGCATATGGGAGTACTAGGAGTGAGTTTAAATATCAGATGTTAATGGCAATAAGCAGCAGCTGAGATTAAAGCAAAAGGAATATCAGCATTTTCAAAAAGGAAGGGGTAGTCTGAGCCCAAGCATTTTTCTCTTAATTTACCATCCTATTTATTTCTATAATCTAAGCTATTTTCTAATGCATTTTTTTTAATTCCCTACCATTTCCTCTCCACACTATCTAACATCTACTGTGTTTGTTTTTCTATTTCCTAGTCTGATGACATTTCATGTGAGTTCCCCAGTGCACTTACACAAAAAGTCATAGAAGCAGGGGAAGAGCCAACAAGTACTTTTACCGCCTCTATCCCTCCCTGAAACAAAGCATCACATTAGTGATACTGATGTCAGGAGTGGGACTGTCACTGTGAGGTACACAAAGGTCTCTAGCCCCCTTTACCCTCCTCACCGCAGTGCACTGTTGGTATCCCCCCATGAAGTTCCTCACCCCCTAAGCCCTTTGCGATGTGTGCACTGTCCCGGACCAATGTATAAGCCAACACCAGAGAAGCATGAGTATACCGGCTTACATAAGTCACCCAGAAGGGGTCACAGTTGTGGGGTGATGCTGATCAGGGAGTGGTAGGAAATTTTTACAGCAAGTACATTAGAAAATATGTCAGAATAAAGGAATAAATTAGATAAGAAGTTAGAAGAAAGATGCTTGGCCTTGGACTAACCCTTTATCCCCTACAGCACCAAAAGAAACAAAATCTGCTTCATTCATGTTCATCACTGAGCAGAATCCAACAATGAAATGTGATCTGCTAATCGCTTTGACCTTCAGATCCCAGATATCATAAAGGCTGATATTATGTTCAATATTCTTTTTTTTCTTTTTAAATTGTTTTTGTGTTATTCCACTGTAAACAAAGGAAATAAAATTCTGTATGCCAAAACATGTGTAACTGCAATAATTTTCTGGGAAGAATACTTAAATTTCAGGAACAATTTCCATGGTGCTAATACTTTCTGCTATTACTTTAAATATATTAATATTTACACATATTTATACAGTAAATGTTGTAATATATTTGCATAAGTTTAATATAAAATTAAGATGTAATCACTAAAATAAAAGTACTCACCAGGATACAAGGCGTGCATATGCAGGTTGTGCAGGTGCCAACATGTTGCCAGAATGAGGTTTCTTATGTCTTAGCTTTTGAAAGGTTATGTCTTAGCTTTTGAAAGGGGTAATGCTGAATGCTGTATGGTAGTTTGCTTCTTTATCTGAAATAAAACAGACCTTAATAAGAAACAAAACAGCACATATTGATAATAAAAAACTCTATAAAATTTTTTCAAAATGATAATAATGAAGTTAGAGGTCATCCAGCAATGAATAGTTTGCACCTACAGAGTCAGAATGCGGTAGGAGAGTCTATCCTAAACTTAAAGGGATTGCCCACTATTAGGACAACCCCCTTTTAAATTGACTTGTTTCCCTCAGTTAAAATAATAAACTCTGTACTCATCTCCTGTTCTGTCGTCATAACATCGCTGTTTGTAACTGTGGCTCGGGGCTCATGTGACATTGTGATGTCACATGAGCCCCACATCAAATCATCGCTAGCTTCTGCCTTGACATGGTAGGATGGCTTTTACATTTTTTGATCAAAATATTGTTACCAAGTAATCTATTTTTACTTTCATGCACTATTGAAGTATATTTATTTTAGGGGATTTGTTCATTTTTGCCAACCTGAACACACACTTACATGGTGCATGCATATATACTTATATTTCAGTTCATTCTTCATTACCTTTGTGTTTTTTTTTTTTGCAGTTTATGCAAACTAGGGTGTGACCTGCCTTTCTTTGAGATGGACATCATGTGTATGGTATATAGTTTTCCATTGCTGGGTATTCTGGACCCTGGATCCAGCTCAACCCTTATCATTTTTACGTCACTTGACATTGGGTAGGATTTTTGATATTTAATGCTAGGATTGGACCATCCTGATGAAGTCACATTGATGTGGTGGGATGGCTTATAAATCAGTACAAGGTTGCCAAGTACCCTATTTTGTGATGTATTTACAAAACTTTTTGGATCATAAAATGTACTTTCACTTTTTTCCCCCAATTTGGGAGGAAATGGGGGTGCATTTTATAATCTGGCTGTAGCTCACTGGGAGGGATGTGATGGAGTTGGTGAAGGGTCAAAAGAGGCAGGATCACCGCTGAAGAAATTCAACGGCAGCAGGGTGGGGTATTGCTGAGGGATCAAGGCAGGGAATAGAGAAGCGGGTGTCATTGTTCATTGTGAATGCGATGGGCTTAAGAAAATAGCTACAGAGGCAGCTCCCATGCAGATTGAGACCACAGGGAGGTGATATGTCAATCTGCAAGTGCGTAGCTTCCAACATCTGGAGCTTTTGGAAAATTGCTGCAGAGGCAAGGTATGTGCAGATTGAGGTCTTGGTCTGCATTTACACTACCTCTGCAACCATTTTCCTTAAACCCATTGCATCGATTGCCGGAAGATCAATGGCGCACACCATGCACCGCCAGAACATTTGCTCTGTCAAGCCTCAGGCCCATAGCACTTGTGCTGCTGCTGACCTCCTGCAGTAAAAACTCACCAAAAGGATAGCCCTGAATAACATCCTGCAGTGGCAATCCTTCTGTGACCCCATTGAATCACCACTGCGTCCCCTGGTAAACTATACTGACAATAAGACAGACTAGGATTATAAAATGGACTCCCTTTTTTAACATTAATTTTTTTTTCAAATTTTTTCCTATAAATTTGGAGTTGTTTTATAATCTGCTGCATTTCATAATCTGCAAAAGAGAGTACTTATTTTAGGGTATTTGCTCCTTTTTGCTTCTTTTCTTTGGTTTTGGTGTATTATGGCCAATGTGAACATGCACCTACATGTTAAATGCATGTATACTTGCATTCCAGTTCCTTTTTAGTGTTCTCTTTGTGGCCTGCCTTTCTTTGAGCTGGACATTATGTGCATATAGCTTGCCATTGTTAGGTGTTCCCTGGTAGGGCCTCAGTTCCTACTCTTTCCTTATCACACTTATATCACTTGACAATGGCATATGGTAAGGTTTTAAATATTTAATGCTAGGATAGGACTGTCTCTATGGGATTACCTTGACGTGGTTGGATGGCTTTTACATTTTTTTTTATCAAAATAATGCTATCAAGTACTCTATTTTTACTTTCATGCACTATTGCAACATATGTACTTATTTTAGGGTTGTTGCTCATTTTTGTTTCTTTTCTTGGGTTTTGCTGTACTATGGCCAGTGTGAAAATGCGCCTACATGCTGCATGCATGCATAAAGACTTGCATTCCAGTTCATTTTTTTAGTTCTCTTGTGCCACCTAGTAGCAATCCTAAAAGTCAATGTTGATCCTTTAATGGGCCTTGTCATATGATCAAGGATGTAAAAAAGCCCAGAATCTCAATTTTTCAGAGACAGTGTTTCAAGGTATTTCTCCTCATCAGTACAAAGTATGAGATCTGATTTGGCTATAGGAAAGGTTTATGACTGGGAATCTAGGAGATAAGGGGAGTGACATTCCAAGGTCTGGAATTTAAGCTTGAGGAGACTGAAATGCCTTGTATGCTTCTCTGGGATATTAAATATTTAAATTGCTACTTAGATATACAGTATATAATAGATTCTTTGATAGGGCGTTGATCCAGGGAACTAGTCTGATTGCCGTATCTGGAGTCAGGAAGGATTTTTTTCCCCAACGTGGAGCTCAGTGTTGCCACATGGGTTTTTCTTGTCTTCCTCTGGATCAACATGTTAGGCTATTGGTTGAACTAGGTGGACTTAAAGTCTTACTCAACCTTAAATACTATGTTACTTCAAAGAGGACTTAAACTCTATTGACAACTATTGGAAGTAACAATCCTAAAATTGATGTGAAAAGGGAAAATATTAGTTACCTGCCTCTTTTGACAAATTTAATATACCTCAAGTGCATACAACAATGTATGGCAAACAACTTGGAAACATGTTTCCAATTACCTCTGAGCATGCTGATAACCTTGGAACCAAGCAATACACTATAGAATTAAAAAAAAAACTCCATTCTTTAGACTAAAAAGAATTTTTAAAAAGAGGAAAATTTCAAAGTTGCTAGTTTTTATAAGCACTTTTCTATTTTAACAATTTAAGACAACCCCTTTAAACGTAATATAGAATTAATTCTTGAAATCCTACATAGAAAAATGTCTGCAGCTTTCACTTACTAATCATTTTAAAACATTTGCTACATGTAATACCAGCTATAGTATTTTTCTCAAATTGCCCAATATAAATAATGCACTGCTAGGTCAAGCACATTCATTTATATTCAACAATTGTTGGATTTATTAACAAAGAATTGTCACTTTGTTCATGCAACCTTTTTATTTTTGGAAGCTTATGCATTGCTTTTCATTTACTGCTCTTTATTATTGAAATTTCAGCCCAAGAACAATGAGCAGAAGAAAACAAAGCATAAAACTGCACAAAAGAACAAGAGTACCCATGTGACAGTTCATAGTGTAGCACTGGTATATTATATTTCAATTGTTCATGCGGTTTGCTTTGAGAGCTACAATTAATGGAGCTATGGGAAGTATAGAAAAGCAGCCAAAACAACTGCATTACAAAGAAAGCCTAGATACTCTACCCCTGACCTGTAATGCACTGTGAAATCCAACAGAAAGAATAAACTGATATACCATTCATATCACTAGAAAATGTGATGCTTGCTCATTTAACATGGCTTGTATAACATTAGGGAGATAACTGTGGGCAAGATTTCAAACCTTTAACATGTGAAATCTAGAGATTCTGGAATGTATTTGTCTTTTAATGTTATACAGTATAGATCACTGATTCCTAAATGGTGACTAAGATTTCATCAATGCATAAATCAAGACAATATAGAGAATATGAAAAACATTCATTTTTACCTTGCCTCACCTTCACCTAGCCTTAGTTCTCTTCCTCCTTGCCTAATCCTATTAGTGACTCAAAATAACTGCTAAATTCCATCTAAGGGTCCTTTCACATCAGCGTTTTTCGCTGATCGAGGCAGTTGCGGTGAAAAAGCTGCAACTGCCGCGATTACCGCATAACGGCCGCGATCGCGGCACACTTTGCGGCAAGCCCCATACGATGTCTATGGGGCTTGCGGCAGGAGTGGCAAGTGCGGTTTCGGCACTTGCCGCAGGTGCGGCTGCGAAAAAACCACAGTATGCTGCGTTTTTTTCGCGGCCGCACCTGCCGCAAGTGCCAAAACCGCACTTGCCGAACCTGCTACAAGAGCCATAGACATTGTATGGGTCTTGCTGCAAGTGTGCCGTGATCACGGCCGTTATGCGGTAATCGTGGCAGTTGCATTTTTTCACAGCAACTGCCACGATCAGCGAAAAACGCTAATGTGAAAGGACCCTCAGATGGATTGCCAGATCACTGATGGATCAGGTTACATCTACTCTAAAAATCAATGAAAGGAGGAGAAGGAGGAAGGAGAATCCAGAAAATGCACTAACACAGAAAAACAGATTGTACTAAATCTTCTAGCAAATAATTTAATCTCAGTTCATTGCTGGATTTATAATCCCCCAGCTCATTGCTGCTGCATATCATCCTTCATGTTGCTGCTACATCTGTATATGTACTTCACTGACAAGAACAAGAATCCCTCATCTCTCTTTGTGCTGTGTATGGACGATATCAAAACAGAAAGTCTTCACCCAATATGTCAAAAACAAATGAGAATCAGAAATTATGAAACGCAACTAAAAATATATAGCATTATGACATAATTTGAAAAGCTGGACTCAACACATAGTTTCTTTTTTTACTTTCTAAAATAGTTTTTTGCATCAGTCTTTTTACAGGAATCTCATTGACTCAAAAACAGCCAACCTTTTCTAAAAAATAAACTCTACAAAAATTACTATGAATCTTCATAGTTCAAGAAAAAATATTTATTGATTCTCTTCAGTAGTTTAGACTTCATGCATGAGGTTTCTGGAGGAACCTGCTGGTAAATTTTTTGAGGTCACCAAAAGCTCGTAACCAGTCCTTTTTTATGGCTATGAGAAACTAAAAGAGAGGTATCCATCTAACTTAAAGGGATCCTGTCACCCCAAAACACCTCATAAGCTATTAAAAGATGTCCCTAGAGCATATTAACAGTTACCCTACACTCCTTTTAGCTCCTAAATGCATCTATTGAAAATGAAGATAAACATTATTAAACTACCTCATTAGCGATGTTAATGAGTGACTACTGTATGCATAGTCACCCAGGCAGGCTCTCCCTCTTCCTAATATCACGCCTCAAAAGGCGTGATCTTCAACTCTGATTGAAATGCGCGCCTCCCCGCTCTCCTGTGTGTCGTCTGGGCTGCAGTGCGGCTGCATGACGCGAATCGCATCATTTCCGGCTTCGGGTGACATATGTACACCCGCGCCGCTCTGTTATGCCTCCAGCACGCATGCGCAGTGCGGGGCTTGAAGCTAACAGAGCGGCGCAGGTGTACATACGTCACCCGAAGCCGGAGATTCGCGTCATACAGCCGCACTCCAGCCCGGCCGACACACAGGAGAGCGGGGAGGCACGCATTTCAATCAGAGTTGAAGATCACGCCTATTGAGGCGTGAGATTATGAGGAGGGAGAGCCTGCCTGGGTGACTATGCATACAGTAGTCACTCATTAACATCGCTAATGAGGTAGTTTAATAACGTTTATCTTCATTTTCAATAGATGCATTTAGGAGCTAAAAGGAGTGTAGGATAAGTGTGAATATGCTCTAGGGACATCTTTTAATAGCTTATGAAGTGTTTTGGGGGTGACAGGATCCCTTTAATCATTGGTAGAGAATAGAGATGAGCAAACACCTGAGTGTTTGAATTTGGCTCTGTTCGCCGAATGCAGGGTGTTCACTAAGTTGTTTGACAAACAATTCACCGAGGCCATTGAATTCAATGACAGGCAATATTAAATGCATGAAAAACACTTTCAAAGGTGTCCAAAATCTGGCAAACACACACAGGCACACACAAATCATATTCCCTGTCTCCAGCTGCTTGCTTGCTTTTAGGTCCACTCTCCCATGTCTCCTCTCACTCACTTCCAGTGCTGCTCATTAAGCTTTTTGCATATTCACTTTACTGCTCCCACAACAGCCATTCACAGGCGCTCATGCTCTGTGAGAGCAAACTGTGATTGGCTGCTGCAATTAGACTGCACTTTCACAATCTGGATGGTGTCTGCTCTTGGTTGTCATACACATTACTGTATGGCAACCAATGTCACGTCATAAAATAAATAATGGGGAAAAAAGGGCGTAGGGCTCCACTGTATTTTTCCATCTCAGCACAAATAAAGTGGACATCTATGAGCTGCCAGCCTTAGCCACCTGTTTTTACCTTGGCTGGCAAAAAAAAATGTGTAGGGCTTCGCCTTATATTTAATTGCCAGCCAAAGTAAAACTAACCAGCTGAGGGCTGGTATTCTCAGTGGGGTTAGGGCCCATCATATTAGGGCCCCCAACACTAAAGAATAGCAGCCCTCAGCCACCCTTGAAAATTCATCGTAGTGTCATTTCCAGGCACCTTACCTGGAAAATAGCACCTATTTCCTCTAAAATTTGACATGACTAGCAGCTACAACCAAATATGTGATGTATTTTATCTTACCATCTAGGCCTGTAGGCCCTCAGTCTGACCTCTTTAGGAAAGTTGTTGCTTTTCTCGATCAGGTTCAGGCCACATGCACAATTCAGTATTTGATGAGTTTTTTACATCAGTGTTTGTGGCCAAAATCAAGACTGGAACAATCAGAGGAAAAGTATAATAGCAACACATAATCACTTATGTATTTTTACCCACTCTTGTTTTAGCTTTCAAACATTGATGTAAAAAAATCTGCAAATACTGACAGTGTTCTCATGGCCTAACTCTCATGGATTAAAAAAAGGATTAGAGAGAACATCATAACAATCCAATTTCAATTTAAGAGGTAAATTATACTTTGCAATCCTTTAATCTTCATACATTATTGGTTAAGTTAAATTTTCAGGAGAATTTTACAAAATGCTGCATTATTTATAATCCCAACATGTCTTGCTTTCTAGTGATGTTTCAGAAACTAAAACTCCTTCATTTTTCATTTCTGTTTCTCCTTCCCCTTTTTCCAAGAGCCATATCTCTTTTTATTTTTCCGTCAATACGGCCATATGAGGGCTTGCTTTTCATAACACAAGTTGTACTTTTGAATCACATCATTTATTTTACCATATAGTGATCTGGAAAGTAAAAAAAACTCCAAGTGTTGTGAAATTGCAAAAAAAGTGCAATTTCATGATTATTTTTATTTCAAGTACCATGTTAACTACATTGGGAAACTGACCTCCAGGTCCGAATGAGTTCATAGATACCAAACATATATACTTTTACTTTTATCTAAGTGGTGAATTTTTTTTTAGAAATTTCTAAAAAAAAAAAAATTGGGCTTTTATTGCCATTTTCCAAGACCTGTAGTCCTCTCACTTTTCATGATCAAGTGTTTTATAATGGCTTATTTTTTGTGTTTTGCCCTAACATTTTTAATTTTGAAATTTTTGGGTAGGTGTAATGTTTTGATCAACTGTTATTGCACTTTATTGCAATGTTGTGGCTACAAAAAACAATCTTGATGTTTTTACGTTTACTATTAACATATTAATTTATTTTATAATTTGATAGATTGAGAATATCAGAATGTGGCGATACCAAATATGTGTATCTGACAAAAAATATCTGATGAGCAAAAAAGAAAAAAAATCTTTAGGATGTTTAGTTGGCAAATAGACCAGAGTAATTATGCAGTATCCTAAAATTAATCAAACAAAATGGATGGGAAATAAAAAGGACCTTCCCTTACGATGTGCAAATAAGTGGCTATCATGAGGTATGTTTTGATTAGTTAAGAAATAGGTTCAAAACCAGCAACATATATATTGAAATATGTTTGGTGGTTGTCTTGCCTTGCCAGCATTGCTCCACATGAAAATGATTACATACTGAATAATACAGCCATCATCTGACGGCATATATGTGGGCTCAGCTCCTGAGCTCACATTAAAGACAGGGAGCTGACATATGATGTACCATTTTGCCATATGTCAGTAAGGAGTTAATATGCAAGTGCCATCAATCTATCTGGCCAGAGGAAAAAAATACTGTACTAACCAACAAGGGTGTTTGGGTGGTGTACAGGTTTAATATTGGACAGCAATAAGGTTCCAAGATAAAAAATAAAATCAACACACATAGTTTGTGGGGTAGACCATTGTGCTTAATCTCAGGATTATTCTTACTAGACTACCCAGTGAATTATATTGTCTTGATAAAAAAATATAAATTAAAAATTAAGAGTCGGACAAGTGTCATCCATTTTTTGATCTGTGTGGCATGCAAATGCTATGCGATTGTCCGACAAATTCTCAGATCACATCCGAGTGGTGTCCGTGTGTAATTTGTGTGTTGTCCGTGTGCAATCCGCTCATGCGATAGTAATTATTAATTTGTCAGAAAATTGGCTGCAATGTGTGGCAATTGGTATTTAAAAGATAAGTGGCAATCAGGGCTCTTTGTAGGCAGTTTCCCACGGACATATGTGTTTGAGTGTGCTGACCATATATCCCCACAGTAAGCAGTGTTCTATACGCGTCCAGCCACTTAGAGAATGGAGAATAACCTGACTCTAAACACCACAGAGCGGGTGTTATTCCATTAGGTCATTTCTAGACAATATGGGATACCATACCCAATCCTGTCCAATCTGAGGATGCATTGACGAATGTGTGTCCATCTGCTCCTCTTTCAGTGTAGTTCTCATGGTCATTTTCAGAGGCTGTATGGTCAGTTATGCTGTCATCCAAATAAATTCTACGCCTATACTAGAATTACCATACCCACATTTGACCTACTCTTGGACATTCTGCGGCCTGGAATCACATTTCAAAATACCCAAATGCGTCCAAGTATTACTGCGGAAGAACGGCTTCTGTTGACACTGAGGTTGGTTGTTTAAGGTTTGTTTCATGGGGTGTTATTTGCATGGGATTTTGAGACATGCCTGGATACACATGCAATAGACCTTACCCATCTCCCATATTTATGAGTGTGTCCCTTATGTGGGCCAGTATGGACACTCATGTTTGTTTGTTTTTTTTTGGTGTTTGTCTTGGTTGTTTTTGTTTTGGTTCTAATTAATATATGTATGTTCTTAGGTTCCTCTCAACTGGTGACTCCTTTTCTTACATGTAGAATTTCTACTGGGCAAGTTCACGATTGGGCAAATTGTGCACAGCACCTGTGAGGAGATGTAGCATCGATTGCAGCCAATTGTACTTCCTGAACCCATCTAAGTCGATTGGTACCGGATTGCAAATGGATTCCATCAAACCTGTCATTTCCCTAACTGCATTGGTGCACTTGACGAGAAACATATCCGTATCAAGAAGCCAACCAATTGTGGAACCTTTATTTCAATTATAAACATTATTTTTCCATTGTCCTTCTGGCTTTGGTTGACAGCACCTATCAGTTTATTGCAGTGGTTTCTATGGTCAAAACAGGTGACTCCAACATATTCAAGAACTCAGTATTGGGTAGACGCCTCATTAAGAAAGATCTCAATGTCCCATCATCTACACAGCTCCCAGGCTCCTTAGGAGAACCTCTCCCATTTGTGCTTGTAGGTGATAAGGAGTTTCAATTGAGATGGGAAGTTATGTGCCCATACCCCAGACATGGTTTAGACTACCGGTGCTGTGTCTTTAACTTTAGATTAACACGTGCTAGACGAATGGTGGAGTGCACATTAGGGATTCTAACTGCCAAATGGAGCAAACTGATATCACCCATTCAACTGAGTGAGACACATGTGAATTCTGTCATTAAAGCCTGTGTCATCTTACATAAATTTTTTTGCATGCATGACCACCCTAATAAAGTATCCTCATTTGACCCTCCTTAAAACAACCACTACCCTCCGGTAGTATTGGTTATTAGCCCGAGGCATGAGCCAACAGCACTACGAGCGCGTTAGCAATTTGACAATTATTTTGTGTCCCCTGAAGGCTCGGTCTCGTTGCAAGATGAATATGTCACAGGCCCTTAAATCTGTTTGTTGGCAGCGCATCAAAATATACCTTTAATAAAGGGTTTGCAGTGGGCTCGAACCAGGCATTTTTGCGTTTGTAGGGGGCAGTGCTTACCATGCTTTGCATGTTTGTTTTTTTATGTTCACGTAAAACAAAAAAAACCTAACAACAGGAACTTATTTGTCCCATATGTATCCCTTTCTTTTTTTTGCAAATATAACAAAGGCCACCGCCACAATAAGTAATTCTGTACATTAAACAATGCCTATACTCACACACATCACCTTTACATGTTGGTGTAGGTTGGTTGGTCGGTTGTTCTGGGTTGGGCCTGCCCAGTACTCTGGCTACCATGCACATTACAGATGTCTTGTGACTGCTGTATGTCATCACGTAAGCCTATGTTTGATGGCTGTGTTTGCGTATTTTGAGGAAATGCGTGTTCTATGGTATCCTGGTGGTATATGGCTTGAGAGATTTGTGTGGCCTGTCTTGCAGTTTGTGGCATGCACACAAAATCAGCCCTCTTATATGCAGGGCCATACTGTTGTTGATTGAACCAATTACTGCCGTCTTGAGAGAAATGAACCCCTTTAGTGTCTTGTGATTGGGGCATGTACGACCAGGATCCTGATTGGTCGTGTGTGGCACTCATATGTTGAGGGTTGTTGTGTTGGGCGGGTGCCATGAGGCCTACTGTTGGGGCATGTTGCAAAGGCAATAATGTGCATCGCATGTGAGGATGATGATGCTGAGGTTACTTCTGTGTGCACGCTGTCGGTCATGCCTAGTAAATTGTGTGAAGAGTTTTGGCACTGCTCCAGCAAGTCGAAGACCATACAGGGATTATTTGGTCGCACACATACATCCAGCACAATTTGCACTGTAGCCCTTGCATGCAGCCTCAGTGGCCATGGTATCTCATGCAAATATTTGCTGAGGCTGCATCCAAAGGTTTCTTCACCATCATCACTTACAGTCCCCACAAGGTCGTGCAAGACCCCCGTGTCCATGTCGTGAGGTACGTTGGATGATGATAATTGCCTACGATGCCTTGTCCTATGTGTCACAGGTGAGGAAAGGGGGGATATTGGCCTAGGCAAACTGGGTCTGGCACTTTGTCCTTGCTCTACTGGTGGTTGTGTTTGGGAAGCCGACAAAGGTGGGGCTTGAGATGGCCCTTCAGATGACCACGACTCAGGGACTGTTGTGCCAGATGAGGCCACGGGGTCTTCTTGAGGTTCTGAAGGGTCCAAGCCCTTGTCACCGGATTTGCCAGGTCAATCTGTGTGGTACTCCAACTCTGAGGCAGAAGGGTTTATCAAGTTGCTGTCTGTTCTACAAATCAACAAGTTACAACTATGACTATAGTAGTCTAAAAATAGTGACATTTCATGAACACAGAATGTTATGCTAAATACATACGTCTCAGGTCCATCACAGGTGCAAGGAAAGAGAGCCACTGGCAATATATATACTGCCGCTTCCTCAGCGCATCAGAGCCACTTGGTGGCATATTCTTTAATTCACGCCGGTAATGGTCCCGGCAACTTCTCCATTGCTTAGCTACCATGTCCACTGCATTACAAACAAGTAACATTGTTATGGAATTATCTACATCACATGGATTACACACTAACACCACTATTCCCATTAACCAAGTATGGGGAAATTTGAAATGTATACATTACCAAGGTTAATCTGCACGTCACGGGAACTGTTCTCATAACAAGGGAATAGTTGCCTGGTAATGTAAGTCCAGGATGCATTTCTTCCTTCTGTCGGCATATCCTTGGTCTCAGGGGTCCCACAACTCTAGCATCTACTAGACCAGGACGATCAGCATCTCTACATTTATGTGGTGTGACATGTTGTCTGGGATCGTGGAGGCTTGCTTCCAGGAGTTGTCCGACTTTTGCAGCCTGTTACTTCCTGATTAATCATATACTCCTTATCAGCGCTTATTACAAGTTTCTGAAGGTTTCAGCAGTGAAAAAAAAAGCTTCATACTCAGATGGTCCATGTGTGGTTAGGTATTTTGTTGGACCCATTGACTTGCATTGGCGAATCTCGCACGTGGATCGCATACTGTCGCATCATGTTGCGACTTTTTCCACATCCAGAATCTGGATGACAAAAAAGTGTCCGACACATGCCAATGTGCTCTTAGGCCTTGATTATTATTATTCATCCACTTATTGATTGACCCAGCTGTATGGCATGGGGCATTGTCCTGCTGGAAAAAAAAGTCCTCAGAGTTAGGGAACATTTCCTGAGCAGAAGGAAGCAAGTGTTTTTCAAGGATAAACTTGTATGCGGCTTGATTCGTACGTCCTTTGTAAAGATTAAGCTGCCCACTTCCAGCCTTGCTGAAGCATCCACATATCGTCACGAATCCTCCACCAAATTTCACAGTGGGTGCAAGATACTGTGGCTTGTACGCCTCTCCAGGTCTCCATTTATTCCATAGCTGATCAGATGGTGGGCAAAGCTGAAAATTAGACTCATCAGAGAAGATTACCTTACTCCAGTCCTCTATGGTCCAATCCTCATGGTCTTTGGCAAACATCGGCCTGGCTCTCTTTTGCTTCTCATTGATTAAAAGATTTTTTCTAGCTTTACATGACTTGAGCTCTACCTCTAGGAGCCTGTTACGAACTGTTCTTGCCATGTACTTCACTCCAGCTGCCATTTCTTTTGTAGGTCACTTGATTTCATCCTGCAGTTGCTGAGTGACATTTGAATAAGATGACCATCATCATCAAAAGAGTTGCATTTGCCCTCTGCCAGTCTGTAGCTTTGTTGTCTCAAAGGTCTGCTGCTTGACCTTTTAGTAATAGACTGCTGTCTTCAAAATTTTAAGGATGGAGGCAACATGACAATCACTGTATCCCTCTGATAGTAAAACCAGAATTGAATCTTTCTTTGCCTCACTTAAGACTTTTCAGTTCCTTTGGCATGGTTAAAAGTTATTTTTTTCCTTCAAATTACTTTTCAGCTATTCCTAGCACTTGTTTTGCCATTTAGCATGTCCTTTGCAAAAGGATTGTGAGGACCACAGCAGTGTTTTTATACTTTCCCTCATTAAATAAGATTTGGTTCAGGTGATCACCTAATCAGAAGCACATTAAAGGGAACCTGTCACCTGGATCTAAGACCCTTTACTATCACTACCAATCCCTACACCTTCCTAGCTGCTCCCTATCTATCCCTCTCTGAGGTAAATGGGCCCTATAAAACAGCAGAAATATAGCTTATAACTTACAGAAGTCCCTGAGGCTGGGGACTGAGAAGGCGGCGCCAGGCTCCATTCATCCCCTCCTCGATGCAGCAGCGTATGCCCCGCTGGGCAGCATTTTTGTTTCTTCATCGCCGCCTCCTTCATTTGGAATCTCCCGCCCTCGTTACACCTATCATACCTAGACAGCTCAAGGTAAGAGATCAGCTGGGTTCTAGTGACCACCAGCTTTCACCAAAAGAGAAATGCCTCTTAAAGCGACAGAAAAAGAAAAACAAGAGAAGGACGCACCTTCATTAATAAAGAGATGTGTATATGCTTAAAAACCCCCTTGTGCATTTGTTGCCCCCAGTGTCCGGATAGTGACTGAAATTTGTAAAACCTTTTTTAAAGCGACAGAGACATTTTTTAGGATTTTGGCTGTTTGGCCAAATGCCGCAACCTTCCACGAGTGGCCTCTAAAATCTCATCCATGCCTCTTGACACACCCGTGACAGTTACATGCAATGTTTTTCTTTGAGGAAAAATGTAAAAAACTAAAACGAGCAAAAGTTGTATAATTCAAAACTGTCTCATTATTCTAAAGCCGATTACACCTTCTAGCCAGCATACTCCACAAATCCCGCACTTGAACAAGCAGCATCCCAACTCTTGCAGTCAGTATCATTGCACTTACATCTTTTCGGTCACAACTAAACTATTGCAACCTCTGGTCGAGGTATTACAGTACCATATAATTTAAACAGACATTAATAATTCTAAATCTATTTAAAATATCCTAATGAACTCAATGTAACTAAAGACTATAATAGAATAAACACATCTCACAAAATGATTTCTTTCAAGTTGTCTCATTTTTATATCCATGAACAAGTTTTGGCTCATATGATGACATATTCCTAATTATAACTACGCAGAAGAAAATTGTAATACAACTATTAATTAGTTTTGAAAATGATTATTAATTGACAATGGAACTTAAACTCCTAATTAGATTAAACAAGTTACTTGTACTAGTAGAACACAAAGAATGATTTATTCTCTATACCCTTCAGTAATGAAAATTAATATATGTAATGCATTCTTCTTATTAGATGTACTTTAAATAATAAAAAAATCTTAATTAATAAAAAAAAATAAATGTAATGACAAAATTACCATGCAATTTACTTAAGCTCTGTCCTTGTTTTAATGCACCAAACTTTTCATATATAAATTGATGTCCAATTTTTAAAAAAAATAAAAGATATGTCTATGATAAAAACCAGCTCAATATTATAAAGCGTTCATTTTAAAGGCTCACACCATATCATTGGTATATTTATTCATTTCAGGTGAGGAAGGTTTATGTCCAAAAATACATATTTTCTTACATTTTCTGTTACTTTCTGCAGTCAATTCACATTTTTATAAACACAGACCTTGGATGTGACCTTGGATGTGAACTAATATTTTTTTTCCTAGAATGTTCCCTTAAATTAGAGAAACAAATCCTGCGTATTCTTGGATTGTGTCCACATATATCTTATACTATGTAATTTTTCAATCCAATGTTTTAACAAGATCATCAAATCTAAACTAATGTAGGAATTCATTGTATGTGTGTATTGTTTGTAATAGACTTCTTCTGTCATACCAGAAAAGGACAGGCATCAATCTAATGCTGGATCACAACAATTCATATCATTTTATGAGCTGTTTTTAAAATAGAGACTGTGACTGGGCATAGGAACCAAATAAAAGAGACACACCTTATTGTGGCTACCGAACAGTTATCGATATGGCCATATTTATAGGCTAAGCGTCTATGGTATTCATGGCTACTTAGCTATAATATTGTTCCATATTCAATCGTATGTCTTAGTATTTTGGTGTAAAATAGTATTTTTCACTGGTGATGTTTTTTGGGTATATTCAACTTTTTTCAGACACTTTAACAACCAATAATAAAAAAAAATCCTATGTTTCTATTTGACAGATGATAAACCTGAGTGAGAGCTTAAAGGGAACCTGTCAGCTCCTTTATGCCTTCCCCCCAGCTATCTCTGTCTGTCCCTGCAGCTTCATAGTACTATTCTAACCATCCCTGTCTGAGCTCATAGTATAATGTTAAAGGTGAAAAAAAAACTTTATACATTTATATTTTCTGAGGCAATAACTACACCTTGGAGGATGTAGTCACTCTGGAAGGTTAATAGTGAACTCACTAATAACTTCTCTGTATAAAGGACCTGTGTGGTGTCCAGATCCTGTGACCATAGTGGGTGGAGCTAAGCAAGCCAAATTATTATGCGCTATGAAGGCTTAGCTCCACCTATTATAGTCACATGACATCACACAGGTCCCACAGAATCTTATAAAATTCGTCTGAAATGTTAACTATTAACCCGCCAGAGTGACTACATCCTTCAAGGTGTCTAGTCACTGCCTCATTCACATAAAAAAATGAAAGTGTTTTTAAATGCTTTTTTTCACCTTTAACATTACACTATGAGCTCAAACAGGGATGATTAGAATAGGACTATGAAGCTGCAGTGTCAGACAGTAATAGCTGGGGGCATAAACCACCTAACAGGTTCCCTTTAAGTTTTGTTTCATGAGTTGAAGTTTCTATTGTTATCATTTAGAGGTAAATAACTTTTTTTATTTATTTTAGGCTAGATTCAAATTTATCCAGTGTTCCATGCTGAGCAGCTATGTTGATTTTCCTGTTTAAATCTGTAAAAACAAACTTAAGACAGAACCCCTAGTAGACAGTCTCACTATAATGAAGTAGAGATTACCAGGGACAATGTGCTGTTTTTTCAACAGCACATTGTCCCTGGGAATCTCTGGATTATTGACCACATTGCACGTGGAAGTATGGGTCCAGCAGCAGCTGCCATTTCTGAGCATATCATACTGGTTGTGTATCACACAACTTTGCAAGGTGAGCAGTGATAATTACAGCTTCAAAGCCACTCAGCTATTAAAATGATAAGACCCTATCTGCGCTTGCTTCTTTCTAAAGTGTTACTATAATGAAGTAGACAGACTCACTAAGGACTTCAACTGCCTTTGTACTGGCGGTGCCCATGTTTTTTTAGCGGTGCACAATTATACCTCATTAACCCCATCATGTCATATGACATACATTAAATGTCATGTCCCTTGCTTTGATGCAGGCTCGCAAACAACTTTTGCTGCACATGTCGGTTGATATGTGCCTCTAACAGCTCCAAGTAAATCAGAGATCAACTAATGTTTGCTAACTAGTTAAATCCTGCTGTCGATCTCTGACAGTGGGATTTAACACACACTGGCAGGGATCGCACCATTCCTTACCCCCATCGGTACACCTGTGATGTTATCCATCATTCATGTGCAATTCAATTTTATACAGTAGCACTGCTACCCATAGACTTACTGTAAATGGTGAGTCTCATCCAATTTCAAAGTAAAATCACAGCATGCTACAATTGTTTTCACAGACAAATTCTGTCAGTGAAAAATAATGGTCATCTGCACTACTTCATTAAATACCATAGTTCAGTCAGCATGCTATGTGATAAACAGTTGTCTGAATGAGCAGTAAAGATTTTTTTTCAGGGTTTCAGACATTGATCCAAGGTAAGTGCTCAGCATAGAGCCCTTGATAAATGTGAACAGAACCTTATTCCAATTTTGGGAGGCAGAATGAATAAATAAACAGCAATTAAACATTTGTTCATAATATTATTATGATTTACTGCATTTATCTTGCGATATAAGTTAAAAAATAGCTTTACTCTTGAGGTTCATACAAGCTACTGATACAATTACATAGTTAGCTATTTTTTTACTTTTTTCTACTTTTTCATCTAAAACACACTTTTTCTTGCAATTCTATTAAAAAAAAAACATTTGAACTGTTTAATTTTTCTATTTTTTTTTATATTTGGAAGATAAGTTGAAGCTTTTGTTGGTACCATTTTTGGGTACATAACATTTTTGGATCTTTTTCTATTTCCAGTTTAGGGAAGCTGAATGAAAAAATACACAGATATTCACAGGTATTTTTTATGCATTTTTTCTACGATGCTCTCTGTGCTGTAAAAGTAACACAACACTTTTTTTCTTGTGTCAGCACAATTGCGGTGCCACTACTTTTATAAAGTTTTTTTTATCTTTTTCTATTTTTGCAGAATAAAAACAACATTTTTACAAAAATGTAATTGTTTTTCCATCATTACATACTACATTTTTACTTATTCACCAACAGTTGAATGGGGGCTTGCCTTTTGCGAGACAAGCGAACATATTCGTTAATAATATTTTTTTATACTTTTTGATAAAATTTTATTCCTATTTTTTGAGGGGACAGTATGAGAAAAAACTGTTTTTGAAGAGGTTTTGGTTTACTTTTTCATGTTGCTAATCATCTGGGATAAATAATGTGTCTGGTTTATAATTATGCTCTTTTCACATCTACACAGCCCCTGTGTTTGCCTGGTCTCCCTGCCCTGCACTAGCGCAAATGAAAGCATATGTGCATTTAAAGGCAAGTGCAGGCAAGCGCATAGGCGCATAGATGCACAGCCCTTGCGCTCGCCTACACTCGTTACCCCCATTACCTGCTATGGCCAGGCACAGCCAAGCGCAGGAGCAGAAAAGCCGGAAGCTTAAGTGTGTATGTACCGATGTCACCGCCAGCTGCACCTGGGAACGCGTAATGTGACATTTCCGGGTGCGTCTTGCCAAGCGCATGCGAGGTGACGTCGGGACATTCACACTCACGCTTCTGGGTTTTTGGCTCCTGCACTCGGCTGTGCTTGGCCATAGCAAGTAATGTAGGCAGCGAGCACAGGTGAGCGCAATGGCTGTGCATCTATGTGCCTATGCGCTTTCCTGCACTTGCCTGTAAATGCACCTGCGCTTGCATTTGCATTTGCACAAGACAGAGAGACCAGGCAAATTCACGGCCTGTGTAGATGTGAAAAGGGCCCAAACCTTTCAGTTTTTAAATGACATAAGGACTGTTAGATTCTGGTTATAACAGGCTTTAAAGGGTCACCATATCTGGCAGAATCAGAAATCATTTTATGACCTCTGGTCACCTTGATAACCACCAGCTCCCTGCGAGCTCATCACAGGGGATCTGTGGGGTGGGAGAAGGATGCCACTCTTTCACCCAACCTTCTAATTGCCACAATCTCTATTAACCATGGCTTTTAGGGGGTGAAATAGCCAGGGGTTGTGATGAAATTGGCCCTGGTTGTTACAGAAGGAACTTGACTGTCAGCTAACTCAAGATCTCAGAAGTGATCATGTGGGCATAATTGCTTGTGTCCATATAAATATTGTCATGTACTTGTACATCATTTACTGGGAGACCTTTTAGTTATAATGTCTAAGTAAGTCATATTTAAGGAAGTTGCTAAAGAATTCCAAATGACTTAGCTCCATCAAGCAAAAACACTTATGGTGTCAATTCAAAACCTGTGTGAATAATAGAGGTCTTGATTAGGGGTGTGCTGGAGTCAGATGCTCATAAAATCATAGAATGAGAGAGTTGAAAGGGACTTCCTTGGTCATCTGGTGAAAATTCTTACTCGAAACAGCAGGATTCACTAAATCATTCCAGACAGATGTCTATCCAGCTTCTGTTTGAAGACTTCCATTAAGGAATTATTAAGATGTTCATTCCCCACAAATGACATAGACATCTGTGCACCTTGTCACTGATTTTATGCCAGTTGTAGTCTGTAGTAACATTTTTGGGGAACAATAAAGTAGAATTAGATGAGGATTACCATCACCCCCAGAGTCTGAATCCTGACCACTGCTCTAATCATTTTGCGGAAGCTTGGTAAATGTCATGTAAAAACGACAATAGTCACAAAATGTTTGTGCAGATTAGCATTCCACAAAAATCTGAGAACATTTCAAAGAAATTTGCCCCAGAATTCTTGTGTAAACACTTTGATGAATCAAGGCCCAAATGTTTCATACTCTAATTCATTGGCTTTCTAATAAATAAAAGTACCATTTTAAAAATTGACTTGCTCCATTTTGTAAGCCATGATCTAGGATAATGTATCCTTTAAAACTAAATTGAATAACACATTCTGTTTTCACAAACTATTTCCTCAAATATTTGAGATTGAAGGATTTTGTATTAAATGTGAATATGTAAATCACACAATAAGGTAAAGTGTAATTTACAACATAGTATAAAACATAGCCTAGGGATGTAGAAGACAAATCATATTTGACAATGTATTTAGCGCTTAGTACATTTTAAGAAAGTTGTTTGGTAGAATTTAGTGTAAAACTGTGGAACGAGAAACAAATTTAATCTCATTTATGAAAGATTATAAGATACATATTAACCCATATCCCAAAGGCATCAGTTAATTAAAATGAAGCAAAATATAGGACCCCTTCCATTCACATTAATAAAACATCCGGCCGTATGTTTGAAAGCAGCAGCTACAAGCCATTATTTGGCTTTTCTCTATAATTGAACTATGCATTTGAATTTCATTTATCTCCTACATTATCGACTAAATCAGGAAGCTCAATTAAGACAGACACACAATGCTTATATCCCAAGGGCTGTGATTGAATAAAAATCGTACAATTCTCAAAAGTAATTGCATTGACTTTTTAGTTTTCATATTAATTTACAATATTTTGTGCTTTCAAATTCATTTTTATTTAAATTACTTATATGTCATAATATACACAATCACTATGCACTGTAACAGCATTCTAATGATAATATTCATAAAAGCATTACACATAGTAACAAACAACTAACCTACAACAAAGATAAGTAAATCTTAAAAATAAAATTCTTCAATAATTTTCAAAATTATGATTTCCTTAAATTAACCAATTAATTTTACTACCTCTATAATGGTGTTTTTTTTTTTTTTTTTTTTTACTTCTCCAGCAATTTATCAGCAATGTCCTCTGCTTCCCCACTTCCTAGATGAATGGGGCAATGTGTTCCTGAAGACTGACGGCCTATACCAGGGGTGGGGACTCCAGGCCTTGAGCGCCACCAACAGTGCAGGTTTTCAGGATTTTCTTAGCGATGCACAGGAGTTGGAATCATCACCAGTGCAGGTAATTATATAATCACCTGTGTAATACTAAGGAAATCTGGAAAACATGACCGGTTGGCGGACCTTGACGCCTGGAGCTCCCCACGCCTGGCCTTGACCCTTGGAATGGCTGTACCATTATTTGAACAGAGTGGTTTTCCAGGCAGATAATAGAGGCTGCTTTGCGTTTTCTGACTTTGGAGAAGAACAGAGAGACAAAAACTGGCCACAGATTATGTTTTCAAGATTTCTGTAGTATTTCAAATGTGAGAGAGGCAATTTTTGATGCCTTGATAATAATTCCATCGCTTGTGTAATATTAAAGAAATCCTGGAAAATGATCTGTTGGTGAGCCATGAGGTCTGCAGTTAGCTCTGCGTCATCCTTTGTAGGTAAACAGCCATTATGAGACTGTAAGTTGGCAGATAACTTTGGCAATGAGCTGTATACTATAAAATATCTAATACGTAAATAGGTAAATTGCAATATTGCTTATTTACAAGCATTTAGCAGTTTTATCCATTTAAGAACACCTTCAACAAACATAAGCAAATGCTAGTCCTACAAAAATTTACTAGTAGTTAGCATTTTTCCATTTTGCAATATTTCAACACCTCAATCCAAACACTTAAGGGGTTGTTCACTATTTTTAAAACCCCTTCTCCTTCCCCATGTGATTGCACAAAAATAAAAAAGCCTATACTCACCTCCGATGCTGGTGTGGCTCTAGTGATTTAATTCTACAAAGAGTGCACATTAAGATAAATACTTTATTTAGTTATTACTAAAAACAGTCAGTGGTGTGTGTATTCCCTACACCTGTATCTGGTAAAAAAGCTGAACAGTTGTGGAGGCAGACCCCTATAATTCTATCCTTGTCCTAGCAACTGTCCCTGCCTGGCTACGGAGATTTAGACACATAACTTATCTGGTGTCCCCGTTCCTCGGCGGCTCACCCTAGTGTCCCTGTATTTACACTAAGGGTGTTTGCTACCGGCAGGGTTCCTATGCTTATCAATGTGTTGAACTAAATGAGAGCCTGGGTCAACCCCCAGTGCTCTCCCTGTGTGTGCGTGCTTAATTTAGGTGTCTAAGGTTGGAGGAGTGCTGTCCTAAATATGTGGTTGTGCCATAGGAGGCCACTACCATATTAAGACCAATCGCACACGTGAGTCATCAGCACACTATTTCAATAAACTATTTAGATATAGTGAGATAGTGGGTACACCATATATGAGACCAGTCAGATGTCACCATAAGGGGTGAGATCTGGAATGATTGACCTTATCCCCTTTGTGCTGCACAACAGTTTATTGAAATAGTGTGCTGATGACTCACGTGTGCGATTGGCCTTAATATGGTAGTGGCCTCCTATGGCACAACCACATATTTAGGACAGCACTCCTCCAACCTTAGACACCTAAAGCATTTTTTGCAGCATTTTTTATCCCTTGACCCTCATTATAATCATGAAAAGTGCTGCAGAAACACAGGGGTGTTCACACAGTGCATTTTTGTTGATAATTTGGCATATTTAAAAAAAAAAAAAATGCATAGATACTGAAACGTTTTTTAGGCTGCCTTCATACTAGCGTTTTAATCAGCAGCGCACGATGATGATAAAAATAATTCCATCAGCATGCTTTTTGCGTCTCTATCCTTAGAATGGTAAACGCAATTGTAAGCAAAATGCAGCTTTTGACTGCTTATAGGTGCTTATGCGTACGTGTCCTCCGGAAATCAACTTCCTCTGGACGCAACATGTTGCATTTTTTGGGTAATAAATTGAGCGCGAGAATGCGCATGCGCACACTAGCGCCTAATATCAGCATTATCGCCTATGGGTACGCCAGCGTGCGCAGGACATTGCTGATGCCTGCTTTCGGTACGCATGCGTACTCGTCATTGCGCGAGCCCAGAGTCTGATTTGCAGGTCCGCCCACTCTCCGCCCATGTCATTTCAGATACGCATGCTGACATAAAACGCATGCGCATGATCAAAACGCATGTATAAGCAATGATGCGCTGAGTTTTTAAAAAGGATTGAGTATGGATATGCGCACAAAAAAAGCAGCGTCGCGATGTGCACAAGTGCTTTTTACAATGCGGATACGCATGCGCATCGTGTGCTGCTTACCCATACGCCAGTGTGAAGACAGCCTAAATGAATTTTAGTTACTGGAAATTAATATCAAAGATCTCTCTCTCTTAGTCCTCAGTCCTCAGTTTCCTTTTGGCTATTCAATGATTTCAAAATAAAAATCCTTGGTATAAAAATACAACTTTTCCACATGGAAAAAGACAGCAAAAAACACACCATAATTGTGATAAAATGAAAAAGTATTCAGACCCCATACATTTTTCATTCTGTTCCATTGCAGCCATTTGGTTAATTCAAAAAAGTTCATTTTTCTCTCATTAATTACACTCTGCACCCCATCTTGATTAAAAAAAAACTAAAATGTAGAAATGTCTTGCAAATTTATTAAAAAAGAAAACTGAAATATCAAAGGTCATAAGTATTCAGACCCTTTGCTCAGTATTCAGTAGACGCACCCTTTTGAGCTAGTACAGCCATGAGTCTTCTTGGAAATTATACAAGTTTTTCGCACCTGGATTTCGGGATCTTTGACATTCTTCCTTGCAGATCCTCTCCAGTTCCGTCAAGGTTCGATGGTGAACGTTGGGGGACAGCCATTTTCATGTCTCTCCAGAGATGCTCAATTGGGTTTAGATCAGGGCTCTAGCTGGGCCAGTCAAGAATGGATCACAGAGTTGTTCTGAAGCCACTCCTTTGTTATTTTAACTGTGTGCTTAGGGTCATTGTCTAGTTGGAAGGTGAACCGTTGGCCAAATCGAAGGTCCAGAGCACTGTGGAAGACATTTTCATCAACAATATCTCTCTTACTTAGCCGCATTCATGTTTCCTTCAATTGCAACCAGTCGTCCTGTCAATGCAGCTGAAAAACACCGCTATAGCATGATGCTGCCAACACTGTGTTTCACTGTTGGGATTGTATTGCACAGGTGAGGCAGTGCCTGGTTTTCTTCACACATACCACTTAAAATAATCACCAAAAAGTTCTATCTTCATCTGATAAAACCAGATTATCTTATTTCTCAGGCTGGTTTCACACTGCAGTATTTTCACTGATCAGTGTATATCCAGTTTG
Organism: Allobates femoralis; assembly: GCA_033576535.1. Taxonomy (NCBI): domain Eukaryota; kingdom Metazoa; phylum Chordata; class Amphibia; order Anura; family Aromobatidae; genus Allobates; species Allobates femoralis. The sequence goes on along the minus strand of JARQOC010000003.1, from coordinate 520,701,628 downwards.
TGTGCCAAAACCAGGAGAGGAACCTGCAGAGAAAAACAATAATTGAAAGATTGACACCCGTTCTGAGTTTTGGAGACACTTCTGGTTTTGGCACACAAACTGGATGGAACACTAATCAGGGAAAATCCTGTGTGAAACCAGCCTCATTATATGGGAGTCATTCATGTGTTTTTTTGAAAACTCTATGCAGACTTTTATATGTCTTTCACTGAGGAGAGGCTTCCGTTGGGCCACTCTGCCATAAAGGCCAGACTGGTGGAGGGCTGCAGTGAGTAGTTGACTTTGAGGAATTTTCTCCCATTTCCTACTGCATCCCTGGAGCTTAGCCACAGTGATCTTGGGGTTCTTCTTTACCTCTCTCACCAAAGCTCTTCTCCCACGTTTGTTCAGTTTGGCTGGGCAGCCAGGTCAATGAAGACTTCTGGTGGTCCCAAACATCTTCCACTTAAGGATTATGGAGACAACTGGGCTCTTAGGAACCTTGAGTACTGCAAAATTCTTTTTTAACCTTGGCCATATCTGTGCCTTGCCACAATTCTGTCTCTGAACCCATGGGGTGACTTCCTTTGACCCCCATTCTGAAGTTAATCTGAAATGCACTGTGAGTACCTGTGAGGTCTTACATAGACAGGTGTGTGCCTTTCCTAATCAAGTTCTATCAGTTTAATTAAACACAGCTGAACTCCAATGAAGGACTCAAAGAGATTACAAGGAAATGGACAGCATGTGACTTAAAGAGGACCTGTCACCAAACCAGGCATGGTGATCATAATTACAGCACTGGATGCAGCATGTCTGCTGCATCTAGGCAAGGGGTCCCCCAGCACTTGAGCCGCCCTGTACCCCGAGTAAATACACTTAGAAAACTTACATCGTGCAGCCATGAAGGGTGGCTAGAGGCTGCAGCTAAAGGGCAGATTCACACCCCCTGCATGTGTAATCTGCCCACTGCTGCCAATCATTGTCTCCCTCTTCTGAGCATAATACAGAGTTTTTTTCCCCCCAGAAAAGGCTGTTTAGCCCCCCCCCTGTGGTGACGTCACCGCTTATATCGCCCTGCTCTATAGTTAACATAAGAGATGGTGAAAGGTGGTGATGTCAGAGCAGGAGTGTGATTATCCTAATTGTGTGGCGCCCCTGCGCTAGGCGCCACATGGTAGTATTACACTTAATTAAAAATGTGTTTTTCCCTGTAAGGTCATCAGTTCAGGGTTCACTTTATGGGTTCTGTTTTTACACCCACCTAAGACGACACCATTTAGAATAGGGGGAACTGGTAATTCAGTAGGTCCCAGGGGGTGGAGCCTAGGATAGAGTAGTGGGAGGGAAAGTGACAGTTAGTCAGATGGTGCTGGGAAGGCAGGCAGAGAGGTTCAGGCCTGACAGCCTAGTTGACAGGAGGGAGCCCCATCTCTAAGTGGGGCCCAGGACAGAAGGCAACGGACCAGGACTGGTTGGAGCCGGCTCGTCACGTTGGGGAAGTATCGGCAGTGCGGGTAGCCAAAGCAGTCAGGCATTTCCACTGGCTATAGACCGATAAGCTGCAGGCCCAACAGAACCGGGTTGCCGTGCGCACAAGGTACCTCGCCCCTCAGGACCACAATATATCCAGACCGCAGGGGTAACAGCCCGATTACTGACATCGGGGGAGAGAACGACTCCTCTTAAATCCGGGAAAGGATAACTGTGCCTCAACGAGGAAGATCAGGGGACTGGCGGGAGAGCTCTGCAGAGGGTGGAGAGTAAGAAGGACAAGTTTATCCCAGAAAGCCATAGAAGGAAGGACATCTAAAGACTCCATAACAGGGAACTGAAGCTGGTGACCTACCCCGGTAAACCGGACTGTACCATATACCATCATCATCTGCCGGTACTCATTAAAGTGGAGTAAAGCTGAATTGGGACTCTGCATTCTTATTGTAATGCCCGAAAGGGCTCAACATCAACAGCAGCTAAGCAGAGGCTAAGAACTGCAGCACCAACACCTACTATTACTCCCCTCATCCCCCTCATCATCCACATTTCTATCACCGCTGCCATGAGGTAATAGCTCCACCTGTAGGAAGCTGTTCCACACTCTGCTGCACCCACCATCACCTCAGCAGCCGCTTGCGCCAATACCATATTACCCGGAACTACAGGTGGCGTCACGATCCCCTGTAAATAACCCCTTCTCCCTCATCAACGTCCCCTTCAAATGTTCAACCAGGGCACGGCACCGGGATCCCTCCATCCGTGACTCCCTATTCAGCAGACCTGGTGGCCGAGTATCCCATAGCCCTGGCCGCATCATTTTCTGGCGTCACGAACAGGATAGAACCGGCCTGGTGAAACCAGGTCAAGTGCACCCAAAAAGACTTTATTATTGACTGTGTTTGTGGCCACCATTACATCCCTCAGGAATTATAACTGCGCCATAGTGAAAGAAAAGAGCGGGAAAATAAGCCCCGCCCTTTCGTCCTGCTGAGGAGTGAAGAGATAATGGCGGGCTCACAAATGTAAAGACTATGTGCTGGCCCAGGGGCATACCTCGGCCCTTCAGCATACATGGGCCATCTAAGAGGCGCCAAAAAGTCTCCCCACCCCCTTGCTCTCAATCAACCAAGGGGGCGGGTCAAGCACCGTAACGGAGGATCCAGTGAGCATGGAGCCCGGAAGAGAGGAGACCGCCAAACCGGAAAGCCTGATCGGTTCTCGAAGAGTCCGACATGACTGGGGAGGAGGACCGAGAGGAAGGAACAGCCAGCGCAGAGGTGTCCGGCCCCGCGAGCTATGTGGGCCGTTCACCTGGAACAGCAACAAAACCGGGTCGGTATGGAGATGAAGCGATGTGAATACCAGTCTCCAGCCCGACCCCGCACTCCTGGCAACCCGTCGGAGGCACCAGTTCCAGGATGACACAAAAATCAACGTTATCATCTACAAACTCCATACAGGACTCCGGGGGTGGTATACGATCCGGTTGGCAGAGGCAAGGAGTAATGAACAGACCTGGTATCATAGATCAATGTAAATAGTTGAATATATGTCTTTTCCATGCAGCACTAGTATAGTGAATATTGTCTTGTTGTGTGCTAGTGTACTAAACGGGTATAGAGCAGGTAAAATCTGGTACACAATAGTAAAGAGGGTGGAAAGGGCATAAGGAGCTGTGCAGGAAGAGTAAGATCTTTGCCAACCCGGTGCCCCAGGGCCAGGAGGCTACAGTACTTATAGCCAAAAGAGACCCCTGCAGTACCTTAGACTCCTACGCCGTAGCACCACTGGTTAATGTTTGTGTGTGTTGTGCCTTTAACAGCCTACAGAGACTTTTACCTGCTGGACTGTGAAACTTTTAAATGTGAACTTTACTGCAAAAATCTGATGAACATTGATCAGAGACTTAAAGCCCGATCCCCGCTGGACCGATGTGGACTAAAATGTTAATAATGGTTATTGCAACGTTAAAAGCAATGCACCTCCCGCAAGGGAAGAATCAAAAATATTCTTAATGTTCTACTGTTGAAGTTACCTGTTTGATTACAAATAAAAATATTGTTTTGTTCCAGGACCGGTTTACACCCACGGACGGGTGTGTTTCACCAAGGGGGTGTGTGGCGCCCCTGCGCTAGGCGCCACAAGGTAGTATTACACTTAATATAAAAATGTGTTTTTCCCTGTAAGGTCATCAGTTCAGGATTCACTTTATGGAGTCTGTTTTTACACCCACCTAGGACCACACCACTTAGAATAGGGGAACCGGTAATTCAGTAGGTCCCAGGAGGGTGGGGGTGGAGCCTAGGATAGAGTAGTGGGAGGGAAAGATGACAGTTAGTCAGACAGTGCTGGGAAGGCAGGCAGAGAGGTCAGGCCTGACAGCCCAGCTGACGGAGGGAGCCCCATCTCTAAGTGGGGGTCCAGGACAGAAGGCAACGACCAGGACTGGATGGAGCCGGCTGGTCATGTTGGGGAAATATCGTAGTGCGGATAGCCAAAGCAGTCAGGCGTTTACCACTGGCTATAGACCAACAACTGCGGGCCCAACAGAACCCGGGTTGCCGTACGCACCACAAGGTACCTCGCCCCTCAGGACCGCAAGTAGATCCAGGACCGCAGGTGCAACAGCCCGATTACCAACATCGGGGGAGAGAACGACTCTTCTTAAATCCGGGAAAGGATAACTGTGTCCTCAGTGAGGGAGATCAGGGGACAGGCGGGAGAGCTCTGCGAGGGTGGAGAGTAAGAAGGACAAGTTTATCCCAGAAAGCCATAGAAGGAAGGACATCTAGAGACTCCATAACAGGGAACCTGGAGCTGGTGACCGACCCCTGGTAAACCGGACTGTACTGTATACCATCATCATCTGCCAGTACTGATTAAAGTGGAGTAAAGCTGAATTGGGACTCTGTCATTCTTATTGTGGTGCCGAAGGGCTCAGCATCATCAGCAGCTAAGCAAGGGGTAAGAACTGCAGGACCAACACCTACTACTATATCCCCTCATCAACCACATTCTATCACCGCTGCCCTGAGGTAATAGCTCCACTTGTAGGGAGCTGTTCCACACTCTGCTGCACTTACCATCACCTCAGCGGCCGGCTTGCAGCGCCAGTACCATATTACCGGAACTACAGGTGGCGTCACGATCCCCTGTAAATAACCCCTTCTCCCCTATCAAGTCCCCATCAAATGATCACCAGGGCAAGGCACCGGGATCCCGTCCACCCTGACTCCCTATTCAGCAGACCTCGGTGGCCGAGTACCCCCTTAGCCCTGGCCGCATCAATTGCACTGATTTTCTTAGATGAGAAAAAATACGGTCTTTGGCACTTAACCTAACAATGATCAAACTGTCACCATTGAACATAGGAAGAGGAAAAAAAATCAAGTACTCCATTTTTCTTGAACAATATTATACTATTTCATCAGTCCAGGAGAAAATATGCTAACAGGTTAATGTTTTCAGCAAAATACTCTTAAATTTAGCCACACTGTGTGCTGAAAGATCTAGCTCATAGCCTCGCTATGTGTCTATGAGTAGATATATGTAGCTAAAAACACAGTTACATAGTTTTCTGCAAATGTCTTCTGTATTGATAGACTAAAGAGCATTATACTATTACAAGGAATGCTGCCACTGTGGATTTGTTCCTTCTTCTATGCTCCACACTTTCTGGTTACTTTACTTGTGAGCTGATTTATGATTGCCTACCCATCAATGAGCTGGTAAATGGTGTTGTATGCACAGACTGTTTCACTGCATCAATACCCTGTAATAGTCAACCGACAACCGGGCTATCATAAGAGAATTGTTTCCAATGACGAGTAAGTATACACTCATATATTGAGAAGATATATTCTGTAGCAAAAGAGTTAGGATTAATTATAGAATTATAGAAATATATTTAAAATGTACCTACACTTTAAGATATTTTTTATATGTGGTAGGTGCTGAAATGTCTTGCAGACTGTTGAGGAGTCTTAAGATCCTCAAGGACTGTTCAAAAGACTTTTAACAAATACAGTATATTGTTAATTATATGTAAGCAGACAACAAATATGTGTACAGTAAAAAAATAAAAAACTATGATAAAGAACTAAATAAAAAGTGTTATAATAGGTTTTTATTATTATTTCTTTGCAAGAATGAAATTAATTCAGTCAATGCCGCTATGTTATTTCCCTACAGTATGCTCTTGTGACCAGTATTAAATCTGTGCCAAGGTATAATAGTTTTATTTAAAGCTTAGAGCCAACATCACTCGATTCCATGGGGATTACAATCTATATAACCTTCTCTACTCTTGTTTTGGCCTTTGTTTGATAAAGCTCCAATTTACCTGTGAAGAACAATAGAAAATTTTAAACAAGGTACATAAAAGGTGAAAAGCAAAACTAACAAACCTACCAGAACAGGCCCCATAAGGCTCCAGAGTCCTCACTGAACTAAAATAGTGAGCACATAGAAGAGAAGTATTTTCCATATTTTACATCTGCTCTTTACAAAAGCTTAAGAATGAAATATGTAGGGCCATGAAATCAATTGAAGTGGTTATTGATGACCTATATGAATATAGGCATGCACTAAAGAGGCATGTATGCTATGATTTCTGAATGCCAAGTGAAGACTAAAGAGCCACTACACCTTGGTCATTATATCTAAACAAACAGTTAAGTCATGAGGAAACATTGTCCCCTTGGAAAGGAAGCCTACGACTCATGTTCATTTTATCATTCAAGATATAGTTAATAAATGGGAAAAAGAAAAAAAGAAAAGAGCACTTTTAGTGACTAGTGCACACTCGTTCAAAGCATCTTTAATTAGTATAGCACCTTTGACTGCTACGATCTGAGGCCCATGTGGTGCTCAGTTACACACTAGTTTCTGGCAGCACTTCTGTGGAATCTTAGCACAGTCCCATCAGTTCACAAATGTTCTTGGAATTGCATTCTTCAACAACTTTAAAACCTCATCAAAACGTTCCTATCTATATTCAAGTTCCAGTCAGGTGACTGTGATGAACACCCTAGAATCCTTCAGGACTAACTCCAATACCAAGCCTTGGTGAACATTAAAAGACACATTTCTAAGGTCTAATGATGCTCAAGCTTCAGCCTCTGCATGTAAAGCTTGACATGGTCTTCTAGAATTCCCTGGTGCTTTACTGAATCCATCTTGCACTCCAAAGTCAGCAGGTTTGGAGGGCCAAAGGAACCAAACTAGCCTAAAATCATCAATGAGCCACTGCCATAATTTACTGTAGGCAAGGTGTTTTTTTCATTGCATGCATCATTCCTCCTCCAGAAACACTGTAGGGCCATATGTCTCTAAAATTCCAGTAGATCCACAGATTAGAATCCAATCACTTGTGATGTTTATATTGTTTTGAAAATATCCCAGGTGACTTTTCTTTTACTTTTGGGTTAGTAGAGACTTGAAGTCTGGGCGTGCACATCTTCAGTATTTCACATACACTTTTCTATATTATAAATATTCAAAATCATCAAACACCTTAAGTAAATCAATGATCTCATATTTAAATACAAATCATCCCTCAAGGTGTATGTTTTAGGAAGTAAATAACACTCCTCTCAATCATTTAAATAAGTGGATAACCACTATGGAGTTTTTGTTAATAAAATATAACTTTTATTGAATGTATAAAAGCAGACATGTAAACGTTAACAAGAAGTATATGAGAAACCCACAGAAGGCTGCAGCCAGGTAGTCACTCAATGAGTGGCAAGCACATAAAGTACAGATTCACATCGTAAGGAATGCACAAAATATAAGGGCACACAATAAACATGAAGGATAGTACCATCACTCACCCATAGTGCAGACTCGTGATAAGGACCTAGGCAGCCACACAGAGAGCCCTGACCTGCAGCGCGCCCCTAACAGCTGTTTCGCCACTGCTTGGTCGCAGGGGCGACCAAGCAGTGGCGAAACAGCTGTTAGGGGCGCGCTGCAGGTCAGGGCTCTCTGTGTGGCTGCCTAGGTCCTTATCACGAGTCTGCACTATGGGTGAGTGATGGTACTATCCTTCATGTTTATTGTGTGCCCTTATATTTTGTGCATTCCTTACGATGTGAATCTGTACTTTATGTGCTTGCCACTCATTGAGTGACTACCTGGCTGCAGCCTTCTGTGGGTTTCTCATATACTTCTTGTTAACGTTTACATGTCTGCTTTTATACATTCAATAAAAGTTATATTTTATTAACAAAAACTCCATAGTGGTTATCCACTTATTTAAACTTTTCTATATTAGCTGAAATCAAATTGCTTTTTGCCATCAACTCTTGCTGCAGAATGATTGCAGTTATTTATGAGTTTTTTACCACCTTCATCCTCAGAAATCGAGGAGCAGCTAGTGAAAACTTCCCTTTTCTTTCATGCCCAGGTAGGGTAGACACTACATGGAGCCCAGGTAGGGTAGGTACTACATGTACCTAAGTACCAACAGGCACCTACCTTGGTGCTGTTCACCGCCGACACAGATCAGTCACAGACCCCTCCTGTCAGCGATTTTGCCGTTTCCAGTAAAGGGAGGCTTTGCCTCTCTGTATACTGATGCATAGCTGATGTCACACTGATTAACAGCCGGTTCATCCAATCAAGTAGCGAGGAGTCAGCTATTAATCAGCGTGACATCGGCTATGTGCCCACAATGAGCATAGTGGAAAAAAAGCAACTGCTTTTTTGCTCTGTTCTGTTTACCCCACCATGCTGTCCCCAGCAGGAGCTGTCTGTGACCGCACTGTGCCTGGGATGAACAGCGGGGACTGGTGCCGAGCAGGTAAGTGGCAGCTACCTGCCTGTTAAGGTGCTGTCACACAGCACGATCTGGCCAGCGATGTCGGAAGCGATGCGCGGGTGCCCGCTCGCTTCTGACATCGCTGGCCAGCTGTCACACAGCATCGCTGCGGCCGGCGACACCGCAGCAATGCGGGCGGTGACATCGCTCGCTGGGCTGGGCTTAGCCCAGCAAGCGATCCGCAGCAACGCTGCGGTATAGGCTGGATCGCCGCCGACATCGCTCTGGCGATGTCACACGGCGCGATCCAGCCTTATTGCAGGTCGCCGGTTGACAGGTTTACGGTTCTTCCCGTAAACCTGTCAACTTGCGACCAGTGATAAAACGCGGTCGCGCCGCTCATTTACACAGCGCGACGTCGCTAGCGACATCGCTGATACCTCACTTTTTCGGCGATGTCGCTAGCGACGTCGCCAGTTGTGACACCACCTTTAGTGCTTGGGCACTTTTTTTCTACAAATCACAGATAACCTCTTTAAATTGTTTGTTTCACTAATTTATTGCAGGGGCAGAACGTTTGAAATTTTGCTAATAAACCTAGACATTGAAGGGGGTTGGATAATATTGATTTCAACTGTGAAAACACTGAATACTTTTGCATTAGCTATTGATAATTTTCTCCTTTCAGCTTAACTTTGTGAATGACCCCATTATAGTTATAATTTATTATATGAAAACTGTAGCCTTTTATTCTAATTTGAAATTTTTAAATGAGATTAACATCTAAACTAGTGTTTCCCAACTCCAGTCCTCAAGGCACACCAACAGGTCATGTTTTCAGGATTTCCTTAGGATTGCATAGGTGATAATTTAATCACTTGCACAGGGGATAATTCCATCATCTGTCTAATGATAAGGAAATCCTGAAAACATGACCTGTTGGTGTGCCTTGAGGACTGGAGTTGGGAAACACTAATCTAAACCAAGAGTCTGAATCAGCTCATTTATCTGAATTTTCTGACAGAAATAGTGGCCATTTCCCATAACAACTAACAAAGAAAGGAAAAAAAGAATGCCCATGGAAGCAGGCATTTTTTTGTCTTTGTAGCTGGCAATCTCATTGAGAAACATTACAGCTAGCTTCTCCCAAGTATGAAACTCTTGTAGACAAAATTGCATTCAATAAATGGAATTAAAACAAAGTAAAATCTTTTGAGGGTGAGGAAATATCCTAATGTCACCTATGACCTGGTGTAGAAGACGACCAAAGGACCTGTCCAATAAGGACGTCACCAGGATTATAACTGGCACAGGAATGGGAGTCTCTTCATTGAAGCTTTTCTTATTGGAGCCCAAAGGTTTCAAGGACTGTAAGATGAGGGATGCGTAAGGTTATTGTGTCTTTAAAGCAAAATATTTAAATATGTAAATAATTATGCAAAGTAACCTGCTTCTTGGTCTAGTTAGCAATTCCACAGGTATTGTCTGAAACTTTTGTTTCCAAGCAAAATATTACTACATCATTAAGCATTTCAGAGCATAAATTATAATAGATTATGCTTCAACAATCTTTTTATGTTGCAATTCTGATTTCCCTTGGGAAATGCAGAGCATTTGCTATCAATCCTTGTTCTTCCACATACAATATATATCTAAAGCTTACATTTGCACTTAAAAAGCAATTAAAAGAAATTCTCTGTGAAAAAAAAGTTGTTTTTAAGAGGTTCAGTTGAAGGATAATGTACTTAGAACTGGCAAGTTTTGTGACTTGTACTAATAATTTGCATGGATATGGATTGATTTATATTTCATTATTTATCTAGCTACATTATATTTCATATTGATATACACCATTTAATGCATAAATAGACCTATAAATACAGTTGGATATTCCCTTTCAACAATCTGTAGTAGACACATATTTTTTGTGAAAATAAAGGCGCATTTACACTGTGCGATTATTGTTCCTAGAAACGCTCCCCTCACAATGATCATGCAGTCCTCACAGGCTGCCAATCACCTGGCAAATGAGCAAAACCTTTCTTTATCAGGTGTATATTGTACATGTGAGTATAGTAAAAACTGTAAAAATGTCTATTGTTACAGAGATATTAATATTTATAGTGAACTACGCCAACATTTTTTTTAATTTCACCACTGATGTGGTACTTTAAATCTAGGTTTGCTTACCCCTGTGTTAGGCCAGGGTCAGAAAGTCATATAATCTAACACGGACACCACTTGTATTATTAAGCACAGAGTGGCTGGCAACTCTCCTCACTATGACAGCTGCACAGTAATTCATTAAGCTGTCATGCTCAGGTCAGTGGAGCCTCGACCACTTTGTGCTTAACAATGCGTGCGGTGTACATATCATACAGTCTTTGTAAAAAATGAAGGATCAGTCCCTTAGACCTTATATCAATTATTGGAAACTCACTAAGGTAACCATCTGGAATCGTCATCCCTTGCATTTTATTATTATTAAAGGAAAGAGTCCGACATGCTAATTTATTTGCTAAATTGGACCTTTATGGGACATGTAATCCATATCCGGATGGCATACGGGGAGGGAGTGTTGAGCTCAGGCACATAGGATGCTTAACTCCTTCACGCTCAACTCTAATATTTATCTCCCCGTTAGTGATGGGCGAGTCCTAAATTACTCGGAATCGCTTGACTCTAGCGAGTCTGAGCCCGGGACTCGCTACTTGTTGCGAGTCTAGCGAGTCCAATGTTAACGAATGGGGAAGCGAGTAATAGCGAGTAATGTGCGATTTACAAATCGCAGATGTGAGAAAATCTCGCCCCCATACAGCACACGGTGCGAGTTTGTAGCACCATGCTACAATAGCTAAATCATGTTTAATAGGCTCCTGCTGTTACTTCCGGGGCCGCCTATTAAGCTCATTACATATTCACTGCACTGTCAAACTAACAGCAAATCACAGGAGCTCACACTCTGTGGGAGCCTCTGTGATTGGCTGTTGTAATCAGACTTGATTTTCTCAATCTGGACAGTGATTCTGCTTGGTTGCCATACACATTAGTGTATGGCAACCAACCTGGCGTTGTAGGGTGTAAAATAAATAATTATTTAAAAAAACAAAACGCGTGGGGATTCGCAGCATTTTTAAGTCTAGCCCGATGAAAGCAGACAGCTGCGAGCTGCCACCCTCAGCTGCTTAATTTCCCCATGGCTGGCATAAAAAAATGCGTGGGCTCCGCCCTATTTGCCAGCCAAGGTAAAACTAGGCAGCTGAGGGCTGGTATTCTCAGCGGGGTGAGGGCCCATTGTTATAGGGCCCCCCCACGCTAAAGAATAGCTGCCCCTGAAAATGGCGCATTAATAATAAGCGCCCATTCCAGGCACTTTACCGGGCTCTTCCAGCGGCCCTGGTGGCGGTGGCACGCTGGGTAATAAAGGGGTTAATACCAGCTTTGTTATACAAGCTGGTATTAAGCCCGAGATTCTTAATGTCAGGCCAGGTTTGACCCAGCCACTAAGAATCTCCAATAAAGGGTTAAAAAAAACACCACACAGAGAAAAATTCTTTATTAAAAATAAAGACACAAACACCATTAGGGACTCCATCTTTACTACCACCACATATCCCTCCAAAGACCCAGGTCTTCTCTCTTCTTTGAGCGGTGGCTCACTGGGTAATAAAGAGGTTAGGGCCAGCTTTGTATTATCAGCTGGCCCTAAGCCCGAAATTTATGGCGGTCACGGCAATATTAGACATGACCGCCATGAATTTCTATTAAATTGTTTTAAAAAAAACACAACACAGAGAAAATTTTTTATTAGAAATAAAAAAAAAAAGCCATTAGGGACTCCACCTTTAATTAAAAAAATCCTCTTCTGTCCGACGTAGTCCAAAACGCGATGTCCTCTCTGCTACATCCCTGTGCATAGATATAGATGTCTATGCACAGGGAGTGAGCAAACTGAGAACAATCTCAGCTCTGCTACATCATCTCTGTGCACAGACATTCATGTCTGTACACAGGGAGAGCAGGCGGGCTCTAGGACCCTGGAGCTGCTGCAGCCCGCAGGACCCGAGCCCGGCACAGAGCAAACAGCCGGACTCGTTACTGTGCGAGTTTCCCTGTGATTACTTGCACAGTAACGAGTCCAATGCAAATGGGAAACTCGCAGAGTACCGAGTCCTGCGAGTCCCTTACTACTCGCAGAGTAACGAGTCCTAGCGAGTAGACTCGCCCATCCCTACTCCCCATCCCTCTTACCTCCCCGCCTGAGTTCTTCTGCTGACCTGCTCCTCAATCTCACACCACTCCTGCTAAAACACAATACAAGCCACCCACTCACTTTCTCACGCTTGCTCTGTGTTTGCTGCTGCTATCCGCTGGCAATATATCTCTCAATCCTGGACCTCCACATTTAACATTTCCTACTGTTTCTCCCTCCTATCACCCCACACCTGTAAGAAACAGCTGCAATCTTTCAAATATAAAACCCATTCCCCTGACCCCCTCTCCACCGCCCCCTCTTTCTGAAGAGCTCTGGAATGCCCATTCTATCTGTAATTAACTCTACTTCATTTATGACCTCTTTACTTCCCGCAGACTATCCTGCCTGGGCCTCACCGAAACATGGCTGACACCCTCCGACACGGCCTCCCCTGCTGCACTGTGTTATGGTGGCCTTCACTTCACCCACACACCTCGCACTGGCAACAAACATGGTGGAGGAGTGGGTCTTCTCCTTTCTAGCAACTGCACCTTCAACTCAATTCCCTCTCCCCTTCCCTTATCGTCTCATCTTTTGAAGCACACTCAGTCCGTATCTACACTCCTTTCAACCTCCAAGTGGCTGTATGTATCGACCCCCAGGCCCCACCACTGCCTTCATAGACCAATTCTCCATCTGGCTTCTTCACTTTCTCTCTGTTGACATTCCTACCATTATAATGGGTGACTTCAACATCCCCATTGATACACACCAGTCAGCAGCCTCCAAACTCCTGTCACTTGCTTCATCCTTTGTCCTCACTCAATGATCCTCCACAACTACCATCACAGACGGGCATACACTAGACCTCATTTTCACCCGCCTCTGCTCCCTAACCCCACAACCTCCCCTCTCCCCCTCTCTGACCACCATCCATTTACTTTCTCATCCATGTCCACCTCTTCTGCCTCCCATATCCACAAACTCACACATCCTCGCAGAAACCTTACACATCTTGACGCTCACACACTCTCCAATGCCATTTACCGCTATCATCCATATCCTCACTCCACGACACAGATAATGCCCCGCTTTCTACAACTCTACACTCATATCAGCTCTTGATGCAGCTACCCCACTCATTCATGGCAGGACAGGACAAATTAATAGACAACCCTGGCACACAGACACCACTAAAAAGCTGCAGGGGGCGTCTGGGGTTGCTAAGCGGCGCTGGAGAAAAACTCATTCACAAGAATACTACACAGCATTCAAACAAGCACTTCTAACATTCAAGTCAGCACTCACCACCACTAAACAGAAGTATTTCCTTACCTTCATATCCTCTTTGTCTCCTAACCCCAGGCAGTTATTCAACACCTTTAACTCCCTCCTTTGCCCCTCACTGCCCTTTCCTACTTCTCATATTTCTGCAGAAGACTTTGCCACATACTTCACCAGCAAGATTGATCAGATCAGACAAGTCTTTGCTACCCAACCACCACAACCTCTATGTATACTAGACCACTCCCCTCCCCCACTAACCCTACTCCCCTCCATCACTGAAGGAGAATTCGTACACCTCCTCTCCAGATCAAACCACTCTACCTGTGCACTGGATCCCATCCCATCTCACTTCATCCCCAACCTCACCACCGCACTCATCCCAGACTTAACCCACCTCTTCAACCTATCACTAACTTCAGGAACCATTCTTTCTGCTTTCTAACATGCAACAACTACACCTATCTTAAAGAAACCATCCCTTGACCCCACCTCTATATCCAGCTACCAGCCCATATCCCTGCTCCCATTCACCTCCAAACTTCTCAAAAAGCATGTTGACACTATAATCTCATCCCACCTCTCATCTAACTCCCCTTTGACAACCTTCAATCTGGCTTCCTCCTCCACCACCACTCCACTGAAACTGCCCTGACCAAAATTACTAATGACTTACTCATGGCCAAAGCTAACAGACAGTTCTCCATCGTCCTCCTTTTTGACCTGTCCTCTGCATTTGACACAGTCGACCACTGCCTCCTATTACAGATCCTCTCTTCCATTGGAATCACTTACCTTGCCCTTTCCTGGATCTCCTCCTACCTTTCCAACCGCACATTTAGTGTCTCCCACTCCCACATGACCTCCTTGCCCCATCCCCTATCTGTCGGGGTCCCTCAAGCTCTGTCCTGGAGCCCCTCCTTTTTTTCCATCTATACCCTTGGTCTGGGACAACTAATAAGGTCACATGGCTTCCAATACCACCTGTACGCTGACGACACTCAACTCTACCTCTCTGGCCCTGACGTCACCTCTCTGCTGTCCGGAATCCCAGAGTGTCTATCAGCCTTATCCTCCTTCTTCTCCTGTCGCTTTCTAAAGCTCATTGTAGACAAAACCAAACTCATCATCTTTCCTCCATCTCACACATCTTCCTTACCTGATCTATCTATCACAATAAATGACATCACACTTTGCCCTGTACCTGAAGTCCGCTGCCTCGGAGTAACCCTTCACTCTGCCCTGTCCTTCAAACCGCATACTCAAGCCCTTGCCACCTCCTGCCGCCTCCAACTGAAAAATATTTTCAGAATCCGTCCCTTCCTCAACCCTCAATCTACTAAACTAATAGTGCATGACCTCATTATCTCCCATCTCGACTACTGCAACCTTCTCCTCTGTGGCCTCCCTGCCAACACTCTTGCACCTCTCCAATCTGTCGTTAACTCTGTTGTCTGACTAATCCACTTCTCTCCTCGCTATTCCTCCACGTCTCCCCTCTGCATATCCCTCCACTGGCTCCCAATTCCCCAGCGTATCCAATTCAAACTCTTAACATTGACTTACAAAGCAGTCCACAATCTGTCGCCCCCATATATCTCTGAACTAATCTCCCGATAACATCCAACTCATAACTTCTGATCTTCCAAAGACCTTCTTCTGTCCTCCACACTTGTACGTTCCTCATCTAACCACCTGCAAAACTTCATCCCCCATCCTCTGGAACTCTGTACCCCAAAACATCCGACTGTCCTCTACACTTGGAACCTTCAAGCGGAACCTGAAAACCTATGTCTTCAGAACAGCTTACAACCACTTACACCTTACAATGACCACAGTGCCACCTCACCACCATTGGACCTGGCGCTCCACTACCATTGGACCTGGTGCTCCACCACCACCAGAGCAGACCCAACCTACTGTCTGCTCTCTCCCCACTGCCCTGTAGAATGTAAGGCCGCAAGAGCAGAGTCCTCTCTCCCCTCTGTATTAGTCCGCCACTGTTAGCACTGTTAGTTTGCTTGTTGTATTCTTAACTTGTTTGTATGTAACCCTTTGTCATGTACAGCACCATGGAATCAATGGTGCTCTATAAATAAATGAAAATAATAATAATAATAATAATAATGATAACATTGTGCTATCATCATGCATGATGTCAAACGTAATGTGCCTGGTACATAGTAACAGTGAGGGAGGGATTGGCTTAGAGCCAACAGAGGAGTAATAAAAATAAACTCAACCACTCATAGTGATGCTGTGCTGCACATATGCTTATTTGCTGCACTCTCTTTCCTGGTGTTTGATAACACTTTTCTCTGCTATCACACAATAAATCATTGAAGTAAGGCTTGATTGCATTTAGTATCCCAGTGCCTGAAAGGCACTAGCTTCATTTTATAGCCCTAAAACCGCTGGTTGGTCCCCTTTAAGTGGTTTTCACAAGTCAGGAAGCATTTGATCAGCTTAAAACATGTTTCACCTCAGTTCTGCTGTTGATCCACCCAAACTCAGCGCATCGGGGGCCATTCTCTCTCAGAGAACTGTAAAGAAGGGTCTGCTTCATCCTTGTGATTTCTTTTATCATAGACTTTCCTCTGCTGAGAAGAACTAGGACGTAGGTGACAAAGAACTACTGGCTATTATTGCAGCTTTTAAGGATTAGAGGCATCATGTGCAAGGAACCGCACAACAGATCAAAGTGCTCACTGACCATCACAATTTGGAGTTCCACAGATCTGCTTGATGCCTTTTTCCTCTACAAGCTTGTTGGGAAACTTATGATTGTGGTGTATTTCCGGCTAATCCACCTGTTGATATCAACCTTGTCCTTAAGGGTGTATTATGGTTCAGTGATGGATGTATTTACGTCCTTGAGGTCACCATCTGCAGATCTCAAGTTGGTCCATGACTCCAAGTTGGCTGGTCTTAGGGGAGTACAGAAGACACAAGAGTTCCTGAGCCAATTTTTCTGGTGACTGACTTGCCTGATAGATATTATGGACTAAGTTCTGCCTTGCAAGGTAAGTGCTTGTTTTAAGACTCCTCATGCTTCTACTATGGGTCTTCAACCAATACCTATTTTGTCCCATCTATGGGGGTCTATCTCAATAGACTTCATGCCTAGATCTGGTGGCATGAATATGATTCTGGTGGTGGTTGATCGCCTGCCTAAGGCTGTTCATTTTGTTCCATGTGCCAGCCTCCCCTCCACTAAGGATACTGTCAGTTTGGTCATACAGAATTTTTTTCAGCTGCATGGGATTCCGGATGAGATTATCTCTGACAGAGGAGTGCAGTTCACCTCAAGATTCTGGAAGAGGTTTTGCTCTTCTGCATTCAATATTAATGTCTGTCTTTCTTCTGCTTATTACCCTCAGACAAACGTTCTGACCAAGCATACCAATCAGACTTTGGAACAATATATATATGTCAGCCATCTTTAGTTGATTGGTTGGAGTTACATCCATTGGCTGAATTTTCCTACAACAATTGTCAGAGTGCCTCTACTTGAGCTTGAACATACTTTTTGGTCAGTAATGAAGTCTTGCATGGTGCGGCGACAAAAAAAATGTAATTCAGGCATATTGAATTTGTTTTCACTATGCAGTAAATCAATCAGGGTCATTTTTATATTTTGATACATTGGGCGTTTCTGAACAAGGCAATACCAAATATGTGTATTTCAATTTTTATGATTGTTTTATTTTTAATGTGGTAAAAGAGGAGTATTTGAACTTTTGTAATGTTTTTTAATTTTTTTAATATTCATAAATATTTTTTATTTTTTTTTATTGTTTTTACAAGTCCTTAGGGGACTTGAAGCTACCACTGTCTGACCACTGTCTGACCACTTGTGCAGTACAGATCGGTGCTTCAGCACTGGTACATATAGTAAAAATCACCATCTCCCACGAACTCCAGCACCACAGGAAGTTCGGCGTGACAGACACAGGGGTCATCAGCTTTAATGGCAATCCATCGGCACCCTACAATTACGTCACGAGGCTGCCAATTGGCGCGGGGACTGACACTATCCTGCCAGCATGTGTTAAATGGAGCTTATCAAAGATTGATTTAAATAGTTAACAAATGTAAGCGGATCTCCAATATATCCACACCTGTTATAATCATATGTCAGCTGATTAGATCATCCAACATGTGCAGGGATAAATATTCAGAGAGTGAACCTGCATCAATCTGAGGGACACTACCAATGGTATACATGTACGTCTTTGTTGTGAAGAGGTTAAATTATTATATTGTCTGATTTTTATGTAGAAGATTTATAATATTAAATGCATAAAATATGTGTAGCTTTAAAAATCAGATAAAAAAAGAAATGCAGTGAGACTATATTAGTTTGACAAATTTCTTTGCTATCTAGAGTTGAGCACAAATATATCCATGACTCTAGACCAGCAGCCACTTTTATAGTTCTTAGTCACTGAACCAGAGCTCTAAGGAAGTTCACTTACCTGTAATATCATGTACTGTCTGTATTTTTTGAAGGGGCAATTTTATGTATTTTATGTGGGAAGATTTATAATGTTAAATGCCTAAATAGAGCTTTAAATCCAACAAAAAATAACATCAAGTGAGACCAAAGTTTAGCAAATTATTGTCATCTAGAGGTGACAAATATATCCATGACCAGACATGTGCAGCTTTTAGTTCTTATCACTAACAGATTAGGTTACTACTTCACATTATGTATTCTATAGTATGTTACAGGGGGAAAAAATTTATTTAGTCAGCCACCAATTGTGCAAGTTCTTCCACTTAAAAAGATGAGAGAGGCCTGTAATTGACATAATAGGTAGACCTCAACTATAATGGCCTCTTTACACGCAGCTACAGGTAACAGGTTTTCCACAGGTAACTTACTGGCTGCAGTGAAATCATGGAGACATAGTTCCATTTGTACACAGCACAAGATAGAACCATGTCTCCATGATTTCACTGCAGCCAGTAAGTTACCTGTGGAAAACCTGTTACCTGTAGCTGCGTGTAAAGGGGCCATAAGAGACAAAATAAGAAAACAAATCCTGAAAATTTCCATTGTCTGATTTGGAAAAATTTTTTTTTCAAATTTTGGTGGAAAAAAAGTATTGGGTCAATTTAATCCCTTTGTTGGCAATGACAGAGGTCAAATGTTTATGTAAGTCTTCACAAGGTTGGCACACACTGTTGTTGTTATGTTGGCCCATTCCTCCATGAGATCTCCTCTAGAGCAGTGATGTTTTAGGGTTGCGCCGAGCAACACAGACTTTCAACTCCCTCCAAAGGTTTTCCATAGGGTTAGTATTGAAAGGCTGGCTAGGCCACTCCAGGACCTTGAAATGCTTCTTACAAAGCCACTCCTTCATTGCCCTGGAGGACTGTTGGGATAATCGTCATGCTGAAAGACCAGCTACGTTTCATTCCCAATGCCCTTACTGATGGAAGGAGTTTTCACTCAAAATACATGGCCTCATTCATGCTTTCATGCACATGGATCAGTCATCCTGGTCCCTTGGCAAAGAAACAGCCCCAAAGCATGATGTGGCCACCCCCATGCTTCACAGTAGGTATGGTGTTATTTGGATGTAACTCAGCATTCTTTCTCCTCCAAACATGATGAGTGTGTTTCTACCAAACAGTTCTACTTTGGTTTTTGACCATATGACATTCTCCCAAAATTCTTATTGATCATCCAAATGCTTTCTAGAAACTTCAGACAGGCTCTGGACATGTAATGACTTAAGCAGGGGGACACATCTGGCACTGCAGAATCTGAGTCCCTGGCGGCATAGCGTGTTACTGATGGTAGCCTGTGTAACATTAATCCCAGCCTTCTTCAGGTCATTCACTAGGTCCTCCCATGAGGTTCTGGGATTTGTCACCATTCTTGGATTATTTTGACCCCACAAGGTGAGATCTTGCATGAAGCCCCAGATCAAGGGAGATTATCAGTGGTCTTGTATGTCTTCCATTTTCTAATTGTTGCTCCCACAGTTGATTTCTTCGCACCAAGCTGCTTGCCAATTAGGGTACCTTTACACGCCGCAACTACGGTGTACGAAACTGAGAAGCAACTCGGAGTTACATCACCGTTGCCCTGAAATTGCTACGAAATTGCGGCGTGTAATTGTGGAATCGATGGTGATTTTTAAAGTTGCTGCCGATTGCGGTTTCAGAGCATTGTTCAAAAACCAGAGGCAACCCTGAAGGTGAATTACCCTGGTTTTGGCGTGTGAATGGGCGATAGTGATGGAATCTGCATCGCCTAGTGATTTCCAAGAGGCGTGCCACAGCGTGCTGGATACGGCCCCCCCAGCGATGATTGGTGGTGGCTACTGTGTTTCCATTGGCTGTCCCTCAACAGGGCGACATATTTGAAAGCTGTCCATTCACACTACACAATTACAATGGCATCATGTATTAGCCAGCCTTCCTGCGCAGGCTAGACAATCATGACGCTTGTGCGTTGTCTAAACAGCGTGTTTGAGCGCGGAATACACAAGTCTGTCACGCCTATGTTCTTGCCGCACTGAACATGTATGCCCACATTCCTTTGAGGATTCACCATACTTTACACATCACCATACTTTATAATCTAGACTTAGATTTGCGCCCTCTCTTTCTATCTCCCCCACCACCCAGACCCCAGTGCCCAGAGGTCGGACTTCCTTGAATCACATTCCTTTGGGGATTGCGGCGTGTGAAGCAGCATCAGGATTCAACCGGATGTTTCCAAATGTTGGTGTGGGAACTTCCGGGACGATACATCGCCTTAGGTTGAGGGCGCAATTGCGGCGTGTACATGTAATCGTCGTTCGGAGGCAACCAGTCAAAAACTGCACACGCACATTCGGTTGCCTCCGATCGTGGAAATAGTTGCGGCTTGTAAAGATACCCTTACAGATTCAGTCCTCCAAGCCTGGTGCAGGGCTACAATTTTGTTTCTGTGTCCTACGACAGCTCTTTGGTCTTCACTATAGTGGAGTTTGGAGTGTGACTATTTGAGGTTGCAGAAAGGTGTCTTTTATACTGATAATAAGATCAAACAGGTGCCAGTACTACAGGTAATAAGTGGAGGATAGAGAAACCTCTTAAAAGAAGAAGTTTCAGGTCTGTGAAAGCCAGAAACCTTGCTTGTTTGTAGGTGACCAAATACTTACTTTCCACCAAAATTAAAAAAAAATTCTCTCCAAATCAGACAATGTGATTTTCAGGATTTGTTTTATCATTTTGTCTGTCATAGTTGAGGTCTAACTATCTCAATTACAGGCCTCACTCAACTTTTTTTTAAGTAGTATAACTTGCACAACTGGTGGCTGACTAAATACCGTATATACTCGTGTATAAGCCGACCCGTGTATAAGCCGACCCCCCTCCTTTTGCCCCCGAAACCTGGGAAAACCTATTGACTCGTGTATAAGCCGAGGGTGGACCCCAGCACAGGTATACAGCCCCCCCTCAGTGGTATACAGGCCTCCCCAGTGGTAGTATACAGCAGCCTCCCCAGTGGTATATACAGGCCCCAGCAGTATATACAGGCCCCAGCAGTATTACAGCAGCCTCCCCAGTGGTATATACAGGCCCCAGCAGTATATACAGCAGCCCCAGTGGTATACAGGCCCCAGCAGTATATACATCAGCCCCAGTGGTATATACAGCAGCCCCAGTGGTATATACAGCAGCCCCATGGTATACAGCAGCCCCAGCAGTATATACAGCAGTCCCAGTGGTATATACAGGCCCCAGCAGTATATACAGTAGCCCCAGTGGTATACAGGCCCCAGCAGTATATACAGCAGCCCCAGTGGTATATACAGCAGCCCCAGTGGTATACAGCAGCCCCAGCAGTATATGCAGCATCCCCAGTGGTATACAGGCCCCAGCAGTATATATATAGCAGCCCTAGTGGTATATACAGCGGCCCCAGTGGTATATACAGCAGCCCCAGTGGTATACAGCAGCCCCAGCAGTATATACAGCAGCCCCAGTGGTATACAGCAGCCCCAGCAGTATATACAGCAGCCTCAGTGGTATATACAGCAGCCCCAGTGGTACACAGCAGCCCCAGTGGTACACAGCAGCCCCAGTGGTACACAGCAGCCCCGGCGGTATACAGCCCCCCCATCAGTGGTATACAGGGCATACAGGGCCCCCCCTTGCTGCCGCACACCTGTAAAGCAATAGATCATTATACTTATCCCTGACGCCGCCGCTCTCTGACACCGCACTCCTCCGTGTCTTCATGCTTCCTCCTCCGGCGCACAGGAAATGACGTCATTGCCTGCGCCCGCCGGAGGAGGAAGCGTGAAGACCCGGAGGAGCGCGGTGTCAGAGAGCGGCGGCGGCGACACGGATAAGTATAAGATCTATTGCTTTACAGGTGTGCAGCAGCAAGGGGGGCCCTGTATGCCCTGTATACCACTGATGGGGGGGTGGGGGCGCTGTTATACCGTATATGACCCGTGTATAAGCTGAGGGGGGGACTTTTCAGCCCAATTTTTGGGCTGAAAAACTCGGCTTATACACAGTATATACGGTACTTTTTTTTTTCCCCACTGTATATGTTGACTGCCATTGGAAATAAAAAATATATATGATATATGTTTTTTACTTTTATTTTTTTTTAGGCTTGGCAAAGGCAGTTTGTCCAAATTTCCAAAATTCAATTCCTGTGTTTTATGTGTTTTTATTTGATTAATCGTATTCTTGAGATGATAAACAGACCAGATTAATTCACGACAGATAGATAGACAGATAGAGATAAATAGAAAAAATTAGTCCTACGCTGACATCCCTGTCCTCCTTGTCCTCACTGTCCCATTTCTAAATTTTTTCCTCATATATAAACTCCTTATTAGCATGTGTACATTTTGGTAGTAACTGAGTGCTGCAGTGAATTTATTCTGGTTATTTGTTCCAGCATCGCAGCTTGCACCATTTCACACTATATCTTGAGTGCTGTGCAGCTTTTTTTCTGTTTATATCTAATATGTGGAGTTGGTGGCTCCATAGCTGCACTTAGCACCGTCATCTCCCCCATGTGGTCTGAGACTTAGAAGTGGGATGGGGAGGACAACGAGGACAGGGATGTCAGCGTAGGACTCATCAGATCTGGGGTCACCATGGAGTGGTTGATGAGCAAACAGATATTGGCAAATATATGTACCAAGAACCCAGTAAATAAAAAGATAAGAAAATTGAGTTTTTTGAAAAAAAACTTAAGTTTTTACATTTTTTCCTCATATATAAACCGCTTATTAGCATGTGTACATTTTTGGTAGTAACTGAGTGCTGCAGTGAATTTTTTCTGGTAGACAGACAGAGAGTTAGATATAAAAGAAAGAAAGAAGAAAGAAAGAAAGAAAGAAAGAAAGAAAGAAAGAAGAAAGAAAGAAAGAAAGAAAGAAAGAAAAAGAAGAAAGAAAGAGAAGTTAAACTTGTCCTTATCACCCTGAATTGAAGTGCTGCTGTTTTTAGGAATTGTTTGTTATGCAGAGGAACATTGCATTTATCAGGAAGTATTGCACCCATTTTTTTATTGATCGAGTTTGTGCTGATTCCTTCTTTCTATTAGGCGGCCGTCACACGCACAGATATCGCGCAAGATATCGCTTGAACGCGGCAGATTAAACATCGCGTGAGCGATGTCTGTGCGTGTGAAGATACGACGAGCGAGATCTGATTAAATCGCAAAATCGAGATCTGAGGTCCAGACCTCAGATCTAGCGATTTACGATTTGGCGATCTGCTTCATCGTGGTGTATGACACCACGATGAATGATCTCCCAGCGGCAGAGCCTATGCTGGGAGATGGTAACTATGGTACACGTCGGGTAACTAAGCGACGCGCGGCGCCTAGTTACCGATGTGTACCATAGTTACCAGCGATCTCGCTGCTCCACATCGCTGTGAGTCTGTCTGTGTGACATCTCACCAGCGATGTGAGCGATATTGTAAGCGATCGCGCGTGCACGTGATCGCTTACAATATCGTTCTAGATATCTTAAGCGTGTGACAGCCGCCTTAGATAGATAGATAGATAGATAGATAGATAGATAGATAGATAGATAGATAGATAGACCGACCAAGTAAATACGACTGCAGCACTCTTTTTCAGATGTATTTCACCTTTATTTGCCTTCAGGCAATAGTGTGATGGCCGTTTCGGTCACTAAGACCTTCTTCCAAACTGGTTGGTAGAAGGTCTAAATGACCGAAACGTCCGTCACACCATTGCCTGAAGGCCAGTAAAGGCGAGATACATCTGAAAAGGAGTGCTGCAGTCGTATTTACTTGGTTTGTATAGAAGAGTGATTGAAACCCACTCCGGGCTGAATTTGCACCAACCTTGATAGGAGAAGTGCTGCTCCATTTTTCGGATAGATAGATAGATAGATAGATAGATAGATAGATAGATAGATAGATAGATAGATAGATAGATAAATGAATAGAACAAAACAAGCAGCACTTCAAAAGTAATGCAAACATGTGGGCAGTTTATTGCCTAAGCGGCACCATTTCGGAGTGGCTTGATAAAGGAAGGTGTTCTACACCTAACGTCGCTCCTTGGGAAAAAACTGTCCACATCTTTGCATCACTTTTGAAGTGCTGCCTGTTTTTTTCTATTCATCTGGGTATGTAAGCTTTTGGATTTCGCTTTTACTTGGCTTTGCACCAACCTTAGTTATTTATTATGCTGTCCTTATTTCTTTTTAAATAAGAAAGTAAACAAAACACTTTCCTATATAACACTATATGAAATATAATGATATTCAGTTTATCATTCCTTTCCCGAAAGATCACAAAAAGTTAACCTTCGATTTATTATGCTGAAATTCTGCATCATAAATATGCAATTACTATTCAGATTATGATATTGGAAGTCATACATTAGAAGGAACAGAGGCAAATAAAATCGTATTTGCAAAATCTTTTTAGATCTTACATTTTAGACGCTTTCTACAAAGTTTGCAAAAGTACAAATGGAATGTCAACAGAGCTTTCTTTCAGCAGACGAATGACTGATCAGCTGCAGTGTTTCAAGCTGTTAGCTTTGATTTCACATCCTGAAGGTAGCAGTACAAATCACCATAGTGGCATATAATTGCAAGGAATTGCTTGGTTGAATTGAGAACAGCTAAGCCATTTCCAATTTTCATGTCCTTGATACGTGTGGTATGTAAGGGAAAACAGTAAGACATTATGTTTGACTTTGTATACGGAATTTACTTGGAAATGGGATTGTAATTGTAGTAATTGATGACTAATTTATTGATAAGTGATTCCAACACAAATGCCTGCTGAATGGTAAAAATTTCAGAAACATGTTCCTAAGTTTTCTTTTCGGTTCTTTAGTTTTAATGCTGTATGTTTATAAAGTATGGGAAAATAATTGCTCTTAATGTCTTAAACCTCCTATATAAACACATGATGATGGGAATAAACATTAAATCAGAGAGATAAGGGGGTGATTTCATGAAGACATTGAGGGTGTGTTCACACGCTGAGTTTGTGTTGCAGATTTTGATAGTGTCAGAAAGACACAACAAATCCATCCCTGTCCGCAAGGTGCAGATTTGATGTGTTTTTTGTAGGTGCCTTGTGTCTATTTTACCGTATATACTCGCGTATAAGCCAAGTTTTTCAGCCCAAAAATTGGGCTGAAAAGTACCCCCCTCGGCTTATACGCGAGTCAATACGGCAGCCCCAGCAGCCCCAGCAGCCTCAGTAATCCAGGGCCCCCCCAGCCTTGCTCCGGTAACCTGTAAAGTAAAATATACTTATCACTGTCCCGCTGCCGTCCGCGCCCGCCGCTGCCGACATCCCGATCCTCCATCTTCATGCGTCTTCTTCCGGTTTCCTCTGTTCGTCGCAGGCAATGACGTCATTGCCGGCGCCGAACACAGGAAGCCGGAAGAAGACGCATGAAGATGGAGGATCGGGATGTCGGCAGCGGCGGGCAAGGACGGCAGTGGAACAGTGATAAGTATATTTTACTTAACAGGTTACCGGAGCAAGGCTGGGGGGGCCCTGGATTACTGGGGCTGCTGTATACTACCGCTGGGGCTGCTATATACTACCACTGAGGCTGCTGGGGATGCTATATACTACCACTGGGGCTGCTGGGGCTGCTGTATACTACCACTGGGGCTGCTGGGGCTGCTATATACTACCACTGGGGCTGCTGGGGATGCTATATACTACCACTGGGGCTGCTGGGGCTGCTGTATACTACCACTGGGGCTGCTGGGGCTGCTATATACTAGCACTGGGGCTGCTGGGGCTGCTATATACTACCACTGGGGCTGCTGGGGATGCTATATACTACCACTGGGGCTGCTGGGGCTGCTGTATACTACCACTGGGGCTGCTGGGGCTGCTATATACTACCACTGGGGCTGCTGGGGCTGCTATATACTACCACTGGGGCTGCTGGGGCTGCTGTATACTACCACTGGGGCTGCTGGGGCTGCTATATACTACCACTGGGGCTGCTGTATACTACCACTGGGGCTGCTGGGGCTGCTATATGCTACCACTGGGGCTGCTGTATACTACCACTGGGGCTGCTGTATACTACCACTGGGGAGGCCTGTATACCACTGGGGGGGGCCTGTATACCACACTGCTGGGGGCTGTATACCTGTGCTGGGGTCCACCCTCGGCTTATACACGAGTCAATAGGTTTTTCCAGATTTTTGGGGCAAAAGTAGGGGGGTCGGCTTATACACGGGTCGGCTTATACACGAGTATATACGGTAATAAAGTTTGGCTACTTTGGTGTAGAAAATGAGAAAAAAAGATGTGAAATACTGCTCTCCCATCAACACCATCACTACCTGTAAATTTCAATGCAATTTTGGCTCTAGATATGCATCAAATACACATCATGCAAACACTGCTGCGTACCTGTTGCATATTTTTAGGTAACATGAGGGTTTATGGGTGAAATACACCATAAAATCTGCAGCAAGGATTGACATGCTGCAGATTTTACCACAATCAAATACGCAGTGTATCCGCAGTGGAAATAATATGCACCGTGAAGGCAGTGCATCACACATCCCATAGAATTGGCTGGAAAAACACGCTGCTGCAAACTTAGTGTGGATCTGCCGCAGATCCCCACTAAATATACACCAAATATGATATGCATCATGCGCCTGGGCCCTGAAGCTGCTTCAGTTATATACGAACTGTATTTATACATATTGTGAGGTAGCGCTTGCTGAGTGTGTTGGGGGACACTTGCTTGCTGTCCAATTTAAGCACACATACACAATTCCTTTTAAAAGATAGTCCATCGGTATATCATAAGTCATAAATTGCTATTCTCTATATGTAGCTGATAAGCACAACAAGAGTCCACATGAAGAGCATAGGTGGGTTCCCGCATCCTGAGATCTCAGATGTGAGATACAGGTGGCAGCGGGAGCAGCATGAATAATGGCGCCCACTGATACTTACATAGTACATACAGCTATCAGGGCATGTCCACAACATACAGGTCCACGCTCTCTCATTTGGACACGAAATAGCTCATCATTTAAGATCAAGCCAAGCAGAGCATCTGTTTTAGTTTCAAATGTAACAAAAGTTTCAAAGCTCAGAAACTTGGAATTGCTGAGACTCCGGTGATGCCGTTAACCAGTGATGAGTGGTTTAAAGTGAAACAGCGCTCTGTAAAGCAAGGCGACTCTCTCCAGCAATTAGTCTTCATAAGGAGTATATAATATATAGTCCTTCACTTCAGCAGATATGTCCGCACAGTTCAATTCGGACATCTGTCAGTGCGCACAAAGTCCCACTCTGGGTTTACCTGCTCTTGCAGCTTAGCAGGGTTCACACAGGCTCCAGCCAGTTTTTTCATCCAGGAGGTGGCACACAGAGATCACCCACCAGGGCCTTGGACTAACTCCATATCGGTTCCTGTTGTGAGTCCAGATACTCAGGGCCTCAATTACTCCTGGACTTTTAGGAACCCTTGCCAGTTCCACTCTCAGACAGGCTTGTCTCCTGCCATGTAGTTCACAGGAAGGGTGAAGGACCTTGCTCACATTACAGAACACCTAATGCCATTAACACAGAGATTATATTCCCTCAGACAACGAGGTGTGTGATGAATCAGTTTTAGCCAGACACTTCTCTGACTTTCTAGCTCACCTGCAGTCCAGCACTTGTAATGCATTACCTGAACCTGTGGAACCTTAGGTCCCAGCATTATGCCTTACTTAAAGTTGCTGAACTCCAAGTCATAGCATACATTGTGGATTTAGATCACAGCAGACCTCTGCCTGTGCATTACATACCTCACAATATATACTGTAAATATTTGTATATATATATATATATAACACACACACACACACACACAACATTCTTTATTATACATTAATTTTTTTCACAAGATGAGAACATCTAGCAGACAATTGATATCTTTAAAGAGTGGTGTCCGTTTAATATTCCTATCGCAAATCAATAGTACATGAATATAAGAAATTTAGGAATACCGTATATCAAATCAGAGAAATCTGCTCCTTCCTCATTACTGAGATAGGAGATGACAAAGGCTATAGACAAATTTTATGCAGTACAAGGACAGGATAGGAGAAGCTAGAGGCAGAGCTCCTCTCTCATAATTTCTTTCTACATATAATCTTATCCTTAACTACTGTCATCTTCTCAGTAATGAAAATCTGTCTTCATTGAAGACAGATGTTACTCAACAAAGTTGAGATTTTTGATAATGAATGATCACTTCTGGCTGAGAAGAAAGCACATTTCTCTGATTGGATATTTTGCACAATTTCTTATTTCGATGTGTACTATTGATATCTAAAGTAAAAATTAAACAACAGTTACCCTTTAACCCCTTCCCAACCTTTGATGTTGTACAACATCATGAAAGTTGGTGCCTTCCCAACCCATGACGTTGTACAACGTCATGGCGGTTACCACGGCACCGTTGATGCGGTAATTACCTACGAGCCTCAGTGCTCTTTGATTCCTATTACAGAGCACTGGGGTTGAGGTAAGGGGGGGGTGGATTCCCCACCCCAACACCAGGATCGTGATGATTGGCTGTTTAAACAGTCAATCACCGTGATTCTCTCTCCACCTAAGGAAGGGGCTGTCACAGCCCCTTCCATAGGCTGTAGCGTTGGAGGGGGCAGGGATCGCCCCCTCCACACTGAAGGTGAGTGATCTGATGATCACTCCCCATCATCTGAAGCATCATGGCAGCAGTGCGAGGCATTGTGCCTGCCCGCCGCCTGCTTCTGTCCACTTCTTCTCTGCAGCTTATCTCTCTGCAAGGAGATTGGGCTGCAAAGGAAGATCTGAAAGTGGGGACAGCATTACGCTATGTGATTGCTATGCCCTGCTGTCAGATCCTTCTTTGCAGCCCTGCATGCAGATTGGCTGCAGATCGCTGTGCCAAGGTGTCAGATCGCTTCTCTGCAGGCCAATTTTCATGCAGGGACATCGGATGCAGAGAAGCAGCAGGCACAAGCATGGGCCCATGCTGCATGGGCTCTGTCACCCCCTAAATGCTGTGATCTCATGATCACAGCACTTAGTGTCCAGGGAGAGGGAGTGCAGGGACACTTACCTCTCCCTGGCGGTGATCGGCCATGGCAATGTCGGGTCACCTGACCCAAGCCTCAGAGATTATCTGATCTCTGAGACTTGGATTTTTCACAGTGATGGTGCACTGTATGGCAATGATTTGCCATACAGCGCACCATCACTATGACAACAGAGATTACAACAAGTGATCAAGTATCCTCTTGTTGTAGTCTCTGGGGTCATGGTGATGATGAAATGTATGGCAGATCATTGCCATACAGTGCACCATTTCTATGACACCAGACTACAACAAGAGGATACTTGAACCCTTGTTGTAGTCTCTGGGGTCCCAGTGAAAGTGCACTGTATGGCAGATCAAGTGTCCTTTTGTAGTCTGGTGTCATATTAATGGTGCACTGTATGGCAATTATCTGCCATACAGTGCATCATCACCGTGACCCCAGACACTACAACAAGAGGACACTTGATCCCTTGTTGTAGTGTCTGGTATCAGTGATGGTGCATTGTATGGCAATGATCTACCATACAGTGCCCAATTCTATGACACCAAAGACTGCAACAAGAGGACACTTGATCCCTTGCTGCATTCTCTGGATGTAGCAGAGGTGAAAAAGCGTTGTTGGACCTTCGTTTTGGACTATGTCGGATAATAATAAAGATGGAGACCAAATTTTGATTGCGTTTTTTTTTTTAATAAAAAGATTTTTCTCTGTGTGATGTATTATTTTAATTTTTTACTAGAGATTCCTAATGGCTGGGTCTAACACTGGCCCAACATTTTGAATCTCAGGCTTAGTGCCAGCTGCCAATAAAAAGCTGGCATTAACCCCTTCATTACCCAGGTTGCCACCGGCACCAGGGCAACTGAGAGAGTCAGGGTACAGCGCCAGAAAATGGTGCTTCAATTAATGCACCATTTTCTGCGGTGGTGCGGGCTGCAATTCACAGCATGGGGTGCCCAGAACACTTGGGACTCTCCATGCTGAGGTTTCCAGCCTCCAGCTGCCTAGTTCTACCTGGCTGGACAAAAAATATGGCGTAGCCCCACGTCATTTTTTTTCTCAAAATAGTTCTATAAATATAAAAAAAAATTTTGGGCTTTGCTGTATCTCTGGTTGCCAGCCAGGTACAACGAGGCAGCTAGTCCGTAGCTGCCAAGTTGTATCTACCTGGCAAACAAAAATATGGCTAAGCCCCACATCTTTTTTTTTATTATTTCTAAAAATAAAACATGGAACTTCGCAGTATTTTTGTTTGCCAGCCAGGTACAACTTGGCCAGCTGGAGGGCTGAAATCCTCAGCGTGGAGAGAACCAAATGTTCTGGGCCCCCCACACTGCGAATTGATACCCACAGCCACCCCGGAAAATAGCGCATTCATTAGAGGCACCATTTTCTGCTGCTGTCTTCCAGCTGACCTGGCGCTGGTGGCAAACTCGGTGATAAAGAGGTTATTGTCTGCTTTATGTTGGCAGCTGGCACTAACCCTGAGATTCATAATGTCGGGCCAATGTTAGACCCGACCATTAGGAATTTATAGTAAATAATACACAACACTCAGAGAAAAATAATTTTATTAGAACAAAAAACAAACATCTTAACTCCATCTTTATTACTCTCCCACATAACCCTCCATGATCCTTTATGCAGAGTCTGCAGGGAGAGAACTAACATCCTCTCCCTGCCGAGTATGTAATCACATGGCCAGCAGGGACTCAGTGAGTGACGTCACCAGCGGCAGTCAGAAAATGCCACAGGGGAGTGGTGACATCACTCGCTGAGTAACCAGGGCTCCCCGTGGCAGTGAACTCAAAATGTTGTCACTTGTGTGGGGTTTCCACTGTTTAGGCACATCAGGGGCTATCCAACAAGAACATGACACCCACAGACCATGCCATCAAAATCTGTGTTCCAAAGTGTCACTCCCTCCCTTCAGAGTCCTGCCGTGCGCCCACATATGAGCTATCAGTGTACTCAGAAGAAATTGCTCAACAAATTTTTGGACCCCTTTTATCCTGTTGCCCATGTGAAAATGAAAAAATTGAGGCTAAAAGAACATTTTTGTTAAAAAAAAGTACTTTTTTATTTTTACAGATCAATTTGTGAAACACATGGGGGTTCAAAGTGCTCACTATGCAACTAGATACATTCCTTGCAGGGTCTAGTTTCCAAAAGGGGTCACTTGTGGGGGAGCTCCATTGTTTAGGCACACATGGGCTCTCCAAACGCGACATGGTGTCCGCTAACAATTGGAGCTGATTCTCCATTCAAAAAGTCAAATGTCGCTCCTTCCCTTCCGAGCCCTGCCGTGCGCCAAAACAGTGGTTTATGACCACATATGAGGTATCGGTGTACTCGAGAGAAATTGCCCAACAAATTTTAGGATCCATTTTATCCTGTTGCCCATGTAAAAATGAAAAAATTGAAGCTAAAAGTTAAAATGTCCATTTTTTCCTTCCACGCTGATTTAGTTCCTATGAAGCGCATGAAAGGTTAATAATCTTCTTTAATGTGGTTTTGAGTAGCTTGAGGATGCTGTTATTGGAATGGTGTCACTTTTGGGTATTTTCTGTCATGTACACCCCTCAAAGGGACTTCAAATGTGATGTGGTCACAAAAAAAATGGTTTTATAAATTTTGCAGGAAAAATGAGAAATTGCTGATGAACTTTGAACCCTTGTAACTTCCTAACAAAAAAAATTTTTTTTTCAAAAATTGTGCTGATTTAAAGTACCATATATACTCGCGTATAAGCCAAGTTTTTCAGCCCAAAAAATTGGGCTGAAAAGTCGACCCCTCGGCTTATACGCGAGTCACTGTATACTGTATATGCTGTATACAGTATACAGGCCGCCCGCCCCCATCAGTATACAGGGCCCCCCCCCTTGTGCAGCAATCCTGTAAAGGAATACATTATTATACTTATCCCTGCCGCTGTCCAGCTGCCGCTGTCCCGCCGCTGCAATCACGCTCCTCCGGCTTCATCCGGCTTCTTCCGGCTTCCTCCAGTGGGCGCAGGCAATGACGTCATTGACGCCAGAGGAGGAGGCCGGAAGACGCTGCATGAAGCCAGAGGAGCGCGATAGCGGCGGCGGGACAGCGGCAGCGGGACAGCGGCAGGGATAAGTATAATAATGTATTCCTTTACAGGATTGCTGCACAAGGGGGGGGCCCTGTATACTGATATGGGGGGGGGCTGCTGTATATACCTCTGGGGCTGCTGTATACTACCTCTGGGACTGCTGTATACTACCTCTGAGGCTGCTGTATACTACCACTGGGGCTGCTGTATACTACCACTGGGGCTGCTGTATACTACCACTGGGGCTGCTGCTGTATATACCAATGGGGCTGCTGCTGTATACTACCACTGGAGCTGCTGCTGTATATACCACTGGGGCTGCTGCTGTATAGTACCACTGGGGCTGCTGTATACTACCACTGGGGCTGCTGCTGTATACTACCACTGGGGCTGCTGTATATACCTCTGGGGCTGCTGTATACTACCTCTGGGGCTGCTGTATACTACCTCTGGGGCTGCTGTATACTACCACTGGGGCTGCTGTATACTACCACTGTGGCTGCTGTATATACCTCTGGGGCTGTTGTATACTACCACTGGGGCTGCTGCTGTATATACCACTGGGGCTGCTGCTGTATACTACCACTGGGGCTGCTGTATATACCACTGGGGCTGCTGCTGTATACTACCACTGGGGAGGCTGCTGTATACCACACTGCTGGGGGCTGTATACCTGTGCTGGGGTCCACCCTCGGCTTATGCACGAGTCAATAGGTTTTCCCAGGTTTTGGGGGCAAAAGTAGGGGGGTCGGCTTATACACGGGTCGGCTTATACATGAGTATATACGGTAGATATGTGGCAAATGTTATTTATTAACTA
The DNA here is from genome assembly GCA_033576535.1 of Allobates femoralis. NCBI lineage: Eukaryota > Metazoa > Chordata > Amphibia > Anura > Aromobatidae > Allobates > Allobates femoralis. The sequence continues at coordinate 520,668,418 of JARQOC010000003.1, read as the reverse complement.
TGTTGTGTCACATAACTCTGGTTTAACAGAATCAAAATTCAAAATTTGAAAATTGCGAAATTTTCTAACTTTTTGCCAAATTTTCAAATTTTTCACAAATAAATGCAAAAGTTATCAACCTATATTTACCAGTAACATGAAGCCCAATATGTCATGAAAAAAACAATCTCAGAATCGCTAGGATCCGTTGAAGTGTTCCAGAGATATTACCTCAAAAAGGGACGCTGGTCAGAATTGCAAAAAATGGCAACGTCATTAAGGCCAAAATAGGCTGGGTCATAGGCTGGGTTAAAAGTTGGGACCAACTATAGATTATCATTATTGCCTTTCAAATTAAAGCACATCAATATAATAGGGGAAAATTCACCAGACTGAAAACTGCTTTTTGTTATTCATTCTCTATTAAGATTAACCTCTTCTCAATCACCAAAAATGTCGCTTGCTGGTCTTTGTGCTGCTCTAACGTTTTTTTTACGGTTGGTGATCTTGCTGGGATCGAGACTCAGGGGTCTCGCAGATGATGGGATTCTGGCACAGAAAACTAGCTCTGACCTGCGACACCATCGGTTTTTAATTCTCTAAGGTTCGGATGATGTTAATTCTTTGTTGTATTCTACATACTGTGATCAATAGTGATCACTGAATACAAAAGTTAGTGAGAAAAAGTATATTCTTTCAACAATTCATATGACACCCCTGTAAAACAGATGGTGGAAGAGCCAAGGGTTGTAGCAGACGAAAGTGAAAATGATGACCTTCCAGTCTGCCAGGTGTGGTGGCCTTTTAGAACAAATAAAGCTATTTTTTTTTTTCATTTCAGCTGACCACTCCAATAGGATAACAATCTAGATATGGGTGCGGTGCTTGGACTGAGCCCTCGGGAAGGTTCCCAGGATATGTATGAAGACAAAAGTCAAAGATAAAGTGAGGCCAGCATCCATTTTAGATAAAAAAAGGGAATGATGGGACCTTTATCCTTAAAAATTCTTATTTTTGTTGGTGTCATTTTAGTCCCAGCCAGAAGCAGAGTGTAACACCTGATATTACATGTTTATTGTATTGCCATGCTTGTACATGGAAATGCATTATACAAGCAATCAAACTTTCAAAATGTATAGTCCCACTGTGAGAAAGTGAAAAAAGTGAAAACAAATTGTAAAAGTATTTTTAGAAAATGTAAAAATAAAGAAAAAAAATTATACAAATAAATATGTATTTAATATGTAATATGTAACAAAAATAAACAAAAAAGTTCATATATTTGGTATGACCATCTCTAGAACTACCCGACCTATAAAACTGTCACACTATTTAACTTCAGTAAGTGGTGTTAAACAAAAGTATGAATCCTGACAAACAACAGTTCTTTTTCATCATACCGCTGTAAAAAAGTGGAACAAAACACGATCAAAAAGTTCAATGTAAAAAAAATGGTATCAGTGAAACCAGCATCTTGCCCTGCAAAAAAGCAAGCTGCTACACAAGGCAGCCAGCAAAAGAATAAAAATGATTCAACTGCGAGAAAGGAGTGAAGCATACACAATACTTTTATATATATATATATATATATATATATATATATATATATATACAGGGGCGGACTGGCCCAGGTGGCTGGGGGGCAAGTGCCCCCCAGGCTGGTGGAATTGCCCTCATCTAGGGCCGCCCATACTGAAACGGCCCGGCGGCGCTGCTTTGCGGCCGACAGTGGACATGCCCGGCAGGAAGCATGGTGAGTGCGGGCTGCATGATAGCAGCCACAGCCCCCCCCTCCTCAACTGCAAGGGCTGGAACCAGGCCCGCACTGGGCCACCCACTTATGGGGTGCGGGGGCCGCCCGCTCCTCCAGCCTCAGCATTGCTTTAATCTGTCACCGAGCGGCCACGGCATGCAGGGGGCGGGGCCACGGACGCGAAGGGGGCGGGGGGGCGTGTAACGAGCCCAGAGTCCACAGCGTGTAACGAGCCCAAAGTCCGCAGCGTGTAACGAGCCCAGAGTCCGCAGCGTGTAACGAGCCCAGAGTCCGCAGCGTGTAACGAGCCCAGAGTCCGCAGCGTGTAACGAGCCCAGAGTCCGCAGCGAGTAACGAGCCCAGAGTCCGCAGCGTGTAACGAGCCCAGAGTCCGCAGCGTGTAACGAGCCTAGAGTCCGCAGCGTGTAACGAGCCCAGAGTCCGCAGCGTGTAACGAGCCCAGAGTCCGCAGCGTGTGACGAGCCCAGAGTCCGCAGCGTGTAACGAGCTCAGAGTCCGCAGCGAGTGACGAACCCAGAGTCCGCAGCGTGTGACGTGCCCAGAGTCCGCAGCGTGTGAGGTGCCCAGAGTCCGCAGCGTGTAACGAGCCCAGAGTTCGCAGCGAGTGACGAGCCCAGAGTCCGCAGCGTGTGACGTGCCCAGAGTCCGCAGCGTGTGACGAGCCCAGAGTCCGCAGCGTGTGACGAGCCCAGAGTCCGCAGCGTGTGACGAGCCCAGAGTCCGCAGCGTGTGACGAGCCCAGAGTCCGCAGCGTGTGACGAGCCCAGAGTCCGCAGCGTGTGACGAGCCCAGAGTCCGCAGCGTGTGACGAGCCCAGAGTCCGCAGCGTGTGACGAGCCCAGAGTCCGCAGCGTGCGACGAGCCCAGAGCCCGCAGCGTGTAAACGTGCCCAGAGCCCGCAGCGTGTAAACGTGCCCAGAGCCCGCACTGTGTAACGTGCCCAGAGCCCGCACTGTGTAACGTGCCCAGAGCCCGCAATGTGTAACGTGCCCAGAGCCCGCACTGTGTAATGTGTATACAGCAGGCAGCTTCTAGTGTGTACACAGCGGACAGTCTGTGTTGTGTATACGGCCCGCAGTCTGTAATGTGCAGCAACAGAATATTTTCCTGAGAGCTCTCTCTGTGTTCTTCCCGGTGTCTCCATGAATTCTGTTCTCTCTGCGCCTAGCACTGGACTTTTTGCCTCCACCTTTCATCTTTACCCATCTTTAGGATCAGGCTGAGTCTTGGCTATCTATATACCACAGCATCCTATCTATAAAGCACAGCCTCCTGGGTATGTTGGGTATAATTCTCCTGTCTACTGAGTGTAATCCTCAGTATCTGTATTCTGTATATATACACTTCACAGTACCACTTCTCCTGTCCTGTATACTGGGTGTAATCCTCAGTATCTGTATTATTCTGTATATATACACTGCACAGTACCACTTCTCCTGGCCTGTTGTCAGAGAGGCGGTATTGGACTTTGATTTTCAGCATTTAACTGTTGTTTAAATTAATTATCCCCAATATGGAAGTCATCACTTCTCTTCTGTACAGATGGTGACTTGCCCTTCGCTCTGGATCTGACCACTGGGACCCCACGATCCCAAGAAACGTGGCTGTAAGCGGTGGGTTTTTTTTCGCCGCCGCAAGTGGCGGATCTGCCGCACCTGGCAGAACAGCACTTGCCGTACAATATGCATGGGGCTTGCCGCATCTGGGCTGCAAGTCGGCTGATCTGGCAGATGCGGTGCCACCTGCTGGATTGGCCGCAAACATCAGTTTACCGCTGATGTGAAAGCAGCCTGCGAAAGTGATGAGGTCATGACAACGTAAAAGCAAATTTCACTGATCGAGGCTGATGGGTGTTATAGTTTGTGGGCTGGTGGGGCTTGTTATCCAGGGCTGCTTTTTGGTCCCAGTCCGGCCCTGGCTGGAACACTGCCTCCTGGGGCAAAGTAGTCCTCGTACCCAGGGGCGGGCTGGACAGCTATACGGGCCGGGGCAGCATGATTGCTGGCGGCCCCTCTGCCTCTCTGTACTGGGATGCAGCCGGCGGCTACCTGTGCAGTGTCGGCATCTCAGCAGTGAGGGCTGTGTGTGGCTGCCGGCCATAGCCAATACTGACGAGGCTCCGTCCACATCGTGCTTCCCGCCAAAAGGAAACCGCAATCTACTGTTCACATTGGGCAACAAGAAAGGTGGGAGATGTGCGGCCAGTGTCCCTGAGCATCAAACCCCCCATACATGGGAAGGGATTTATTACAGGAGATTTGCATTGTCAATATAATTGGGCTGTAACTATCATCTTCATCTGGATGTAGCTGTATCTGTCTTTAATAGTGGTAGTGGTGCAATTTTAGCATATTGGACAGGTTGATTTCTCTGTGCCATATCTATTTCAGCAACAGTGCACTGTATGCAGATTGGATTAGCTGATTACACTGTCTTTTCTGTCATCCTTTTCACATGATTTGTACATCACTTTAATATGTGTATGTCTGAATGTGTATATGATTGTGTATGCATGTATAGGATTGTGTATGGGATTAGGTGTGTGTATGATTGTGTGTATAGGATTGATTGTGTGTATGATTGATTGTGTGTGGGGCTGTGTCTGTGTGGCTGACTATTTGTCCGTATGTGGCTGGTGTTTTTTTGTGGCTGGTGCTGCGTGGCTGTGGCTGACTATGTGTCTGTGTTGCTGGGGCTGTCTGTGGCTGACTGTGTCTGTGTGGCTGAGGCTGCGTGGCTGGCTGTGTGTGGCAAAATGTGTCTGTGTGGCTGACTGTGTGGCTAGGGCTGCGTGGCTACATGTGGCTGTCTGTGTGTCTGTGTCTTTATGTGGCTGGGGCTATGTGGCTGGCTGTGTGCCTAACTATGTCTGTGTGTGGCTGGGGCTGCATGGCTGTGGCTGCATGGCTGGGGCTGAGGCTGCGTGGCTGGCTGTGTGTGGCTGGGGCTGTTTAGCTGTGTGTGGCTGACTGTGTGTGTGGCTGGGGCTGCTTGGCTGTGTGTGGCTGACTGTGTGTGTGTGGCTGGGGCTGCTTGGCTGTGTGTGGCTGACTGTGTGTTTGTGGCTGGCTGTGTGGTTGGCTGTATGTCTGTGTGTGGCTGGCTATGGCTGTCTATATTGCTCGCTGTGTGTGTGGCTGGCTGTGTGTGTGTGGGTAGCTGCGCCTGTGTGTGGCTGGCTTTGGCTGTGTGTGTGGCTGTCTATGTGTCTGGCTGTATGTGTGTGGCTGTATGTGTGGCTGGCTGGCTTTGGCTGTGTGTGGCTGTATGTGTGTGGCTGATTGTGTGTGTGTAGCTGGCTGTGTCTGTGTTTGGCTGGCTGTGTCTGCTTGTGTGTGGCTGGCTATGGCTGTCTATGTTGCTGGCTGTGGCTCTGTGTGTGGCTGGCTGTGGCTATGTGTGTGGCTGTCTATGTGGCTGTATCTCTCTGTGTGGCTCTCTCTGTCTGTGTAGCTGTCTATGTGGCTGGCTGTCTATGTGGCTGACTGTTTTTGTGTGGTTGTGGCTCTGTGTGTGGCTGTGGCGGGCTGTCTGTGTGGCTGGCCACTGGGACATCCAAATGCTGTGCGAGTGTCCGACAGTTTTCTTAGATCACATCCATGTGCAATCTGTTTTGTTTCTCAGCAGCTATTACTGTAGAATCATTTACAGGAGCATTTTACAGTTGTCTCAGCTGAAGAATGATAATGTATCAGTGAAAAAAACTGATGCCTCTCGGATGGTCTGTGTGCTGTCAGCGTGCGGTCCATGATTTTGTCGAACTCATAGACTTGCATTGGTGAGTCTCGCGCATGAATCGCATACTGTTGCAACATGTTGTGACTTTTTTCCCATCCAGAATCTGGATGAGAAAAAAGCGTCCGACACTCGCCAATGTGTTTCAGACGTTGATTAACTGACTGCACTGTGATAAAATCACACATTGCACTTATTCAAGTTTCACCCCAGTGTGTCCGTGCCCTAATAATAAAATCCATGTAGTAATCCTACAATATCTGCTGGACATGGTATGGGGAGGGTGTATGGCTCAGTTAGTACACACCATACTTCATGGTATGGGGAGGGTTTATGGCTCAGTTAGTACACACACCATACTTCATGGTATGGGGAGGGTTTATGGCTCAGTTAGTACACACCATACTTCATGGTATGGGGAGGTTTAGGGCTCAGTACACACTCCATACTTCTCGTTATTAACCAGTTAATGCTCTCTTGTCCACCGCACTACAGTGTCAAAAGAGGAAGACAGCGAGACAGGCAGCGACATGGCACCAGAGAGCTCCTGACCACGAAATAGAAGATCCTCAGATCCCGGTATTGTGACGACATATGAAGAAATATTTTTTTACATTTATATTACACTATGAACTCCACAGCACTTTACATACAGTTAGGGCCAGAAATATTTGGACAGTGACACAATTGTCGCGAGTTGGGCTCTGCATGCCACCACATTGGATTTGAAATTAAACCTCTACAACAGAATTCAAGTGCAGATTGTAACGTTTAATTTGAAGGGTTGAACAAAAATATCTGATAGAAAATGTAGGAATTGTACACATTTCTTTACAAACACTCCACATTTTAGGAGGTCAAAAGTAATTGGACAAATAAACATAACCCAAACAAAATATTTTTATTTTCAATATTTTGTGGCGAATCCTTTGGAGGCAATCACTGCCTTAAGTCTGGAACCCATGGACATCACCAAACGCTGGGTTTCCTCCTTCTTAATGCTTTGCCAGGCCTTTACAGCCGCAGCCTTCAGGTCTTGCTTGTTTGGGTCTTTCCGTCTTAAGTCTGGATTTGAGCAAGTGAAATGCATGCTCAATTGGGTTAAGATCTGGTGATTGACTTGGCCATGTTCCACTTTTTTGCACTCATGAACTCCTGGGTAGCTTTGGCTGTATGCTTGGGGTCATTGTCCATCTGTACTATGAAGCGCCGTCCAATCAACTTTTCAGCATTTGGCTGAATCTGGGCTGAAAGTATATCCCGATACACTTCAGAATTCATCCGGCTACTCTTGTCTGCTGTTATGTCATCAATAAACACAAGTGACCCATTGCCATTGAAAGCCATGCATGCCCATGCCATCACGTTGCCTCCACCATGTTTTACAGAGGATGTGGTGTGCCTTGGATCATGTGCCGTTCCCTTTCTTCCCAAAACTTTTTTCTTCCCATCATTCTGGTACAGGTTGATCTTTGTCTCATCTGCCCATAGAATACTTCTCCAGAACTGAGCTGGCTTCTTGAGGTGTTTTTTAGCAAATTTAACTCTGGCCTGTCTATTTTTGGAATTGATGAATGGTTTGCATCTAGATGTGAACCCTTTGTATTTACTGTCATGGAGTCTTCTCTTTACTGTTGACTTAGAGACAGATACACCTACTTCACTGAGCGTGTTCTGGACTTCAGTTGATGTTGTGAACGGGTTCTTCTTCACCAAATAAAGTATGCGGCGATCATCCACCACTGTTGTCATCCGTGGACGCCCAGGCCTTTTAGAGTTCCCAAGCTCACCAGTCAATTCCTTTTTTCTCAGAATGTACCCAACTGTTGATTTTGCTACTCCAAGCATGTCTGCTATCTCTCTGATGGATTTTTTCTTTTTTTTCAGCCTCAGGATGTTCTGCTTCACCTCAATTGAGAGTTCCTTTAACCGCATGTTGTCTGGTCACAGCAACAGCTTCCAAATGCAAAACCACACACCTGGAATCCACCCCTGACCTTTTAACTACTTCATTGATTACAGGTTAACGAGGGAGACGCCTTCAGAGTTAATTGCAGCCCTTAGAGTCCATTGTCCAATTACTTTTGGTCCCTTGAAAAAGAGGAGGCTATGCATTACAGAGCTATGATTCCTAAACCCTTTCTCCGATTTGGATGTGGAAACTCTCATATTGCAGATGGGAGTGTGCACTTTCAGCCCATATTATATATATAATTGTATTTCTGATCATGTTTTTGTAAACAGCTAAAATAACAAAACTTGTGTCACTGTCCAAATATTTCTGGCCCTAACTGTACATCATCAACACTGTCCCCATTGGGGCTCACAATGAAAACATCCTACCAGTATGTCTCATATTGTATATCGCCTTTCTTTGATATCACCTTCACAAATATTGCATTTATTGCACTTGTCAGGTTTTGGATGTTTTCTGATTGCATTTGTTTGCAGGATGTCAGAATTGACTCCCAGAGCTGCTGGTTTGACGGTTAATGTCTTACAGCATCTTAGATTTTTTTTGCTTAATGGTACTTCCAAGTTTCTCAATAGGGCTGAGATCAGGGGAGACTGGTGGCCACACCATGGTTTTCTCTACTTTTATGTCCATAGCAGCCAATTACTCAGGGCTATGCTCTGTACCAAGAGATGGTGCATTGTCATGCATGGGGATGATTTTGTACGAAGAAAAAAAGTGGTCAGTCTAAAAGTATATATACTTTGCTGTGGTCCTTTTCACGCCTTCATGGACCCTATAGGGGCAAACTAGCTCTCTCCACATGATTGCGACCCACCCAAAACATGACTGACACCTCCTTCCTGGCGGTCATCTAGCAACCATCCACTACTCCAACCATAATGGGAACCTCTAGGCTCCCCTTAGCTACACCTCTCTCTGCGGGGGGGGCGTGGCACGATGGTGGGGGCGCACCAAAGACGGGCCGCCAAAAATTTCCGACAGCACCCCCCCCCCGGTCCTCACCCGAGGGCTGCCGGAAAAATTTTGCCACCCAGGTTTTGCTTCTCCAGTCAGCCCCTGTATATATATATATATACAGTTGTGGCCAAAAGTACTGACACCCCTGCAATTCAGCCAGATAATACTCAGTTTCTTCTTGAAAATGATTGCAATCACAAATTCTTTGGTATTATTATCTTCATTTAATTTGTCTTCAATGAAAAAACACAAAAGAGAATGAAACAAAAAGCAAAACATTGATCATTTCACACAAAACTCCAAAAATAGGCCAGACAAAAGTATTGACACCCTCAGCCTAATACTTGGTTGCACAACCTTTAGCCAAAATAACTGCGCGATCAACCGCTTCCGGTAACCGTCAATGTGTTTCTTACAGTGCACTGCTGGAATTTTAGACCATTCTTCTTTGACAAACTGCTCCAGGTCCCTGATATTTGAAGGGTGCCTTCTCCAAACTGCCATTTTTAGATCTCTCCACAGGTGTTCTATGGGTTTCAGGTTTGGACTCATTGCTGGCCACCTTAGAAGTCTCCAGTGCTTTCTCTCAAACCATTTTCTAGTGCTTTTTGAAGTGTGTTTTGGGTCATTGTCCTGCTGGAAGACCCATGACCTCTGAGGGAGACCCAGCTTTCTCACACTGGGCCCTACATTATGCTGCAAAATTTGTTGGTAGTCTTCAGACTTCATAATGCCATGCACACGGTCAAGCAGTCCAGTGCCAGAGGCAGGAAAGCAACCCCAAAACATTAGGGAACCTCCGCCATGTTTGACTGTAGGGACCATGTTCTTTTCTTTGAATGCCTCTTTTTTTCTCCTGTAAACTCTATGTTGATGCCTTTGCCCAAAAAGCTCTACTTTTGTCTCATCTGACCAGATAACATTCTTCTAAAATGTTGTAGGTTTTCTCAGGTAAGTTTTGGCAAACTCCAGCCTGGCTTTTTTATTTCTCGGGGTAAGATGTGGGGTCTTTCTGGGTCTCCTACCATACAGTCCCTTTTCATTCAGACGCCGAAGGATAGTACGGGTTGACACTGTTGTACAATCGGACTGCAGGGCAGCTTGAACTTGTTTGGATGTTAGTCAAGGTTCTTTATCCACCATCTGCACAATCTTGCGTTAAAATCTGTCATCAATTTTTCTTTTCTGTCCACATCTAGGGAGGTTAGCCACAGTGCCATGGGCTTTAAACTTCTTGCTGACACTGCGCACAGTAGACACAGGAACATTCAGGTCTTTGGAGTTGAACTTGTAGCCTTAAGATTGCTCATGCTTCCTCACAATTTGGTTTCTCAAGTCCTCAGACAGTTCTTTGGTCTTCTTTCTTTTCTCCATGCTCAATGTGATACACAAAAGAACACAGGACATATATATATAATATATATATATTATATATATATAATTTTTACTGTGTAAAATCTACATAAATGTAGTATCGCTGTAATCGTACTGATAAAATAAAAAAAACGATCTTATTTATTTTACCAAACAGTGAACAGCATAAAAAATACCCGTAAAAAGCAATTCCGGAATTGTTCATTCTTTCATTCTGCCTCCAAAAACCGGAATAGAAAGCAACCAATAAAAATTACAACTCATCCCACAAATAAAAGCAGAAAAAAAAGAACAATTATAGCTCTCAAAATATGGTGATGCAAACCTTTTTTTTTTGTAAAAAAAAAAAGTTTTTTTTTTAGTGTGTTATAGTAGCAAACTACAAAAAAATGTATAAATATCTGTGTAATCACAGTCACCCGAAGAAGCAAGTAGTAACCCTGCTGTTAATTAATTCAGTCTTCCTCCCAAACATCACAGTAAAGGCCCCATTACAGGTAGCGATATCGCTAACGATATTGCCGCAACGTCATAGGTTTTGTGCCGCTGGGGCGACCTCGCTGCATGTGACACGTAGCAGCGAGCGGCCCCCAGCTGTGAGATCGCTGATTGTTACGGAATGGCCTGGACCATTTTTTCATCGGCGGTCTCCAGCTGGGCATGCTGCATCGGTAGATGTGTCAGGGAAAACGGCCAACGATCTCCATGCTACGCCCGTGACAGTGACAGATCCCAACGACCGTCGGGGGTCGCTGCATCAGTGAGTAGATCTGCCTGTGTGGCATCTCACCAGGGACCACTTAGCGACATTCCAGTGATCCCTGCCAGGTTGTATCATTGTCGGGATTGCTGGAATGTCGCTAGGTGTAACGGGGCCTTAAGACTTGGTTCACATTTATCTTGTACTCTTCGCTTAGCGCTTATAAGGTATCAACCACTGAAGACTCTCAGATTTTAAAATTTTTATACTAGGATTTACATATAAATCTCTGAAATATGTGATTCAGACAGAACCACCAATGGTAGATTTCCAATAAAGAGGCAGAAGGAGTCATATTTGACCCAGTCTGTCCTAAGATCCAGTGATGCCTCTCTTTTTAAGCATGAATTAAAATGCGTTTGACCACAATTTTGTACACTTCTGAAATGGACACTGCTGAACATAGGCCAGACGGAGTCCAGAGTAACTCTGCTGAATGGATCCCTTGGAGGTGTCATTTGAATCACGTTATTTTAAGATTTTGCTCATTTGACACTTTATGGTAGTGTAGAAGACACAGCTGTCCAGAAATAGACTATGCTTTTCAACCTTATAGGTCATCTTCTAGGTCTCCAAGTGCTGCCTGTATGTACATACCTGATCCGGAAAGGAATGATGCTATTTTAACAATGTTTGAAGAATAAAAAGATTTTATGAAAAATATGCTGAAATACAGGTTCCTCCGCTAGACTTTATGTGCTGGTTTAAAACACCCTTAGTGTCAATATATGGACGTTCTGCGAAACATGTCGAATAAATCAGTATTTTATCATCACCTCTCTATCCATATCATTTTGCAGTAGCTCATATTTAAACCCCTTTTTTCCTGAGTCCCTTGCATTCTTGGCTTGCCTTAGTGCATGTGGTCTCTGCAGGAGCTGCATATATGTTTACATTTGGTTGCGCAACAAAATGAGGTGAGCAATTGAATTTCCTTTTTTTCTCTTTTTTTGCTGGGTCTCTATTGTGCTTTTCTATACACAGTTTATTAGCAAATTTCTCCAGGCAGCAAATGACAGCCCTTTCTACTACCTGTAAGCTTCATTATCCTTGTTATTCTGTACCTATGTATGAAGTGCTTACAAAGATTAATAGAAAGTTGAAAAGTGAATAATTCACAGTGCCATTTGCTGAAAAGCATGTATAATTTTCACTACACTGCAATCTGGAGAAAAAGACCATCTTCTATTGCCCTTCAAGTCTCCAGCTTGCAAATGACAGGTTACTCCCTGTCAAGTTTAGCAAGCAGGATGGGATACATAAGACTTTGTGCACATAGCATTAAGGCATTTTGCATAAATTCAATGACCTATCTGTGCCCATCACACACAGGTAGAAGAGACCAGTAGAGTGATCAATTAAAGGGGTTGTGTCACGAACAAGTGTACATTTCAGTTGATAGATCTTAATACGTTCCACAATTGAATGTGTTAAAAAACGTTCATGTTCTGAGATTTTCTTATAAATATGCACCTGGGTAATGTATTTGTCTGGCCATGCCGGAAAAGGTAAGACATTCCACAGCTTTAGGGTAAGGGAGGACATAGAAGAGAGTATACAGATATTACAGCTGAGGATCGTAAATGATTCTTTCTGTGATGTAAAACAAGTTTTTAAACTGGCAATAAAATATTTTACATTACAGAAAGAATCAGCTGTGATCACAGGCTGTAATGTCTATATACTCTCTTTTACTTCCTCCTCTGCCAAGAGCTGTGGTATATCCAACCTGTTCCTGCATGGTCAGAAACATACATCAAACAGGGGCACATTTATAAGAACATTTCAATAGAGGAACATTTTTTTTTAACATATCCAATTGTGGAACTTATTTCTATTCTTAGATCTATTAATTAAAATTTACAATTGTTCACAGCACAACCCATTTAACTTAGCCTTCAGCCTGTATCACCTCTGCCCGCTGCTTGAGGTTGACAGGTTTGCTCCTGCCAGCTATTAGAAGCAAGGGACAAAAGAGAAAAAATGAATAGCTGCATTTCAATGGAACACAGTGGACTTTCAACTCCAGGATTTAAAAGGAAGAGGAAGGCAGTGTGAGTCAGAACAGATTTATCCTATCAAATTACATGTGATACACATGATTTTTTCACATTGTATTGATGCATTGTACAACACATTCAGATAGCAATAACCAGCAATATGAGACATTAACTTATTCTTCAGCCCATATCATCTCTGCCTCCTGCTTGTGATTGAGAGGTTTCCTCCTGTCAGCTATTAGAAGCCAAGGACATATGAGAGAAATGAATAACTGCATCTCAAATGGATACACTGTAGGGATGGGCGAATCTACTCGTTACTACTCGGTACTCGCAGAGTAGTAAGGGATTTGCCCGACTCGTTACTCTGCGAATAATCGCAGGGATTACTCGCACAGTAACGAGTCCGCCCCCCCTCGCCTCCCTGCCCGGTCCTAAGTTAGGAATGGGCTGGGGGGAGCGAGCAGGGAGCGAAGGAAGGGAGGGGGGAGAAATTCTCCTTATCTCTCTTCCGGCTTCTGCTGTCTGCTCTGTGCTGGGCTCCAGGTCCTGTGGGCTGCGGCAGCTCCAGGGTCCTAGGGCCCGCCTGCTCTCCCTGGACCATGGTCGAGAGGTTAATAAAGATGCAGTCCCTTTTTTAGCAAGTCCTGGACTCAGACTCATTAGAGTTTAGCGAGTTTGAGTAATTTAGGACTCGCCCATCTCTAATACACTGGCCTCTCAGCAAACAGAATTTACAGGCAACAGAGGAAGGCAGTGTGAGTCAGAAAATAGCTATTGTATCAAATTAGACTTCACTCTTATCTCCTGCCTCTTCCTTTTGACTGATATGTTTTTCCCAATCTTATGATATAAACAGGAGGTTATGACAGAGCACTGGGAATATAATAGAAACACAATGGAGATTCTGGTGTTCATACATGTCAAATTTGTAGATCTATGGTAAAGAGAAGTCAGCAAAATATTGTACAATATAGAGAAAGGAGGTTTTAAAATATCATCCACAAATGAGCGTGCATAGAGTTTGCAAGAAAGTTAATTATGATGCAAAAATGATGTTGCATATTTTAATCATTAATTTTAACCCTACAACATATACGGGTAAAGTTTGAAATGTATATGCAGCACATTTAAATGAAACACAAGCAGATCTTGCAGTAGAAATGTACTAGATTTTCCATAGACCTAAAGTGAGACCAGTCTGATAAAATTTTGCTCTCTCTGTGCAAATGTTCTATGTCACAGATTCCTTGTTTGGCTGCATTTAGATAGGACTCAAAGAAGATTCCATGGGCGGTGGTGCCATGAAAGGAATTTGCCTATATTTGGCATATATATTATTATTATTTATTTATTTATTTATTTATTTATTTATTTAGCACCATTAATTCCATGGTGCTGTACATGAAAAGGGGTTACATACAAAATTATAGATCTGGTTTACAGTAAACAAATTAACAATAACAGACTGATACAGAGGGGAGAGGACCCGGCCCTTGAGTGCTTACATTCTACGGGGCAATGGGGAGGAAACAGTAGGTCCGGTTTGCAGCTCCGGTGGCGGTGGGGCAGCAGCTCCGGAGGCGGTGGGGCGGCGGCTCGGTCATTGCAGGCTGTAAGCTTTCCTGAAGAGATAGGTTTTCACGTTCCGTCTGAAGGATCCGAGTGTGGTGGATAATCTGACATGTTGGGGCGCAGAATTCCAAAGGATTGGGGATATTTGGGAGAAATCTTGGAGGCGGTTGTGTGAGGAACGGATAAGTGTGGAGAAGAGGAGGAGGTTTTGGGAGGATTGAAGATTATGTGAGGGAAGATAGTGGGAGATTAGTTCAGCGATATAGGGAGGAGACAGTTTATGGATGGCTTTGTAGGTCAGTGTTAGTAACTTGAACTTGATTCGTTGGGGAATTGGGAGCCAGTGGAGGGATTTGCAGAGGGGAGAAACAGGGGAATAGCGAGGAGAGAGGTGGATTAGTCGGGCAGCAGAGTTGAGGACAAGAGCCATGGTCCTGCCCTATCAGTGGCGGCAGCTGCGTGCAGCTGCACACCAGACCGGAGGGCAAATAAGCCCTCCGGGTCTGTGTGTTGATCCAGTCCAGGGCTGTCAGGTTCATCCCTGACAGCCCTGGACCAGACCTGACCGCAATGTGAAGCTGCTCTAAAGCCTGAAGATTTTATCTCTGCTGCACCCCTTTTTTTTTTCTTCTATATAGTTTTATGTTTATCATGTTTCTCTCATTATTTCAGGTTCCAGAGTTTGACAAATTTCATGACATGAAACGATGACCATTTTCAACTTTATACCAATGTCATAATGAGTAGATGCTTATGGACAATCTACAAAGCCAATTTTCAACTTTACAACTATTTTTTTTTTCAGGAAACAAAATGGTATGAAATCTAGAATTATACAGCTATGACTAAATGATATTGTGTTCAGGATATGACTTACTATTTAAAATCCTTAATATGTAGGTCAAGTGAGAGAGGTTGACTAATGACTGAGCCAGCATGATTAGAAAAATGAACTTGCCTACTGCTGTCGCTATCATTAAACACAATCTCTAATACAAGTCATTAACAAAACAATCAGAATTACTAATTCAGTATTCATTTAATGACTTTGATCATAGCAAAAATGGATTCAAAAAGATAAGAAGCTTGCTTCCTTTGTAGAATATGCAAATATGCAGCTAAAGAACGCACACATTTTTTTTCTCTCTTTATGGAATAAAGATAATGCATATAATAATTTCTTCATTCTAATATAAAGAAGGTTAGAATTAGAAAATGTGCACATTGTTGGTATGTACAATATAACTAGCCTACTTTCTGCTTTTCAAACAGCATGAAAACAAATCCTTGGAATTGTCACAATTGGGATGAAGCAAACATAGTGCTTTATTCAATTAATTCAAATTCATTTATGAGAATACACATACATACAATTAGTCTCAAGAAAAATGAAGTGAACCTTTGCAATTACCTATATTTTACATTTGAAAATTTAAATCTGAGGGCTAGCTAAGTGATAGTTAAAAGCAAATGAAGTCTAAACTACCGTGTATACTCGTGTATAAGCCGAGTTTTTCAGCCCAAAAATTGGGCTGAAAAGTCCCCCCCTCGGCTTACACGTGGGTCAATACGGTAGGGGCTGAAAATAAGACAGGGGGGGAACGCTGCGCAATATAGCTCCGGCCTGGTGGGGGGGGGGGCGCTGCGCAATATATACTACCTTGTCCGGTGGTGTCCCCGCTCCTCTCCTGGTCTGCGGTGCGGTGTCCCGGTCCAGTTGCATGGTGATCGGTTCAGTGCCCGTCGACTTCCTGCTTCCTCCTGTAATCTCCGCCCTGGTGAGGCTCTGCACCAATGAGAGCGCAGGACCCGTGCCGTCAATCACCGCCCAGACACGGCCAGATGACGTTGGGGCCTCTGATTGGCCCGACGTCATCAAGCCGCGGCGCCTTGATGACGTTGGGCCAATCAGAGGCCCCAACGTCATCTGGCCGCTTCTGGGCGGTGATTGACGGCATGGGTCCTGCGCTCTCATTGGTGCAGAGCCTGACCTGGGCGGAGATTACAGGAGGAAGCAGGAAGTCGAAGGGCACCGCACCGATCACCATGCAACTGGACCGGGACACCGCACCGCAGACCAGGAGAGGAGCGGGGACACCACCGGATGGCCGGAGGAGCGGGGCATGACAGCGGGGACAGCACCAGACAAGGTAAGAAGCGGTGCATATGTGTGTTTGTGTGTGTGTGTGTATGTATGTGTATGTATGTGTATGTGTGTGTATGTATGTGTATGTATGTATGTGTATATGTGTGTGTATGTATGTGTGTGTTTGTGTGTGTGGATGTGTGTGGATGGGGCTGGGGCTGCTGTATAAACCTCTGGGGCTGCTGTATATACCACTGGAAGGCTGCTGTATATACCACTGGGGAGGCTGCTGTATACTACAACTGGGTAGGCTGCTTTATACTACCACTGGGGAGGCCTGTATACCACTGGGGGGGCCTCTATACCACACTGCTGGGGCTATATACCTGTCCTGGGGTCCACCCTCAGCTTATACACGAGTCAATAGGTTTTCCCAGGTTTTGGGGCAAAAGTAGAGGGGTCGGCTTATACACGGGTCGGCTTATACACGGGTATATACGGTAACTAAGAATTATAATTGCACTAGTAAAAAGGCCCGATGCAATTGCATCGGGAGCGCGGTGAAGTGAATTGTGTGTATACAGGCGGGTCAGTGGGTAGCAGAGTATACAGGTGGCTCTGTGGGTAGCAGAGTATACAGGCGGCTCTGTGGGTAGCAGAGTATACAGGCGGCTCTGTGGGTAGCAGAGTATACAGGCAGCTCTGTGGGTAGCAGACTATACAGGCGGCTCTGTGGGTAGCAGAGTATACAGGCGGCTCTGTGGGTAGCAGAGTATACAGGCGGCTCTGTGGGTAGCAGAGTATACAGGCGGCTCTGTGGGTAGCAGAGTATACAGGCGGCTCTGTGGGTAGCAGAGTATACAGGCGGCTCTTTGCGTAGCAGAGTATACAGGCGGCTCTTTGCGTAGCAGAGTATACAGGCGGCTCTGTTGTTAGCAGAGTATACAGGCGGGTCTGTGGGTAGCAGAGTATACAGACAGCTGTGCGGGGAGCAGAGTATACAGGCGGGTGTGTGGGAAGCAGAGTATAGAGGCGGCTGTGTGGGGAGCAGAGTATACAGGCGGTTGTGCGGGGAGCAGAGTATATTGGCGGCTGTGCGGGAAGCAGAGCATACAGGCGGCTGTGCGGGGAGCAGAGCATACAGGCGGCAGTGCGGGGAGCAGAGCACACAGGCGGCAGTGCGGGGAGCAGAGCATGCAGGCGGCAGTGCGGGGAGCAGAGTATGCAGGCGGCTGTGCGGGGAGCAGAGCATACAGGCGGCTGTGCGGGGAGCAGAGTATACAGGCGGCTGTGCGGGAGCAGAGTATACAGGCGGCTGTGCAGGGAGCAGAGTATACAGGCGGCTGTGTGGGGAGCAGAGTATACAGGCGGCTGTGTATACAGGCGGGTGTGCGGGGTGCAGAGCATATAGGCGGCTGTGCGGGAGGCAGAGTATACAGGGGGCTCAGTGGGTAGCAGAGTATACAGGGGTGTGTGGGTATCAGAGTATACAGGCGGCTGTGTGAGTAGCATAGAGGCGGCTGTGCGGGGAGCAGAGTATACAGGCGGCTGTGGGGGGAGCAGAGTATAGAGGGGTGTGTGCGGGGAGCAGAGTATACAGGCGGGTCTGTGGGTAGCAGAGTATACAGGCAGCTGTGCGGGGAGCAGAGTATGCAGGCGGCTGTGCGGGGAGCAGAGCATACAGGCGGCTGTGCGGGGAGCAGAGCATACAGGCGGCTGTGCGGGGAGCAGAGCATACAGGCGGCTGTGCGGGGAGCAGAGTATACAGGCGGCTGTGCGGGGAGCAGAGTATACAGGCGGCTGTGCGGGGAGCAGAGTATACAGGCGGCTGTGCGGGGAGCAGAGTATACAGGCGGCTGTGTGGGGAGCAGAGTATACAGGCGGCTGTGTATACAGGCGGGTGTGCGGGGTGCAGAGCATATAGGCGGCTGTGCGGGGAGCAGAGTATACAGGGGGCTCTGTGGGTAGCAGAGTATACAGGCGGCTGTGTGGGTATCAGAGTATACAGGCGGCTGTGTGGGTATCAGAGTATAAAGCGGCTGTGTGAGTAGCATAGAGGCGGCTGTGCGGGGAGCAGAGGATAGAGGGGTGTGTGCGGGGAGCAGAGTATACAGGCGGGTCTGTGGGTAGCAGAGTATACAGGCAGCTGTGCGGGGAGCAGAGTATACAGGCGGCTTTGCGGGGAGTAGAGTATACAGGCGGCTGTGCGGGGAGCAGAGTATACAGGCGGCTGTGCGGGGAGCAGAGTGTACAGGCGGCTGTGCGGGGAGCAGAGTGTACAGGCGGCTGTGTATACAGGCGGGTGTGCGGGGAGCAGAGCATATAGGCGGCTGTGCGGGGAGCAGAGTATACAGGGGGCTCTGTGGGTAGCAGAGTATAAAGCGGCTGTGTGAGTAGCAGAGTATAGAGGCGGCTGTGCGGGGAGCAGAGTATACAGGCGGCTGTGCGGCGAGCAGAGTATACAGGCGGCTGTGCAGGGAGCAGAGTATACAGGGGTCTGTGCGGGGAGCAGAGTATACAGGGGTCTGTGCGGGGAACGGAGTATACAGGCGGCAGTGCGGGGAGCGGAGTATACAGGCGAGAGTGCGGGGAGGGGAGTATACAGGCGGCAGTGCGGGGAGGGGAGTATACAGGCGGCAGTGCAAGGAGCGGAGTATACAGGCGGCAGTGCGGGGAGCGGAGTATACAGGGGTGTGTGCTGGGAGGCGAGTATACAGGGGTGTGTGCGGGGAGCAGAGTATACAGGCGGCTGTGCGGAGAGCAGAGTATACAGGCGGCTGTGCGGGGAGCAGAGTATACAGGCGGCTGTGCGGGGAGCAGAGTATACAGGCGGCTGTGCGGGGAGCAGAGTATACAGGCGGCTGTGCGGGGAGCAGAGTATACAGGCGGCTGTGCGGGGAGCAGAGTATACAGGCGGCTGTGCGGGGAGCAGAGTATACAGGGGTGTGTGCGGGGAGCAGAGTATACAGGCGGCTGTGCGGGGAGCAGAGTATACAGGCGGCTGTGCGGGGAGCAGAGTATACAGGCGGCTGTGCGGGGAGCAGAGTATACAGGCGGCTGTGCGGGGAGCAGAGTATACAGGCGGCTGTGCGGGGAGCAGAGTATACAGGCGGCTGTGCGGGGAGCAGAGTATACAGGCGGCTGTGCGGGGAGCAGAGTATAGAGGGGGCTGTGCGGGGAGCAGAGTATAGAGGGGGCTGTGCGGGGAGGAGATGATAGAGGGGGCTGTGCGGGGAGGAGATGATAGAGGGGGCTGTGCGGGGAGGAGATGATAGAGGGGGCTGTGCGGGGAGGAGGTGATAGAGGGGGCTGAGCGGGGAGGAGGTGATAGAGGGGGCTGTGCGGGGAGGAGGTGATAGAGGGGGCTGAGCCTGGAGGAGGTGATAGAGGGGGCTGTGCGGGGAGGAGGTGATAGAGGGGGCTGTGCGGGGAGGAGGTGATAGAGGGGGCTGTGCGGGGAGGAGGTGATAGAGGGGGCTGAGCGGGGAGGAGGTGATAGAGGGGGCTGTGCGGGGAGGAGGTGATAGAGGGGGCTGAGCGGGGAGGAGGTGATAGAGGGGGCTGAGCGGGGAGAAGGTGATAGAGGGGGCTGAGCGGGGAGGAGGTGATAGAGGCAGCTGGTGCAAGTTGAGGGGCGGGGGGAGGTGACAGCAGGCTGCAGGACCGCCGCCTCTGCAGCGTACAATCACAGAGCTCCGGGCGAGCGGCGGCTGGTGGTAGTTGAGGGTGCAGGTCCGGGGCTTCTGTCTGTGCCCGCGTGTCCTGTGTCCCTGAGCAGCAGGGTGCGGGTCCGGGGCTGCTCTGTCTCCCCGGGTCTTCCCCAGGTCTGCTGATCGGATGTGCAGGGGTGCGGGTCCGGGGCTGCTCTGTCTCCCCGGGTCTTCCCCAGGTCTGCTGATCGGATGTGCAGGGGTGCGGGTCCGGGGCTGCTCTGTCTCCCCGGGTCTTCCCCGGGTCTGCTGAGCGGATGTGCAGGGGTGCGGGTCCGGGGCTGCTCTGTCTCCCCGGGTCTTCCCCGAGTCTGCTGCCGACGGAGGCAGGAGAGGTGGGGGGCAGCAGGCGGGGTGGCGGGTGGGCAGCGGAGACTGCTCGTGATGACGCTACGCGTCATCACTCGCAGTCCCGCAAAGCATTCTGGGATTCGGCTACAGTGCCCGAATTCCAAACTGCGGATTATATAAATAGATATTTTTTATTTTATTAAACACATTGAATATCCATATTCATAATCCAGGGAGAAAAATTAAGTGTACCTTTGATGTTAATAGTTTGTAGATGCCACTTTAGCAGCAGTCAATTCACATTTTTTTTAAGTACATAGTGGAGGACCTTTGGTCTATTCAATCCTGAAAATAGATCTCAGCTTACCAATAATTCTAGAATTTCTTGTGTGTGTGTGTATGCCTCTTCCGTTCATAACCAAGGCTAAGTGAATCTCCAGAAATTCAATATGGGTACATCTATGCATCTAATGAAGCAGATGTAATCTTCCATCAAGGGGTCAAATACAACCTATTATACTCACCTCTTCTGAGTCCTTGCCATGCAGATGCTTGTTTTTTGATCGACTCTACTGTATTCTATTGTCTACTATATCCTCTTTTTTGTCTTCTATACTGGATGTGGGTCAGATGCTATCACATCGGGAGGGCGGTGATATTACGATGAGGGCAGGCTTAATTTCCAGGTAAAAAATGTGTAAGTCTTCACTATATTTTCTATTGCCAGTGCAGGTAAACCAATCAGCTAATGGCTGCTAACCCCCACTGCCTGGTGTTACCTTCACTGGAATGAAAAATACAGGGGAGTCCTTATTATTTTCAATTATTCAACTAAATAATAAATAAAATTGGCATAAACTCCCCTGTATTTTCTATTGCCAGCCAAGGTACACCAATCAGCTGGAGCTGTAATTCGCAGTGTGGCAAGGCCCAAACATTCTGTGCCCCCGATGCTGAAAATCGCAGTCAGCAGCCACCCCAGCATTGGCCCCTCTATAACAGAAGCTAAAACTGGTGGTTACGCCGCTCTTCCAGCTGTTGTAGCATTGGCAGGCTGGGTAATAAAGGGGTTGATGTCAGATTTTTTTTGACAGCTGACGTCAAACCCTATTGCTAATGTCAGCCATCAGTATGACAGCCAAAAATTAGCAATACTTTCAGTAAAGAGAAAAAAACACAGAGAGAAATCCTTTATTGCATACAAAATAGACATAGATACCTCATTATCCACTTTATTAGCTTTCACCAAGTTCCGATCTGATGTAATCCTTAATTACTGTAAATCTGCTGTGGAAGCGGTGGGGCGGTGTGAAGTGTCAGGCCACCATCATGTTTGTATACTCAAGTGTCCAAAGATGGTAGCCACATGAGTAATTGCACATGTACTTTTTCTGCCACCTGTGTGCTCTCTCTTCCTCCAATGCTCTCTCTCTGCCCCATGTACTCTCTTTGCCCCCTGTGCACTCTTTTTGCCCCATGTGCTCTCTCTGCCCCATTGCGCTCTTTGTACCCCTCTGTGTGCTCTCCGTGCCTCATGCATGTGCACTCTAAGCCCTCTCCTTGCCCCAAACTATGTGCTACCTCTGCCCCTCACTGCATGCTGTCTCTGCCCCCTGTGCAGTTTTCTGCCCCCACATTTGCTCTCCATACCCCATGCATGCTCTCTGCCCCACCCCCTGTACGTTATCTCTGCCTCCCTGTGCACTCTCTCTGATCCACTGTGCACTCTCTGCCCCATGCGCTCTCTCTGTTCTGCAGACGTGCTCTCTGCATGTCATTGAAGTACATTTTGTTGCATTTGGCTACATGAGGCTAAAACCAAGCAAAAACAGACAACCAAGCTGAAGATAGCTAAAGGAGCCAAATAATGATAGAGGATAGAAGAAATGATTAGAGGATTGGCGATGGGACGGGTATGTCGAGGACTGAGGATATTATGCACTTTATTTAACTACTTTCAACCCTCTATGATGCAGCATCTGGCTTACCATCTTCTTGCTGTGTTTTCCAGCAGCAATTCACAAACATTTGGGTGAATTCAGATGTTCTATAGTAGTCAAGACAAATTTGATTTGACCTCAAATGAATTCATTGTCTAGTCATGACACAAGCTCTCAATAGAGATGAGGTTTTAGTGTGCTAAAATAAATTTTTCTCTCATCAACCCATAAAAGTTTTACTTAGAAGCACTGTGAAACAATATAGAAGTGAATTTGGGCAAAGTTAAAAGAAGCATCAATATTGTTTTTCAGTCAGAATTGACTTTCCTTGAAGCAACACTCAATGAATATTATTGCTGTTCAATTTTATTCTGATATTAGATTTCAGGATATCCTATTATGCTTATGGAGAAATCATCACATAGATAGAGAGGCCATTCTTCATCAATGGAAACCTCAATGCCACCAGATATCTGAAATTGCTACATGATTCAGATATCCAGTGGCATTGAGGTTTCCATTGACGAAGAATGGCCCCACTATTTTGTACGCCATATACCACACCATACCATTGGTTTTTGTGTTTCAACAGTCTTGAAGGGATCTATTCACTGTGGGTTAGTGTCAGACAGATGGTACCTTTACACGCAGCTACAGGTAACAGGTTTTCCACAGGTAACTTACTGGTTGCAGTGAAATCATGGAGACATGGTTCTATCTTGTTGCCGTGTACAAATGGAATAATCTCTCCATGATTTCACTGCAGCCAGTAAGTTACCTGTGGAAAACCTGTTACCTGTAGCTGCATGTAAAGGTACCATAATAGTGGTGGTTTTGTTTCTTAACTTCACCATTCACAAAAACGTTTGCCTCATCACTAACTCACTATGCTGTGAAGATACGAGATGTGAAGCATCTAAAACATCGGATACTGGAAGTCTGTGCTAGCATTTCTTCTGCGGTGTTGCTATCAGTGTGTCAAGAGTGGGAGAAGAGGGTTGCATTGACAATCCAACACAATTTGCAGCACTTTGAACACATTTTATAAGTGGTCATAAACTTGTAAATAACTCATGAAAGAATAAAGTTACGTTAAAACCAAGCACACCATTGTTTTTGGTATGAAATTCTCAATAAGTTTGATGTGTCACATGACCCTCTCCCCATTGATAAAAATAAAGTTGGATCCAAATTGACCAACTTCAAAATGGCCACCATGGTCACCAACCATCTGGAAAAGGTTTCCCCTTCCCATATTCTAATGTGCCACAAACAGGAAGTTGATATCACTAACCCTTCCCATTTTATTTAGGTGCATCCATATAAATGGCCCACCTTGTATTTAATTAATAAAAAAGCTAGTGGGAGTGCTTTTTTAAGAATAATTAATACATAAACAAATTATCAGTTATTTGAAAAAAATTAAAAGATGAGAAAAAACATGGACGTAAAATGTGCAGACATGGGCAAACTAGTAGATGTTCGCGTTCACCGGATCTGGCTAGACTAATAAAAAATTCATGTTCAGGACTGGATTTGACCTGCACTTGATTCGAAACCCTAAACTCCATATAAGTCTACAGGGACCTGAATTTAAACGGATCCTGTTACCTCCAGAACGCCTCCTAAGCAACCAAAACATGTCCCTGCAGCATATTATCACTAATCCCACACCTTTTTTGTCTCCTAAAAGCATCCTGTGAAAGTGCATAAAAACGTTTTAATGCTCACTCATTGGGGATTATAATTAGCAGGGGCTATATTCTTCAGCCCTTAGGGCGTGTTGTTTTGCAGCCTCGAGGATCCAGCCCTCTCTGTCTCTGTGTGTTCTGCTGTCATGTGCAGGCTTTGCCCTCCCCCCTCTCTGTCACTCACAGAATGCAAATCATTAATCCTGCCTTCAGCTCCACATCACACCAGAAGCTGCACAGAGAGGGCTGGATCATTCAGGCTGCAAAACAACACGCCCTGGTGACTAAAGAATATAGCTCCTACTAATTACAATCCCTAATGAGTGAGTATTAAAACATTTTTATGCACTTTCACAGGATGCTTTTAGGAGACAAAAGGAGTGTGAGATTAGTGATAGGATGCTGCAGGGACATGTTTTGGTAGCTTAGGGGGCGTTTTGGAGGTGATAGGATCCCTTTATGTGATATAAACTGGCTGTAATAGGGGCTAGGAGGCTGCAAAAGGAAGCAAAATGCTGATTAAAGAAGTTAAATCATAGCGAAAACCGCACACCGGTCACTACTTCTGGGTCCACATATTAAACCTCATGATGAATATTTACTGCTTCCCCTGACCACCCTATATGACAACGTCTGAGATTGGTTGCAGTCATATTATGTCCTCACAATCTGCAGTGGTAACCCGAGTACCTGACATACACCAACTGCGAACCACCCATTACTGCCATACACCTTTATGATGTGGCCTTCATGCTGACAAAGATGGTGTGCCTTTTGGAAAGATGGTAGCACAGCAGTGTGGACCAGTTGACATAGCTCAGTGCATTGTTCCACTACGAAGCCAAACCCCTTATCCTGCAAAAATGCCAACACCTTGCCTCGGGTACACTGGTAGTAGAAGTGATTGGCCTTAGGTTCAAGCAACCAGTCTATGGCCATGTCATGCATTAAATGAATCTTATGTCATCCATTAAATTACTCTTCTTAATAAAGGAGACATGACTTGGAGTCGGATGGGGTAGTTTATGCAGTGTCAGATAGTTGCTTGGAGGGGGTAGGGGTCCCCACATGGCATTGTCCTAGTTGAAGGCTTCTTGTGGGGGTGATACACATGACTGGGAAACTGGGCTTTCTGCCTCTTCTACCTTGACCTCATCCATCGCCTCTGGCTTCACATAATATTCTTGGTTATAGTGGTATTGGTCATCCAGTAGCTGCAGCACTGGCTGCTGATGGACTACAGGCAGGCATGCTGCAAGGTCCACTGCAGTATGACGTCTGGTGCTCCCAATCCTGGATGGCATAGGGAGAGGGTCACCTTCTGACTGTAACTGTGAACTCCTCTTCTGGCATCATAGCCTAGCACTGTATCTGCACCTTGCTGGATATGAGGCCCAATGCGGTTACTGCAGTGGAGCTCAGGATAGAAGTCCATCTCTTCTGCATGCTGCTCTGGTTCTGGTTCTGTGGATCCATCCTCTGCCCCTGTGGCGGTGATGAAGATGACCTCTTCCTCAAGATTTAGGCAAGTCTTGTAGGGGATCCATCGACAAGCTGCGTAATGCTGACACACGGTAGCAAGTGAAGTGAATCATTGACACACACAGTAGTTTGTTTGGCCTGCAGTAATATGGCATTGAGAGACTGAACTCTGTGGTGGCACCTCTTTGGTTTTAATAGGGGCCTGCCTCTTTCATTGCCAGGACTGAGCCAGACACAATTAATCCCTAGTGGGTGTGCATGCCATGGGCTGCAGAAGTAACATTAGTCACACATCCAATTTCCCATGCAACAAGGTAACAAGTTAGGCTGGCTTCACACCTGCGTTTGTGTCTGCATGCATATAGCATGCAGACGCAAACACAGTGCAACGCAGCACATACTTATGTGAACACAGCAGAGAATCTCCGCATGCGTTCACATTAGTATGGTGCCCGGGCAGCCAATCAGCTGTCTCGGGGCGGCAGAGATCTCCTCCTCCTGGCACAGCTGATCTCCCGCCGGTGTCAGAGCGGGAGATTTAAAGATACAGCTGATCTGACAGCTGTTTAAATCTCCCGCTCCGACACCGAATAGGGTGATATCGGTGCAGGAGATAAGAAACAGCTGATGGCTGCTTCAAATCTCCCGCGCCGACCTCACCTATTCAGTGTCAGCATGGGAGATTTAAACAGCTGTCAGATCAGCTGTTTCTTCAAATCTCCCACACCAACACAGGCGGGAGATCAGCTGTGGTGGAGGACACTGCGGATCCATAGAGATCCATGCACTTTTTGTGCACTTGCGGAAGAAATAAAGCGCCCGCGAATGCATAAAAAATGCAACAGGGCTGCGTTCGGAGTAAGGAGGAGGGCGCATAAATTATGCGCATCCGTATGCAAATGCAACCGAACGCAGCCAAAATGCAACCACATGCGTTCCCATGTTAACCCCTTCCAGACCCTTGGCCCACACCCCTGGGCCATGGAATGATCAGGCTCCTGCAGGTCGAGTGAGGGTGTCACTGACCTGTCACTCGGCCTGCAGGTACATGGGGAGTTGTACAACACCCCAGGGGGGGTCGATTTGCCCCCACCCTCACCCCCCCGGCTACAGGCGCGGTGATTGGCACTCAAAAGTGAAAGTGAAAATCACCGCGCCTGTAATACTTCCCTGCCTGCCGCTGCTATCCCTACCCTCCAATCTTCTCCCCTGTCATCCTCTAACTGCCCCCCTGTCCCCCACCTCTCTTTCCTGCCCCCTCTTCATCTTTCTTACCCCCCCCCGCTTCCTTTTCCTGCCACCTACTTCCTGTCCCTGCCGCCCGCTTCCTCTTCCTGCTGCCCGCTGCCTCCTGCCTGCCCTCGCTTCCTCCTAAGTGCCCCCCTACTTCTCCTGTCACCCCCCCTCTTCCCCCTTCCTGCCCCCCCGATCACCGGAGCGGCGATCGCCTCTCCCACTCACCCCTCCGGCGGCCGCTCTGTCTCCACTGCGTCCCGCTCCTCCTCCTCCTCTTCACCGCCTCCGGATCTGACAGCTCTGTGCTGGAGCTGCCAGATCACTTTCTACAGCTAGATCCTGAGGATCTAGCTGCAGGAAGTGATCATGGGACCTTCGTTATGGACTACGTTGGAGCGATCGAGCGTCGTGGGACCTTCGTTGTGGACTACGTCGGATCTTTTCATAATAAAGATGGAGTCCGAATTGTGTCTGTGTTTTTTTTTTTCAAATAAAAAGATTTTTCTCTGTGTGTATTTATTGACTATTTACCGTACTAGAGATTCCTAATGGCGGGTCTAACATTGGCCCTATATTATGAATCTCGGGCTTAGTGCCAGCTGCCAATAAAAAGCTGGCATTAACCCCTTTATTACCCAGTTAGCCACCGGCACCAGGGCAACTGGAAGAGCGTGGGTACAGCGCCAGAAAATGGCACTTCAATGAATGCGCCATTTTCTGGGGCGGCTGCGGGCTGCAATTCGCAGCATGGGGGGCCCAGAACGCTTGGGCCTCTCTATGCTGAGGATTCCAGCCCCCAGCTGCCTAGTTGTACCTGGCTGGACCAAAAATATGGCGGAGCCCCACGTAATTTTTTTTCTAGAATTAGTTCTAGAAATTAAAAAAGGGCTTCGCTGTATTTTTGGCTCCAGCCAGGTACAATGAGGCAGCTGGGGGCTGGTGGCAGTCCGTAGCTGCCAATTTGTACCTGGCTGGACCAAAAATATGGCAGAGCCCCATGTCATTTTTTTTTTAAATTCTACAAATAAAATGACATGGAGCTTTGCCGTATTTTTGGTTGCCAGCCAGGTACAACTTGGCAGCTAGGGGGCTGGAATCCTCAGCATGGAGAGACCCAAATGTATAGGGTCCCCTATGCTGCGAATTGTAACTACTAGACTAGTATGTTTTTTCACAAAAAGTTTCTTTTTTCATTTTTACGTCTCAATTTGTGAAGCACATGGGGGTTCAAAGTGCTCACTGTGCATCTAGATATGTTCCCTGGGGGGGTCTAGTTTCCAAAATGGGGTCACTTGTGGGGGAGCTCAAATGTTTAGGCACACAGGGGCTCTCCATACGCGACCTGGTGTCCGCTAACAATTCCAATTGTTGGCAAACACCAGGTTGTGTATGGAGAGAACCTGTGTGCCTAAACATTAGAGCTCCCCCACAAGTGACCCCATTTTGGAAACTAGACCCCCCAGGGAACCTATCTAGATGTATAGTGAGCACTTTGAATCCCCAGGTGCTTCACAAACTGATCCATAATAAGGTAAAAATACTTTTTTTTCACACAAATTTTCTTTTTTAATTTGTACGGATCAATTTGTGAAGCACCTGGGGTTCACAGTGCTCACTATGCATCTAGATATGTTCCCTGGGGGTCTAGTTTCCAAAATGGGGTCACTTGTGGTGGAGCCCCAATGTTTAGGCACATAGGGGCTCTCCAAATGCGATATGCTGTCCGCTAACAATTTGAGGTGATTTTCCATTCAAATTGTTAGCGGACACCATGTCGCGTTTGGAGAGCCCCTGTGTGCCTAAACTTTGGAGCTCCCCCACAAGTGACCCCATTTTGGAAACTAAACCCCCCAGGGAACATATCTAGATGGGTGGTGAGCATATTGAACCCCCACATGCTTTACAAATTGATCTGTGAATATGGAAAAAGTACTTTTTTTTCACAAAAATGTTCTTTTAGCCTCAATTCTTTTATTTTCACATGGGTAACAGGATAAAATTCATCCTAAAATTTGTTGGCCAATTTCTCCTGAGTACACCGATACCTCATATGTGGTCATAAACCACTGTTTTGACGCGCGGCAGGGCTCAGAAGTGAAGGAGCGCCATATCACTTTTTGAATGGAAAATTAGCTCCAAAAGTCAAATTGCTCTCTTTCCCTTCAGAGCCCTGCCGTGCGCCCAAACCGTGGTTTATGATCACATATGTGGTATCGATATACTCAGGAGAAATTGCCCAACACATTTTAGGATCCATTTTATCTTTTTGCCCATGTGAAAATGAAAAAATTGAGGATAAAAGAACATTTGTGTTAGAAAAATTAAAATATCCATTTTTTTGTTTCCAATTTGCTTAGTTCCTGTGAAGCACCTGAAGGGTTAATAATCTTCTTGAATGTAGTTTTGAGTAGCTTGAGAGGTGCAGTTTTTGGAATGGTGTCACTTTGGGTGTTCTCTGTCATGTACACCCCTCAAAGGGACTTCAAATGGGATGTGGTCACTAAAAAAAATGGTTTTGTAAATTTTGGTGGAGAAATGAAAAATTGCTCATGAACTTTGAACCCTTATAACTTCCTAACAAAATTTTTTTTTTTCCAAAATTGTGCTGATGTAAAGTAGACATGTGGGAAATATTATTTCATAACTATTTTGTGTCACATAACTCTCTGGTTTACCAGAAGAAAAATTCAAAATTTGAAAATTGCAAAATTTTCAAAATTTTTGCCATATTTTTTATTTTTTCACAAATAAACGCAAAAATTATCAACCTAAATTTAATACTAACATGAAGCCCAATATGTCACAAAAAAACAATCTCATAATCGCTAGGATCCGTTGCAGCGTTCCCGAGTTATAACCTCATAATGGGACACTGGTCAGAATTGCAAAAAATGGCAAGGTCATGAAGGGGTTAAACATAGGAACGCATGTGCGCAAGCGTTTGGCCGCATTCGGTGCGCTGCGTGCCAAACGCAAGTGTGAAGGCACCCTTATTGAGTTATGTGGGTACTAGGTGCAGTGAAGCCTGATATATTTGTAAGTGATATAACTGATGAAAAACAAATAACTGCATTCAGATCACCAATTGACCAATTTATTTGAAATGCTAATGAATAAAGCTAGTGGGCAGTGCATTGCAGCAATGCAAGGACAAGTGCAATATGAATTATACTAGTGCATCTTAATGAATTAGAATATCATCAAAAATCAATGTAATATTGCAATGTTTCAGGGTGTTTCGGGGAGCCATGAAATACGTTGACTAATAAATGAATGGTGCATATAGAGTAGGGAGGATGAACAGTTAAAAACTGTGCTGCTATTTTGCATGAGACATCAAAGCGTGAATATAATATTGATTTATTAATCACTGTGTTTCAGGTCTCCCTGGCCCCTACCCCAGGATAAATCAATATCATATTGCCCTGTTTCAGGTTGTTTCAGAAATGTGTTGACTAATAAATCAAAAATATATTTCCCCTTTGATGTCTCATGGAATACAGCAGCGCGATTTTTAACCCTTCAACCTCCTTACTTTAATTTTCTGAGATAATGACATTTGGGTTTTCATTGGCTCTAAGCCATAATCATCAACATTAATAGAAATAAACACTTGAAATAGATCACTCTGTTTGTAATGACTCTAACATATGCATTTCACTTTTTCTATTGAATTAGTGAAACAAATTAACTTTTTGATGATATTTTAATTCATTGAGATGCACTAGTACATATAAGACCCTTGTGCACAATGCATATGACAAAAATATATATTGTAAATGTACGGAATGAAATAAAATAGTGACTGCACATTTTCAAAAAGCAATATCCATAGTATGGTGTTTCATGAGTATGGACAGACCTATGAGAAAATATGTGTGACGCATATAATGGCCATGTGCCATTTTTATATGAATTGATATCACATAACTGTAGAAGAGATGGCCTCACACAGTGCTGACCCTCTGCAATAATAAAGGTTTGCTCTCTCTCCCCAAAAAATAAATAAATAATAATAATAATAATAATAAAATAAAAAAATTCCAAAACAATTCCCTAAAAAATACTAAGCTCTCTTAAATGGATGTTTTAAGGACATGGTAAGCTTCATGGGCTCCACAGCTGCTGCCACATCTGGTACTGTTCCCAAAATTCACACCCTTTAGGTGTCAAAACACCTGAAAACTACATGAAGCTTAAAAAATGTAATTTAAAGCTCCCAAAAATTCTTGAGCTTGATACAAGCTGGTAGAACTGATCAGCCATCAGGTCTTCCAGTGAGTGTTTCGGTCTCAAACAAATAGGGAACGTTTTAGGGCCATTTTAAATTTCAATCCTCTTTCCTGAACGTAGCTGTGTTCTCCAAATTTTTGGGAAATTGTTCGGAATCTTGAGACGAATATGTAATGTTTGTACCAAATTTAAAATTGGCGAACATGTTTGGGGAAGTTTCACTTATCTCTAGTGACCTCTCACAGCGGGAGCCAAAACTCAGTCAGTTTTGTGTCCCATCATGAATGGTCATCGCAGAGAATCATGAAGGGTTTGTGTGGCAATAATAAATATAGGACTGAAGACTGTCTTTGTGTTCTTTTTACAAATAAATAGTTTTTCGTGATGTGGTGTATTATTTACTATTAACTTAGAAAATCATAATGGCGGGGTCTATCATTGGCCCACCATTATGAACCTCAGGCTGGAAATATTCAGCTGGCATTAAACTCTTTATTAACCAGTCTGCCACCACAATAAGGTTGCAGGATACGTCAGGTACAATGCCAGTAAATGGTGCTTCAATGAATGTGCCATTTCCTGGGGCAGTTGCAGGCTGCAATTCACAGTGTGGGGGCCCAGAATGCTTAAGCCACCAAACGCTGACAATTTCCCACGCTGCCCAGTTGTATCGGGTTGGATACCAAAAAAACAATTCAACTATTTCAAGAAATAATAATAAAGGGCTTCCCTGTATTTTAAATACCTGCCAGGTAAAACTAGGCAGCTGGAGGTGGGTGGCAGACTGTACCTAGGCTGGTGACCAAAAAACAAAAATGTTAATAATAAAAATGTATGTCCACATTCTTATACTGTTGGAGGACCTGGTGAAGGGCAGCACAACTGGTTTCATACCACAACTTTATTATAACCAGTGGTGAAATTGTCTATTGGCTTTTGCCGTTGCAGCGGGACATAACCCTGTTCTGACAGCTGCTATGTAGTGAACACAAGAGCTACATAGAGAACTGTTAGAAATGGCATATGTCATGCTCCAGCTCCAGTTTTGAGATCAGGTAAACCAGATTGTGAGTCACCCAACATGCTTTCAATTTTGGTTCATCTCTGATCAGCCACACCGCTGTAGCTGACCTCAGGTCAATCAGACTGTGACATCATCTCGTTCACCGCAGCCACTTAGTTTCTGATTCCACTGTGAACTTCCATGAGATAGATTGTGGAGGGTTTGTGTGGGAATAATAAAGATGGAAATGAGGCAAATGTTTATGTTTTTTACAAATAAATGATTTTTTATTCTGTTGTGGTTAGTTTTTTACTATTTACTCAGAGGTTCATAATGGGCGGGGTCTATCTCTAACATTGATCTTACCTTATGAACCTTGGGCTTTGTGCCAGCTGGCACTATTCAGCTGGCATTAACCTCTTTATTGCCCAGTCTTCCAACATCACAGAGCCACTGGAGGAGCATGGTAATTGGCATCTCTCAGTGGGGGCAATTCTGGGGTAGCTATAGGCTGCGATTTTTAGTGTGGCAGGCCCAGAACACTTGGGCCTCACCACGTTGAGAATTCCAGCCCCAAGTTTCCCGGGTTACCTTTCCTGGAAATGAAAAATACGGTGAAGTGCATGCCGATTTTTCAATTTTTTATTTGTTTTTACAGTAATCTGACATCAGTTTGGTTGCAATTAGGGATGGGCGAATCTACTCGCTAGGACTCGTTACTCGGCGAGTAGTAAGGGACTCGCAGGACTCGGTACTCGGCGAGTTTCCCAGTGATGACTCGCACGAGTCCAATGCAAATCAATATCAATCCTAGTTTTGTCAGAAACGCTGACAAAACTAGGATTGCCATTGTTTGCATTAGACTCGTGCGAGTCATCACTGGCTACTGTGCCAGTGATAGCAGGGAAACTCGCAAAGTAACTGCTGTTTCTTTGCGAGCCGAGTCCAGCTGTCTTCTCTGTGCAGCTCCAGGGTCCTAGAACCCGCCTGCTCACAGACATTTACTAACTGAATAAAACCGAAGGTCCCATTCATGGAATGAATTAATCAATAAGATCTGAGTATATATCAATATTTGATTCTTTATTGTCAAAAAAGTAAAAACACAGAGCTACAATACAGGAAACACCAAATAGCACATTAGTAAACCTTCAAGGAATACAGGCTCAAGAACCCATTGCAGTCCAGACCAATAGAACAGAAATACACCTCATAAAATACATCCAAGTACATCCACATGCACATTAACCAGCGTTGTCAGGTATCTCTATGTAGTGCCTATCAACTTACTAAGGCTACACATTCAGATCCAGATGCTGGCACAGTTAATGGGGTATCAATAAGATGGAAGGGTAAACTGGTAACAGGAGAGAGACAAGTCAATGTTATTTTACCTGTTGAGAGGGAACGCTGTGCTTAGGCTTCCTACCCCTACGCCGTTTCGCTATAAAGCTTCTTCCGGGGGCGTGAATCCCCGGAAGAAGCTTTATAGCGAAACGGCGTAGGGGCGTAGGGGTAGGAAGCCTAAGCACAGCGTTCCCTCTCAACAGGTAAAATAACATTGACTTGTCTCTCTCCTGTTACCAGTTTACCCTTCCATCTTATTGATACCCCATTAACTGTGCCAGCATCTGGATCTGAATGTGTAGCCTTAGTAAGTTGATAGGCACTACATAGAGATACCTGACAACGCTGGTTAATGTGCATGTGGATGTACTTGGATGTATTTTATGAGGTGTATTTCTGTTCTATTGGTCTGGACTGCAATGGGTTCTTGAGCCTGTATTCCTTGAAGGTTTACTAATGTGCTATTTGGTGTTTCCTGTATTGTAGCTCTGTGTTTTTACTTTTTTGACAATAAAGAATCAAATATTGATATATACTCAGATCTTATTGATTAATTCATTCCATGAATGGGACCTTCGGTTTTATTCAGTTAGTAAATGGTTGTTTGGAGTGACATATAAAAAATTGAGGACTGGTTGTTATTTAGTCTTTATCTGTTTTTACAGGAAGTCCTTCTTGTACAGGTGCACGCCCCCGGAAGAAGCTTTATAGCGAAACGGCGTAGGGGTAGGAAGCCTAAGCACAGCGTTCCCTCTCAACAGGTAAAATAACATTGACTTGTCTCTCTCCTGTTACCAGTTTACCCTTCCATCTTATTGATACCCCATTAACTGTGCCAGCATCTGGATCTGAATGTGTAGCCTTAGTAAGTTGATAGGCACTACATAGAGATACCTGACAACGCTGGTTAATGTGCATGTGGATGTACTTGGATGTATTTTATGAGGTGTATTTCTGTTCTATTGGTCTGGACTGCAATGGGTTCTTGAGCCTGTATTCCTTGAAGGTTTACTAATGTGCTATTTGGTGTTTCCTGTATTGTAGCTCTGTGTTTTTACTTTTTTGACAATAAAGAATCAAATATTGATATATACTCAGATCTTATTGATTAATTCATTCCATGAATGGGACCTTCGGTTTTATTCAGTTAGTAAATGGTTGTTTGGAGTGACATATAAAAAATTGAGGACTGGTTGTTATCTGCTCACAGACATGATGTAGCAGTGCTGAGATTATTCTCAGTCTGCTCATTCCCTGTGCATGTAGCAGAGAGGACATCGCGTTTTGGACTACGTCGGACGGAAGAGGATTTTTTTAATTAAAGATGGAGTCCCTAATGGCTTTTTTTTTTATTTCAAATAAAAAATTTTCTCTGTGTTTTTTTAACCCTTTATTGGAGATTCTTAGTGGCTGGGTCAAACGTGGCCTGACATTAAGAATCTCGGGCTTAATACCAGCTTGTATAACAAAGCTGGTATTAACCCCTTTATTACCCAGCGTGCTACCGCCACCAGGGCCGCTGGAAGAGCGGGTTCAGCGCCAGAGGATGGCGCTTCAATGAACGCGCCATCTTCTGGGGCGGCTGCGGGCTGCAATTTGCAGCGGGGGGTGCCCAGAAAGCTTGGGCATCCCTGCGCTGCGGATTCCAGCCCTCAGCTGCTTAGCTGTACCTGGCTAGACATAGAAATTGCGCGGAGCCCCACGCATTTTTTAAAAATTATTTAATGAATTTCAGAGTCAGAGTCTCAGAGTCAGAATCTCAGAATTTCATGAAATAATTTAAAAAAAATGCGTGGGGCTCCGCGCAATTTCTATGTCTAGCCAGGTACAGCTAAGCAGCTGGGGGCTGGAATCCGCAGCGCAGGGATGCCCAAGCTTTCTGGGCACCCCCCGCTGCAAATTGCAGCCCGCAGCCGCCCCAGAAGATGGCGCGTTCATTGAAGCGCCATCCTCTGGCGCTGAACCCCACTCTTCCAGCGGCCCTGGTGGCGGTAGCACGCTGAGTAATAAAGGGGTTAATACCAGCTTTGTATTATCAGCTGGCCCTAAGCCCGAAATTTATGGTGGTCACGCCAATATTAGACATGACCGCCATGAATTTCTATTAAATTGTTTTAAAAAAAACACAACACAAAGAAAATTTTTATTAGAAATAAAAAAAAAAGCCATTAGGGACTCCATCTTTAATTAAAAAAATCCTCTTCCGTCCGACGCAGTCCAAAACGCGATGTCCTCTCTGCTACATCCCCTGTGTATAGATATAGATCTCTATGCACAGGGAATGAGCAGACTGAGAACAATCTCAGCTCTGCTACATCATCTCTGTGCACAGACATTCATGTCTGTACACAGGGATTGAGCAGACTGAGAACAATCTCAGCACTGCTACATCAGGCAGCAGGCAGGCTCTAGGACCCTGGAGCTGGCAGCCAGCACAGAGGAGACAGGACTCTTATCTGTGCGAGTCAGCGATTACTTACAAAGTAAACTAGCAATGCAAATAAATGACAAAACTAGGATTGCTTCAGGCTGAAGCTTCCGAGACACATCTGCGAGTTGTAAATCTCACACTACTCGCTATTACTCGCTTCCCCATTCATTAACATTGGACTCGCTAGACTCGCAACGAGTAGCGAGTCCTGGGCTCGGACTCGCTAGAGTCAAGCGATTCCGAGTAATTTAGGATTCGCCCATCACTAGTTGCAATAGTGGCAACGAATCACAGACACTAGCTGAGAGGCTAAGTATAACTTTAACGATTCATGGGGAATAAGCAGTGATGTCCATGAGTGGACCCAAAAAGCAGGATGTCAGCAGTGCAGAAGCTTGGTAAGTAATACTCTAAGAAGGTAATTTCTGTGCCAAAACAGAGGGCTTCACTGTAAAACGGTTTGAGCTTTGTTTGACAGCTTTTGGGCCCCTCTAAAGGTGTTTTATAGGCCTTTGAGTTTGCCTCCCATTGATTTGAATGGGGTTCAGAAGTTTGGTGAACTGTTTGCTGATCTATTCTGTGAATATGTGCCTGTTCGGTCAACCGAACTGAATCGAATTTGTGCTTCAAAAGGTTTGCTCATCTTTCACTATAACTAGTACACACTATTATCATTATGTCCCAAGGTTTTCATTTCTTTCAGAATTTATTACAAAGGCATAAATGCCACACAAAACCGTGTTGCAGTTTCTGTGCGTTTTTCTTCTGCCAGGGATGGAGATGAATGCATTGAACTCAATGCATGCATTTTAGCGATTAAACTGCCCTAAAAAAATGTGTCAAAATGATGTTGTGGTTTTTATATGCTTTTCTTCCAGGAGATGCAGATAAACACAATGAACTCAAAGCACGCAGTTGTGTGACAAAACTGCTCTAAAAACATCAAAACCATGCCGAAGTTTTGAAGCATTTTTCTGTATTGTGAGAAAACTGTTCTAAAAATGCATTAAAATCATTTAATGATTTTGGTGCATTTTTCTGCCAGGAGATGCAGTCTTGATGCAACCAAATACTTGCACATGCATGCACACACAGCACAATCTGATAATCCAGCATTGCCAGTTTACTGATAATAAAATAATCCGGCACCATTTAAGTCAATAATCTGATATTATTGAACTCAATGCCTGATCACTGGAATTCAGTTCAATGAGTTAACCTGAGGTGAGTAAATTAAGTTCAATGAGTTCCCTAGAGATTAAAGATGGGTACCACAGGAACTGAGCCAGCTGTGACCTCAGGTGAACTCACTGATGTAATTGATTTCACAGCTGCAACTCCATCAGTTGGTCATGTTTTCTAATGTATTAGGTACTGTGACCTCAAATATTTGTTGTGGGATGCTGTGTCTTTAGCATACATGGGACCTGTAAGGGTGTTTTGGAGGTTAATAAATTGGAGAAAGAGAGTAATTGGTTATTTTTATAAATAATTTTTCTATGTGTTTTGTGTTTATTTCTTGTTACATACAGGTTAGTAATGGGTGGTCTCATAGACACCTGCCATTACTAATCCAGGAGGGTTTCATGGCAGCTGTGATTTTTTTGACGAATTACAGCTGTCATTAACCCATTACATAACCCCAATTGCCACCATAGCAAGACAATTGCAATGAGCCAGGTACAGAGAGAGATGTTGGCACATCTAATGGTTGCGCCAATTCTAAGGTAGCCGCGGCCTGATTTTTCTATCCTGGAGAGGGCCCAATAATCATATATATACAGTGGATAGATGATAACTTGCCTTTTAACACACAAGGTAGTTGAATATTTAAAAATGTTTATGTATTTAAAAGGGTTAAGTTCTTAGGCAGGTTCTTTTCATGTGCTATATTCCCACATCCAAATAAAAACAACATGTACTCCTATCCAGTATCAGCACCATTCCAGTGACATTAGCATCGAGTCTCAAAGGAGATGTTTAATGATGATAATGTTATGTGACCCCTGTTGCGAATTAGTGGCTATTAATGGGCCAGTTCACTTTAATTTCCTTAGGAGGAAACTGATAAAGAAAAGAAATTAAAACTGTTGCTGGTCTCACTTTTTCTGAAAGTGATTTTTCCCAGATGGAAGTGAGATTGAAGAGGCCCCATTGGAGACCACTGATTGGTTGCAAGGTGCATGTGGCATTAAACATCACACAAACCCTAGAAGAACAGGCGTTGACATTGCAAGAATGCAACTGACATAAAAGGAAGAATAAAAGAAGTTCTTCTTTTAAAAGGAAGAATATAGAAGTCTAGAGGTGGTTGTCCATGTAGTATACTTGTATACTAAGAATACTAAGATCATGCATTCTTATGAGGGTGACACAGTTACAATGTGCTTTATATAAAATTCTTACCGAGAAATGAGGCCACCGTCTGGGAGGTTAAATATTGATGACTGCGCTGAAGGTTTCCCTACAAAATATAGAAAAACAAAAACATTTCAGTGCTCATTTTTACAATACAGGTCATCAGTGAGCTCAGAACTTCATATATAGAAATGTTTCTTACAATAAGGTTGCCATTTTTATTTAAGCAAAATCCATAACCGGAAATAATTTAAGTATGTACTATGTTAACTAGACCAACTGATTACTTGAGTGTCATCCAAAAAGAAAGCGACTAAACTCCAAAACACATGACAATAAGCACCAAAGGTATAATATACTAAGTGACAGAGCATTACATTGCCTTTGGCGTACCTCCTGGGTGTAAATGAGGCACTGACTTAAGTTATTTCACCATCCTGTCACTGCTTTCTTGAGGCTAATTAAAGAAAATAATGTAGCAAATTTACTGTTTAACAGCTACTTTCCTGTAACAGCTAGTTTTTCCGACTAGCATATGTTAAGAGTATTCCACTGTGAAGCCAATATACTTGACAAGATTAAATACATTCATTTTTTTTCCTTAGTGAGAATTGGCTGCTATGTTTACTGGTCTTTTTTTTTTGCTTACCATACAGTATTTCAATTACAGATAAAGCAAAGCTCAACGTAAATTCATTTTTGCAATGCAGTTGCATTATTTTTTTATAAATGTGGTTAAAATGCAACATATGATGATGGCTACAAAATGTGGACACAAGAAGAAACCAGTGAACAGGCTAGAACTATAGGTGAGCAAATCATTTCAATGCAAATCAAATTAACACCACCATTTTAAGATGTTCTCTGAACCTGACAAATTCCAACAATTTGCAATTCACGTTCTACAAATCACCAAAAATGCAGCAGACAATTTGAGGGGAATCTGAAAAATGAGAGGATGTCACAGCTTAACCATTGAGACAGGGAGAGAAAGCCATTAAAATCTGAATAGTTTGTGTGATAAGACAGCAGTGAAGAAGAGTTACCATCAGTTTATCCGTATCCATATACATCGAGGTCAGTTATACATTGCTAAGGATGTACTTCCATTATAAAGGCTTGGGGTTGGTTGGATACCAGAGATGTCAGGGAGTTATACTTTTTTATCAAAGAATTTGCATTGTTTTGCAATGTTTTTGAAAAATGTAGCAATGTTGAATTTACAAAATGTCTCTAATCGATATACCTCAATGAAAGCCAGTTATAGCATTATATGACTTTAAGCTATACTTTGCTGCCCTATATTATAAGAATATAAGAATTATGGTGGATAGGAACCCTGAAATGCCCCTAGATTAACTGTCATGTGACTGGCCTACAGTTGAATGATTCTGAAATAAGTAGACCAAATATTCACTGCCAACTACTTAGCTAATATATATTTTTATATGCCTATATCAACAGCTGATCTATTGTAACGCCACGGATTAGGGAGCATCTGCATACAGTGCGTGGCACTGGCACACAGAGCAGCAGTGTCTGGTGCACTGCACAAAACTACGGTCACAGGAAACACCAGGGGCATCAAATACAATGGAAGGCCCTGCTCAAAGAGAACAGGGAAAAGGTGACGTCCTGCACTCACCTCTGGCAGTGGCCCTGATCTCCCTAGTGTCCCTATATGGTTTCTTCCTCCCCTTTGCCAAGTAGGATACCTAGTCCCTTGCTGGCCCTGATGATAACCCGCAATAGGAAGATGGCCAGTGGGACCACTAGTCCCAACCACTGCACTAATAACAAAAAGAGGGGGAAGGAAAGACAGACAGGAAAATGACAAGACTACTTAACGGCTGCTGCCACACTCCTAAGCAGCAGATAGCTTGGCAATGGTCAGCTCCAAAGTACCACCTTCACCTCAGGTAGCAAGGCAAGGAATGGAGTTCAATCACCGGCAAGGAATGCTGGAACTTATGACTATATAAAGGAGATGGGAGCAATCACAAAATAGCCACACCTGGAAAGATAACTAAGGAGCTTTGCTAGCAACAGAAACTGACATTATCTCCTGCACTGCCCAAAAAAAAGAAACACATTTACGGTAATATTAAGTTCTAATACAAAAATGAGACACAGGTCCGAAACCTTTCACAGACTTGTTGTGACTCTTACACTCTTTCTCTGTTGTATATTCTCCATTGTATGTGTTGCTCAAACTTTTTAAAATCTAAATGAGTTTTCCAGTAATACAAATGCATGGCTGCTTCATCTGTTCATGGATTGTGTGTGATAAAACATTTCAGTTTCTTTGAAAATAGAAAGGGATAAACTGCAATACCACTGGACAACACCCTTAATAATAACTTATTTTTATACTGTTAGAATATAGTAACATGAAATATAATAACATAACAACCATTGCAGTTACTAACAGGGAAACAATAGGAATGTACACCCGGTATTCCTGAACTAGTCACAATTCATTCACTTACTTGACATCTACTCCAATGAGCTAGTGACATAAGGTACATAACAAAATTAGCCACAAATAGATATAAGGCCAAATTGGAAACGAGGCATCCAAAACATTTGACATTAGGGGCTGGCTATATATAGTTGGATTTTATCTGAGTAGTTTGATGCATATTCAATGGGAATACTACAAGAAACCAGCCAGCTGAATCTTTACTCAAAATACACTGACAACACAGAAACAGCTGGACAATTGCAAACTGTTAACTGGAGTTTATAGTGTATGTCGTGTTTTTATGTTTTTGCAAGAAGTTAAGGTTTATGTAGCACCATTAGGTTCCATGGCGCTTTACATGAGGATAGGGGAGACAAGCACAATTAACTCTAGACAATCAGGACATACAGGCACAGGAGGGGAGGGACCCTGTCCACGTGGGCTCACAGTCTACGAGTGCGGGTGGGGATACAGTAGGCTGGGGGAGTGTCAGTTATGGGGCGGTCGCCTGGGTCTCATGGCAGGTTGTAGGCTTGATGGAATAGGTGAGTCTTCAGGTGACACTTGAAGCTTCTCAGGGTCGGAGAGTGTCTGACGTGTTGGGGCAGGGAGTTCCAGAGAATGGCAGATGCCCGGGAGAAGTCCTGAACGCGGTTGTGCGAAGAGGAGATGAGGAGGGAGCAGAGGAGGAGTTCTTGGGAGGAACGGAGGTTGAGTGAGGGTAGGTATCGGGAGACCAGGGCGGAGATGTATGGTGGGGACAGGTTGTGTATGGCTTTGTAAGCCATGGTTAGTGTTTTGAACTGGGATCTCTTAGAGGCGGGGAGCCAGTGAAGGGCTTGGCAGAGGGGGCAGACAGGGGAGTAGCGGGAGGACAGATGGATTAGTCGGGCAGCGGAATTGAGGATAGATTGGAGAGGTGTAAGGGAGTTGGCTGGGAGGCCAGTGAGAAGGAGGTTGCAGTAGTCAAGGCGGGAGATTATAAGAGCATGAATAAGTGTTTTAGCGGTGTCATAGGTAAGGAAGGAGCGGATCCGTGAGATGTTTCTAAGCGGGAGCCGAAGGGACGTGGTGATGGCTTCGATGTGGGGCTTGAAGAATAGGGAGGAGTCAAGGATTACCCCGAGGCACTTGGCTTGGGAGACTGGGGAGTGGGCACAGTCATTGACGCAGATGGATAGGTTGGGAAGTGGGGGGGAATTTCTTGGGGGGAAGACTATGAATTCAGTTTTGTCCATGTTGAGTTTAAGGAAGTGAGCAGAGAAAAAGGGTGAGATGGCGGAAAGGTATTGTTGGATTTTGGAGAGTAGAGAGGTGACGTCGGGGCCGGACAAGTAGATTTGGGTGTCGTCGGTGTAGAGGTGGTACTGGAGGCCGTGGGACTTAATGAGTTGCCCTAGGCCGAGAGTGTATATGGAGAAAAGTAGGGGTCCCAGAACTGAACCTTGGGGGACTCCGACAGAAAGGGGGTAGGGCGAGGAGGAGGTGTGGGAGTGGGAGACACTGAAGGTCCGGTCTGCTAGGTATGAGGTGATCCAAGAGAGGGCAAGGTGGTTGATGATGAGGGATTCCAGGATCTGGAGAAGAAGGGAGTGGTCAACCATGTCGAAATCGGCAGACAGGTCGAGGAGGAGGATGGAGTAGTGACGTTTGTTCTTGGCAGCAAGTAGGTCATTGGTGACTTTTGTCAGGGCTGTTTCGGTGGAGTGGAGGGGTCTGAAGCCAAACTGTAGGTGGTCAAAGAGGGAGGAGAGGTGAGAGGACAGTCCGGAGTGACGTGCTGTTTGAGTAGCTTAGAGGCGAATAGGAGAAGAGATATGGGGCGATAGTTGGAGACAGTCGAGGGAGGGGTTTTTATGGGGCGATAGTTGGGGATATGGGGTGATAGTTGGAGACAGTCGAGGGAGGGTTTTTTAAGGATGGGCGTAATTAGGGCGTGTTTGAAGTGCGAGGGGAAGGCACCAGTGGTGATAGGTTGAATAGGTGGGTGAGGGCTGGGATGAAAATGGAGGTGGGATGGGAGCGGGTCGTGGGTGCTGGGGTTGAGGTGTGATATCGACAGGAGGGAGGAGAGTTGGTCTTCAGTTATGGGGGGAAGTAGGTAATAGAGAAGGAGGGCAGTGTAGGTGAGAGGGGGAGTTGTGGGGATAGTGGGCCAAAGCTGTTTCTGATCTTGTCGATCTTCTCCTTGAAGAAGGTTGCAAAGTCTTCAGCAGAGATGAGGGGAGAGGGGGGAGGAGCGTGTGGGTGGAGTAAGGAGTTGAACATTTTGAAGAGCTGTTTGGGGTTGCGGGACAAAGAGGTTATTAGGGATGAGAAGAAGGCTTGCTTTGCAATAGCAAGTACCGTCTTGAAGCCAGTGAGGGATTGTTTGAACAGAGCAAAGTGCTCGAAGGTGTGGGACTTTTTCCATCTCCTCTCGGCGACCATGGATTCCCATCTTAGGTTTTTAGTGAGGGTCGTATGCCAGGGTTGCCTGTTAGTGTGTGGAGCGTGGAGTGTGAGGGGGGCGGCTAGGTCGAGGGCGTTCGTTATTGTGGTGTTGTATAGGGTGGTGGCAGTGCCTATGTCACCAGTGGAGGGTTTGTCGGTGAGAGGGAGGAGGGATTCGGAGAATAAAGGAAGATCAAGATCTCTTAGGTTTCAGTGAAGGTGATCAAGTTTGTGGGGAGGGGGTAGCGTGGCAGGGGAGAAGAGGGCGGAGAAGGTCAAGAGATGGTGGTCAGATAGGGGGAGTTCCGAGGTTGTGAGGTTGGAGAGGGAGCAAAAGCTATCATCTATCTGTCTATTTATAATCTAATCATCTGTCTACACAATTAA
Organism: Allobates femoralis; assembly: GCA_033576535.1. NCBI lineage: Eukaryota > Metazoa > Chordata > Amphibia > Anura > Aromobatidae > Allobates > Allobates femoralis. Next base: position 520,625,194 of record JARQOC010000003.1, on the reverse strand, counting down.
AATGGATCCATTTGCAGAGGCAAATGTAGGATTTACAATTAGAGATGGCTGAATTTAGTTGCGTATTCTACTCGAAAATATATATAAAATATTCATATATTCCATAATACAGATTTTTTTGTAATTTGCTCCTTATGAATTCTGCAAATTCAGGCAGCTATTTGACATTTTGTCAAATGCTAAAGGACTTACAAAATATAAATTAAAAAAAAAGTTACTTCACTGTTTATCCCTCTGGATGTGCCCTCTTTTTACTGTCCCCACCTTGGGGCTTCTTCTTACCCTTGTTATGCTTTTAAACCCCAGGACCGAAGACAGCAACCAGGCCTGGGACATTGCCCATGATTTATAAGGTTGCTAAATTATGACATAACAATGTTGCAATTTTCTATTGCGACCATGTCAGGAGGTCCCTGGGCAACTAGAAGTCCTGGCCTATCGTTGCTGGGTTTCAGCGTTCAATAGGAGCAAGAAAGGATGCTGAGGAGAGGACCGAATCGGAGACAGCAAACAGAAAATGGCAGCTAGAGAGGTGAGCGATGTTTTTTTTTTTTCCACATATTACTTTTAATACTTTCCTCAAATCTGAAGAACAACACAATTGCCACCCCACTAATTAGGGGTATCTAGCATAAGATACCAGACCCCCAAAAGTGGAAGGGATCACTGGACGTCGCCATAGTGTTTTATCCCTTAACAAAACAATTACGGCTCAATTGGGGTCCAGCTGAACTTCAAATATAAGTATAATCGACTATCCATAAATCTATATATAAATCAATCTATCTATTATTTATCTATGTACTATCTATCTATCTATCTATCTATCTATCTATCTATCTATCTATCTTTCTGTCATTCTATTTATCTATTTTTTGCGTCTTTTTCTATTCCGTGCATTTATTCATTAATTTATCTGTTACTTTCAGACATAACAGATTTAACTTTCAATATTCTAAGGGAGGCTTCACACTGCGGTCAGGTCGGGTCCGGGGCTGTCAGGGATGAACCTGACAGCCCCAGATCGGATCTGAACACAGTACCGGCTCCATAGAATCCCATGTTAGGGAGAACCAGATTGCCCTGGATCCTCCCGCATCCTCCCGGACAGATGGAAACCTGATGGCGGATATCTGCCATCCAGCTCCATCTGGCCCCATAGGATACTATGGGGCCAAAATTCGGTCCGGGGCTGTCCGGTTTACATCGGACAGCCCTGGACCGGACCTGACCGCAGTGTGAAGCCGCCCTTACATGTAATTGATATAAAAGTACCTATTTGCTATGCACATGCATATATTCTTTGATTGTTTGTGTACAACATCAGATTATATAGTATACACACTAAAAATATAAATTAATTCAAATACTTTATCTAGAAAGAGCATTTTATTCCTTTACATTTCTACAGTTAGCATGCTGATCCTGTCTGTCATCTAGATGGAGCTCTGGCTCTGCACAATGTAAAACTTTCAGCTCATTCACATAACCCCGAGATATCATTGATAAAAATGAAAAACAGAAACTACAAGTAGGATAATATTTTCCAGCGTTAAACTTGTAAAACTAGTGATATCAAATATATTGAATAGAAATAAACACTCTTGTAAAGGGTTATTTACTCATATTAATCTACAAACAGGAGCTATCAATAACAGTAAAAATATTAGTACAGTATACTGTACATTTCAGAAATTTTTTTTTATATCTTAATTAACATGAATTTCAAATAGATACAGTATATCACAAAATGAGTACACGCTCACATTTTGGAAAATATTTTATCTTTTCATGGGGTTACACTGAAGATATGACACTTTGATAAACTGTAAAGTAATCAGTTTACAGCTTGTATAACAGTGTAAATTTGACATGCCTTCTAAATATCAATATAAGGGTACTTTCACACTAGCGTTTTTTTGAAATCGCGGCAGATGCGGTGAAAAAAACGCATCTGCCGCAATTACCGCATACCGGCTGCACTGGCGGCATGGTTGCGGCACATTTGCGGCAAGCCCCATACAATGTATATGCGGGCTTGCGGCAGGTGCGGCAAGTGCGGTTTTGGCACTTGCTGCAGAGGCGGCCGCGAAAATGAACGCGGTCAGTCACGGTTTTTTCGCGGCCGCACCTGCCTCAAGTGCCAAAACCGCACTTGCCACACCTGCCGCAAGCCCGCATATACATTGTATGGGGCTTGCCGCAACTGTGCCGCAACCGTGCCGCAAGTGCATCCGGTATGCGGTAATCGCGGCAGATGCGTTTTTTTCACGGCATCTGCCGCAATTTCAAAAAAACGCTGATGTGAAAGCAGCCTAACTTAGCACACAGACTTGACAGCATACATCCATTTTTAAAAAAGAACATCCCTTCACCAGAATTCAGCTGCTAACTACCATCCTATCTCTAATCTCTCCTTCATCTCTAAACTCCTGGAATGCTTGGTCCACTCCTGTATGACCTGCTATCTCTCTGACAATTCTCTTCTTGACCCTCTACTATCTGGCTTCCGTTCTTTACATTCTACCGAAACTGCCTTCACTAAAGTCTCTAATGATCTACTAACAGCTAAATCTAATGGACACTACTCCCTGTTGATCCTCCTCGATCTCTCCACTGCATTGAATACTGTGGATCACCAGCTCCTCCTCTCTATGCTCTGCTTTATTGGGCTCAAGGACCCAATAAAAAACACATCTGCCGCGATTACCGCATACCGGCTGCACTTGCGGCACGGTTGCGGCAAGCCCCATACAATGTATAGGCGGGCTTGCGGCAGTTGCGGCAAGTGCGGTTTTGGCACTTGCGGCAGGTGCGGCTACAAAAAAAAAACGCGGTCAGCCACCTATACATTGTATGGGGCTTGCCGCAACCGTGCCGCAACCGTGCCGCAAGTGCAGCCGGTATGCGGTAATCGCGGCAGATGCATTTTTTTTCCCCGGCATCTGCCGCGATTTAAAAAAAAAAACGCTGATGTGAAAGGGGCCTTAAGCTGCTGGCAACAAAAGTGATTTCAACCCTAGATTATAATGGCCACCTTGTTCCCAATTAGCCATTTTTCCTCCCCGTTGTCATGTGACTCATTAGTTTTACAAGGTCTCAAGTGTGAGTGGGGAGCAGGGGTGCTCAGTCTGTTGTTATTGCTCACATACTTTCTAATACTAGTCACTGGAAGTTCAAAATGATACATTATGGCAAAGAATTCTCTAAGGATCTAAAAAAAATGTTGCTCTACATAAACATGGACTAGGCTATAATAACACTGCCAACACCCTGAAACTGAGCTGCAGCATGGTGGCCAAGACGATACAGCAGTTTAGCAAGAGAGGGTCCACTTAAACCAGGCCTTGCCATAGTTGACCAAAGAAGTCGAACGTATCTGTGATTTCATCATGAAGAAGTGAAAGAGGATTTCAGTGGCTCCTGTGAAGCTCTAGTTAATTTCATGGCCAAGAGAGTTAAGTCTATGCTTGCAAATAGTGATGGCCACACAGAATATTGAAACATTGGGCAGAATTTGGCTAATTTAACTTATGGGTCTACTCACTTTTGTTGCTAAAAATTTAGACATTAATGGCTGTGTGCTGAGTTATTTGGAGGGCACACCAAATTTACACTGCTATACTAGCTGTACATTGACTATTTTGCATTCACTATGACATATCACTATGTCATATGTAGTTTGTTGTTCAATGAAAAAATGTAATCAAATGATTTAAAAAATGTCAAGGGTGTACTCACTTTTGTGATATACTGTAGTTAGATAGATAGATAGATAGATAGATATTTTTCTCTAGATTACAGCCTGCCAATTGGCACATAGGACCTGCCTTATTCACCATTGCCTTTGCTTCTGTTTTTTATATCTAGTTTTTGTTTCTTTTGTCCAATTCATTATTTTAATTGTGCCTTTTCTTAAGTCCATTTTATATGTGTTCGCCTTTTTTTGGTGGGCAAAGTCTAAGAATTCCTGATATTTTCATATGATATATCAAATTTGATGTAACGTCACTCAAATCCCCTCTAATATATTTTTGAGTAGGCCAGCAGTTTGTAGCAGTTTCTGTGTCGTTTTGTCAATGTGCAACTCTTGGTGCCAAAAAGTTACAAAAATATTTCAAGACAGGCAAAAAAGACTGTTTTTGCATTTGCGCCAAATTTATAATTGTGTGCACCAATTTGATCAATCTGGCACCAAAAATAGCAACTAATACAACAATACAAAAAAAATCACAAATGGTAAATATTTTAAAGCTAGATGACACAATGAATTTAAAACGTATGATAATTGATATGGCAGAAAACAATCAGATTTTTATTTTATGCTAGAGAATGACAATTTATTTAATTTCTTTGTACACTTTCCAAAATAAATGACATGTGAACCTACTAAAATATCTGCAGTAAAGGTTTTGTGAGCATTACCTGAATAAATACCATAAAATTCCAGTCTACATAAAGAACATTTAGAATCTAATATCTTATGGATTTGATTCATGCAACATGATTTGATAAAGTCAATATGATGTACACATATATATGACATAAGGGAACTTTACAAAGTATAGAGGCCACATCAATTTACAGATGTGAAAAAAGTCTTTTGCTAAATACCTTCCATAGCCAATTCTGCCTGTGAGCGGCGCTATCACTGCCGTTAAGTCCCTACCACGTAACTCATGGCTGCTGCGGCCTCTAATGTCTGGTGATGTCATGTCAAGAACTGAAAATTGACCTGACATCTCTGGGGCGGGACCATGTCTCCCTGAAAGACTGGGCTGAGTCTGGAGTTTTCCAGCAGATCACAGCCCATCATCGTGGTACTCTCTCCTTTACTGCTTTATTACTAGATGATGAGCAGTGACATGCAGGAAAGCTCCACCCACTATCCAGGGAAACTGGGTCCCTCCTTGGTGATGCCAGGCTAATTTCCAGTTTGGGAAGTTGACGTGACATCACTGGGTATCAAAGGTTGCTGCAGTTGGGCGTCATGTGATGGGGACGAGCAGATAGCCGCTCACAGTCACAATTAACAACAGAATGTTTTTGGCAAACGACTTAGTTCACTTCTGTAAATACATGTGGCTGCAATGCATTTTAGTGAACCACCTCTTTGACCCCATATAGATGCTTCTTACTGACATTTTAGACACCAAAATGGTAGTCTATTGACAGTCCAAGCACAGATTGAGTGGAGGCTGCTTGGCTTAATTTATTAAAGAGAACCTGTCAGGTCATTTTTACCCCCTATCCTACCACTACTTGTCCCTGCACCTTACTAGCACATCCCTAATCATCCCTCTCTGAGCTAAAACTGCAATATAATGCTTGAGAAAAATGATTTATTTTATCTTACATTTTCCTATAGTAATGAATCATCCAGGCAATGGCATAGACTGACATGGACGGTCTCCCGGTCTCCATTCCCCCTCTTGCTGCTCTTATCATGCCTTCCTGGCCATCATCATTCCTTCTCCTGCACTCCCTCTATTTTAAAAATCCTGCCTCCTCCTCATAGTATGACGAGCAGCCAGAAAGCGTCATTTCCATGCCTGCACAGTGCGTGGGTGAATGGTTTGTACATGCCAGCTCCGATGCAAGCGCAGTGTGGATATTGAAGCCGGGCCGTACACCTGATTAGCCCCTACAATGCTCCGGACTGGAATAGACATGTGGCTGTGCGTCATACTATGAGGAGGTGGGAATTTCTAAATGGGGGCGTGCAGGAGAAGGAATGATGACACCCTGGGGAACGTGATAAGAACAGCGAGGGGGATAGATGGAGACTCAGAGACTGCTCACGTCAGTCTATGGACGTAGACTGGAGCCCTCATTAGCATAGGAAAATATAAGTTAATAAACCATTTTCCTCAAGCATTATCTTGCAGTTTTAGCTCAGAGACGGATGGTTAGGGATGTGCTAGTAAGGTCCGAGGACAGGTAGTGGTAGGATAGGGGGTAAAGACTGCCTGACAGGTTCCCTTTAATGAGACTGAGTGATAATGCCAGATAATAAAAAATCTTACATTTGAGACATGTAATATTTCATCAGCATTAAACCAATAGCCACAAAAAATAGCAGGAATAATTTCACTTTTTCAATGTGTTCGAATCCCAAATATGATTTTTAGCCAATGAAAATATCTCAAGTTTAAAACAAAAGTTTCTAAATTCACTAATGATATGATATGAACTGGATTCATATCATATGCCCATTCTATTTTACAATAGTTTCCATAATTGGTACCAAATTGAAAGCAATAGAATAGACTTTCCACAAATGAAACACATTCAAGTGATTGGAAAATCCAGTAATGCATTGATAGTGAAACTTGAAGGAGAGTTTTGAGCATCTTTATTGCCTTTCTGCTCTTTTAAGAGGTAATGCCAAGCAGGGGACTCTTAACCCCTTCACGACCCTTGGCCCACCGTTTGGGCCATGAAAACAAGTTCGTTCCCGACCTTTGGCCCAAACGGTGGGCCATGGAATGATCGGGCTCCTGCGGCCCGTGTGAGGGGGGTGACTCAGGTGTCACTGTACATAATGCACAGTGACAACCTGTAGTACACCCCACGGGGGGTGGATTAACCCCCCGTGCCCAGGGCCCCTCTGATTGGCAGTTGAAATTCAGACTGCCAATCAGTGCTAGTAATCCCCTCCAGATCCGATTGGAGCTCTCCAATCAGATCTGGAGGGGCGGGATGGCATGTGCCGTCTCCCTCCTAGCCCCCCTCACTCCAGGGCCCCCCGATCGGCCTCCTGGCCCCCCCGATCGCCGTCCTACCCCCCCCCCACGGCGGCGGTAACAGTCATCACGCCGGCGGAATGCCCGCCGGCGGTAAATGACAATCACCGCCGCCGCATGTCAGCTTCCACAGCCCCCTCCGTGCGATCACGGAGGGGGCTGATGATGCTAACACCCCCATGCCCCGTATCCACCCCCCCATCCCTCTCTCACCTACCGGCGGGCAAGCCGGTGCAGCCGCAGTCCAGCTCCGGTGTGGGCTCCTCCTCTTCCGGGCTCCTCCTCCTGGATCAGGTAAGTATGTGTGAATGAATGAATGAATGTATGTATGTAGTATGTATGTAGTATGTGTGAATGAATGAATGAATGTATCTATGTAGTATGTATGTAGTATGTATGTATGTAGTATGTGTGTATGAATGAATGAATGTATCTATGTATGTAGTATGTATGTAGTATGTATGTAGTATGTATGTAGTATGTATAAATGAATGTATGTATGTATGTAGTATGTATGCATGTATGTATGTATGCATGTATGTATGTAGTATGTATGCATGTATGTATGTAGTATGCATGTATGTTTGTATGTATCAATGAATGAATGGATGGCTGACTGCGTGCGTGGCTGACTGCTTGCGTGGCTGTCTGCGTGCGTGGCTGACTGCGTGCGTGGCTGACTGCGTGAGTGGCTGACTGCGTGCGTGGCTGTCTGCGTGCGTGGCTGTCTGCGTGCGTGGCTGACTGCGTGCGTGGCTGTCTGCGTGCGTGGCTGACTGCGTGTGTGGCTGTCTGCGTGCGTGGCTGTCTGCGTGCGTGGCTGACTGCGTGCGTGGCGGACTGCGTGCGTGGCTGTCTGCGTGCGTGGCTGTCTGCGTGCGTGGCTGTCTGCGTGCGTGGCTGACTGCGTGCGTGGCTGTCTGCGTGCGTGGCTGACTGCGTGCGTGGCTGTCTGCGTGCGTGGCTGTCTGCGTGCGTGGCTGTCTGCGTGCGTGGCTGTCTGCGTGCGTGGCTGACTGCGTGCGTGGCTGTCTGCGTGCGTGGCTGTCAGCGAGCGTGGATGTCAGCGAGTGGGCGTGGATGTGTGTGTGCATGGCTGATGGGTGCATAGGTGAATGGATGGGTGCAACAAGGGATCAAGTATCCTCTTGTTGTAGTCTCTGGGATCATAGTCATGGTGCACTGTATGACAGATCATTGTCATACAGTGCAACATAACTCTGACCCCATAGGCTGTAGGAAAAGGACACTTGATCCCTTGCTGCAATCTCTGGATTGAGCAGAGGCGATCGAGCGTCGTGGGACCTTCGTTGTGGACTACGTCGGAGGCGGTCGAGCGCCGTGGGACCTTCGTTGTGGACTACGTCGGATCTTTATAATAAAGATGGAGTCCAAATTTTGTTTGTTTTTTTTTCAAATAAAAAGATTTTTCTCTGTGTGTATTTTCTGACTATTTACCAGAGATTCCTAATGGCGGGTCTACCATTGGCCCTAAATTATGAATCTCGGGGCTTAGTGCCAGCTGCCAATAACAAGCTGGCATTAACCCCTTTATTACCCAGTTTGCCACCGGCACCAGGGCAACTGGAAGAGTCTGGGTACAGCGCCAGAAAATGGCGCTTCAATGAATGCGCCATTTTTTGGGGCGGCTGCGGGCTGCAATTCGCAGCATGGGGGGCCCAGAACGCTTGGGCCTCTCCATGCTGTGGAATCCAGCCCCCAGCTGCCTAGTTGTACCTGGCTGGACCAAAAATATGGCGGAGCCCTACGTCATTTTTTTTTCTAGAATTAGTTCTAGAAAGAAAAAAAAAAGGGCTTTGCTGTATTTTTGGGTACCAGCCAGGTACAACGAGGCAGCTGGGGGTTGCTGGCAGTCCGTAGCTGCCAAGTTGTACCTGGCTGGACCAAAAATATGGCGGAGCCCTACGTCATTTTTTTTTCTAGAATTAGTTCTAGAAAGAAAAAAAAAAGGGCTTTGCTGTATTTTTGGGTACCAGCCAGGTACAACGAGGCAGCTGGGGGTTGCTGGCAGTCCGTAGCTGCCAAGTTGTACCTGGCTGGACCAAAAATATGGCGGAGCCCCACGCCATTTTTTTTTTTTACGTCTACCAATAAAATGACAAGGAGCTTTGCCTTATTTTTGGATGCCAGCCAGGTACAACTTGGCAGTTGGGGGGCTGCAATCCCCATCGTAGAGAGACCCAAATGTTGTGGCCCCCCACACTGCAAATTGCAACTCACAGCCACCCCAGAAAATAGCACATTAGAGGTGCCATTTTCTGGTGCTGTACCCCAACTCTTCCAGTTGCCCTTGTGCTGGTGGCACACAGGAGCACTCCATACGTGACATGGTGTCCGCTAACAAGTTGAATGGAAAATTAGCTCCAATTATTAGCGGACACTATGTCGCGTATGGAGAGCCCCTGTGTGCCTAAACATTGGAGCTCCCCCACAAGTGACCCCATTTTGGAAACTACACCCCCCAAGGAACGTATCTAGATGCATAGTGAGCACTTGAACCCCCAAGTGGTTCACAAATTGATCCATAAAATTAAAAAAGTACTTTTTTTTTCCACAAAAAAATTATTTTTTCATTTTTACGGATCAATTTGTGAAGCACCTAGGGGTTCAAAGTGCTCACTATGCATCTAGATACGTTCCTTGGGGGGTCTAGTTTCCAAAATGGGGTCACTTGTGGGGGAGCTCTAATGTTTAGCCACACAGCGGCTCTCCATACGCAACATGGTGTCCGCTAACAATTCCAATTGAGCACTTTGAACCCCCAGGTGCTTCACAAATTGATCCAAAAAAATGAAAAAATAAATTTTTTGTGGAAACAAAGAACTTTTTCATTTTTACGGATCAATTTGTGAAGCACTTGGGGGTTCAAAGTGCTCACTATGCATCTAAATAAGTTCCTTGGGGGGTCTAGTTTCCAAAATGGGGTCACTTGTGGGGGAGCTCTAATGTTTAGGCACACAGGGGCTCTCCAAACGCGACATGGTGTCCGCTAACAATTTGAATAAAAATCAGCTCAAATTGTTAGCTGTAACCATGTTGTGTTTAGTGAGCCCCTGTGTGCCTAAACATTGGGGCTCCCCCACAAGTGACCACATTTTGGAAACTAGACCCCCCAGGGAACGTATCTAGATGCATAGTGAGCACTTTGAACCCCCAGGTGCTTCACAAATTCATCCATAAAAATGAAAAAGCACTTTTTTTTCCACAAAAATTTTCTTTTTTCATTATTATGCATCAATTTGTGAAGCACCTGGGGGTTAAAAATGCTTACTATGCATCTAGATACGTTCCTTTGGGGGTCTAGTTTCCAAAATGGGGTCACTTGTGGGGGAGCTCCAATGTGGAGACGCACAGGGGCTCTCCAAACGTGACATGGTGTCCGCTAACAATTTGAATGCAAAATGAGCTCAAACTGTAAGCGGACACCATGTTGCATTTGGAGAGCCCCTGTGCGTCTCCACATTGGAGCTCCCCCACAAGTGACCCCATTTTGTAAACTAGACCCCCAAGGGAACGTATCTAGATGCATAGTGAGAACTTTCAACCCCCAGGTGCTTCACAAATTAATCTGTAAAAATAAAAAAGTACTTTTTTTCCGCAAAAATCTTTTTTTATCATTAATTTGTGAAGCACCTGGGGGATCAATATGCTCAGTACCCATCTAGATATGTTCCCTGGGGGGTCTAGTTTCCAAAATGGGGTCACTTGTGGGGGAGCTCCAGTGTTTAGGCACACAGGGGCTCTCCAAACGCGACATGGTGTCCGCTCACAATTTGAATAAAAATCAGCTCAAATTGTTAGCTGTCACCATGTCACGTTTGGAGAGCCCCTATGTGCCTAAACATTGGAGCTCCCCTACAAGTGACCCCATTTTGGAAACTAGACCCCCAGGGAACTTACTTAGATGGGTGGTGAGCATTTTGAACATCCCAGTGCTTCACAAATTAATCTTTAAAAATGGAAAAAGAAAATTTTAGTGGAAATAGAAGTACTTTTTCATTGTTACGGATGAATTTGTGAAGCACCTGGGGGGTCAAAGTGCTCACTATGCATCTAAATAAGTTCCTTGGGGGGTCTAGTTTCCAAAATGTGGTCACTTGTGGGGGAGCTCCAATGTTTAGGCACACAGGGGCTCTCCAAACGCAACATGGTGACAGCTAACAATTTGAGCTGATTTTTATTCAAATTGTGAGCGGACACCATGTCGCGTTTGGAGAGCCCCTGTGTGCCTAAACATTGGAGCTCCCCCACAAGTGACCCCATTTTGGAAACTAGACCCCCAAAGGAACGTATCTAGATGCATAGTGAGCACTTTCAACCACCAGGTGCTTCACAAATTGATCCATAATAATGAAAAAAGAAAATTTTTGTGGAAAAAAAAGTGCTTTTTCATTTTTATGGATGAATTTGTGAAGCACCTGGGGGTTCAAAGTGTTCACTATGCATCTAGATACGTTCCTTGGGGGGTCTAGTTTCCAAAATGGGGTCACTTGTGGGGGAGCCCCAATGTTTAGGCACACAGGGGCTCACTAAACACAACATGGTTACAGCTAACAATTTGAGCTGATTTTTATTCAAATTGTTAGCGGACACCATGTCGCGTTTGGAGAGCCCCTGTGTGCCTAAACATTGGAGCTTCCCCACAAGTGACCCCATTTTGGAAACTAGACCCCCCAGGGAACATATCTAGATGGGTAGTGATCATATTGAACCCCCAGGTGCTTTACAAATTGATCTGTGAAAATGAAATAGTACTTTTTTTTTCACAAAAATTTTCTTTTAGCCTAAATTTTTTCATTTTCACATGGCAACAGCATAAAATTCATCCTAAAATTTGTTGGGCAATTTCTCCTGAGTACACCGATACCTCATATGTGATCATAAACCACTGTTTGGGCGCACGGCAGGGGTCAGAAGGGAAGGAGCGCAATTTCACTTTTTGAATGTAAAATTAGCTCCAAAAGTCAAATTGCGCTCCTTCACTTCTGGGCCCTGCCGTGCGCCCAAACAGTGGTTTATGACCACATATGAGGTATCGATGTACTCGGGAGAATTTGCACAACACATTTTAAGATCCATTTTATCCTGTTGCCCATGTGAAAATGAAAAAATTGAGGCTAAAAGTACATTTTTGATAAAAGAATTAAAATATCCATTTTTTGTTTCCACTTTGCTTTAGTTCCTGTGAAGCACCTGAAGGGTTAATAATCTTCTTGAATGTAGTTTTGAGTAGTTTGAGGGGTGCAGTTTTTGGAATGGTGTCACTTTTGGGTGTTTTCTGTCATGTACACCCCTCAAAAGGACTTCAAATGTGATGTGGTCACTAAAAAAAATGGTTTTGTAAATTTTGGTTGAAAAATGAAAAATTGCTCATGAACTTTGAACCCTTATAACGTCCTAACAAAAAATTATTTTTTTTCCAAAATTGTGCTGATGTGAAGTAGACATGTGGGAAATATTATTTAATAACTTTTTTCTGTCACATATCTATCTTGTTTATCAGAAATAAAAATTTAAAATGTGAAAATTGTGAAATTTTCAAACTTTTTGCCATATTTTTGATTTTTTCACAAATAAACGCAAAAATTATCGACTTAAATTTAATACTAGCATGAAGCCCAATATGTCACGAAAAAACAATCTCAGAATCGCTAGGATCGGTTGAAGCGTTCCCGAGTTATAACCTCATAAAGGGACACTAGTCAGAATTGCAAAAAAGGCCAAGGTCTTTAGGGTCAAAATAGGCTGGGTCCTGAAGGGGTTAAGGACACACAGACAGGGATTGTCTTAATTGTAAGTTGAGATAAATAAATAGTTTTAAAGAAAATTGAATTCATGGCAACCCTGTAAATATTAAAAAATACTTGGATTCTCATTTATTTGGTTTTGAGTGATGTCATGACTCACATTGTACCATCGGAGAACCGTCCAGTTCTTCTCACAGATCTGTCTGGCACTACATGGCCAACATACTCGTTGGCTCTTTTAGCATTTTTACCCCATATTGAGGTTTCTGCACTGAATAAAGATACCAGAAGTGCTGAAGTACATTGTTTGAATGGTGAGCACTAGATGGAGCTATCCATTGGATCGTAAAGGAGAATGGTGGGATAGGTGTGCAGTAAGGTGTGTTCTTTTCCCCCTATGTTTATTATGCTCATGGTTTTGAGAGATTCCTGAGCATATTAAGGAATAATTGATTTGCATAAAATAATTTTAATGCAAGTAAAATTAACTTTCCAACTTCAAGCAAAGTCATGCATTCAAATTTCAGCAGATTTTGCTCATTACTACTTACAGTGTCCTATAAACATGAAGATATTATCTCTGCCATGTCCTTACAAGCTGAAAAAACCTGTGTCTTCAGAACACCATAATAAAATGAAGCAATATAAAATGGATTTAAGTGTTAAGTGTTCCACTATGCCTAAAATATTATAAAACAAGCACTTAAATATGTAATCATACTGTAAGAATATGTTATACAATCCAGAATCTGAGATGTAATTATGAGCCCAAACTTCATATTCCCATTCTGAATATTTCATATATTGCCACAATCCATAATATTTCCTAATTTCAGTCCCCAGTATGCAGTTGGCAGGATCTACTAAATAATAAATAACACATAAAAGATAATAAGAATTGTCCTCATCCAGATATATATGTAACTGATGATTTCTCTCGATCCACTAGTCTGTGCTATTGCTTAAGTTTTGAGGCTGTGCCGAATTTCCTAAAGGTTTCATGTACTTCATTATACTTGACTTCACGCGCTATACCGATATTATATTTATTTATGTACTTATTTATTTATTTGTTCAACATGTACTTTTTTTAATTGGATTGTAACAAAGTAACAATCAGATTGCTTGTTAGATACAGTTGATGCGTTGACGTTGACTAGAAATTGGTGCTAAATTATCAATTTCCACATTTCACCCTTTTAACAGTCACCTACTCACACACAGAGTATGCAGACAATTATACCTACCGTGTGATTATTCTTATTTTTTCATTAGAAATGTACGCTTTAGTGTACATGACAGATGTGTGATTATGGGAATAATTATTGCATTTTACATAAACTAAGAAAAACAAGTGATTAATTTATTTTTCAACTGTTTCAGGACACTTTCTACCTTATGTTCCTAATGCGGAGCAGCAAGTAGCGTGGAATTCATTAAATATTACATTAAACATAGATTTTTCCTAATGATACATGTTGTAAAACTTCTCGTTGCTATGCCAAAATTTCATTTTAATAGAGGTTTAGCTGCACTTCAAAGCTTAGGTTTAATAATTAATTCAAATGTAAGATAAAATGAAAGGAGAGGGGATGATAAATATATTTGCTTTAGAAAAGGTCATTACCTCAAGGCTGGATGAATGTAAAACTGTCATTTTAGAGACATCTGGATAAGTTACTAAGTAGAGTAGAATTTAACGGGTGTGTCAATCAAGGATGGAGCGTCCTGGGAGATGGAATGACCTTTGTTCTATTCAGCGATATCCATGAATCTCAGTGCATAGCTTCAGCTCCTGCAAGAGACAGGTGCACCCTGGTGATTACCTATTCACTAACTGGCACGGAAAATCAATTCCTGCCATGTCTCTATACAGGTGCCTTGCTGGTGGATTTGAAGTAGGAAAAAGTTTATTGTCAAAATACTTTAGCTTGGAGGCTTATAGAATATCTCCCCTAATGTTTCGAAAACCAATTCAAGATCTCATCGACTCTGCAAGAAACTTTTTTCCAATGCCAAATAGAAGAAACACCTAAGTAGGAGTCAGCCTGCAGGCAGCTCGTCCGAGGCAATCCAAAGACTCCACTTGTTCTAATATTCAATGCTGTTCTTTATATTTTATCACTAAATTGTTACAGTGACCTATAAAACGATAATGTTTTCAAAGTACAACATTTCTTTAATGATAAAAAGATAATATATGTTCTGTTAAAAAAAAAAATATCCAGCATCTAAGGCTATGTTTACATGCAGCATTTATTTTATGCATTATTTGCTGCTCTCATGACAGTAAAACTATGGCATTCAAAACACCTATTTTTAAGCATTTTAACGTACTTTGTTCAGACATTTTCATAGCATTTTTGTTGTTTTTTGCAGCTTTTTTTGGGTGAGGATTAGCCTAAGGCTGGAAATACACTGTCCGAGTGACATGCGAGTTACTCACACGAGTCTCGGATCATTCACCTGGCACGACCCCTGCCTCTCTGGATGGGATACAGTAAGCGGTATGTATTTTTATCTAGCTCCACGCTCCCGTCTAGAGAGGGGAAGGCCATCACAGGTGAATGATCCAAGACTCTTGCGAGTAACTCGCATGTCACTCGGACAATGTCTTTCCAGCCTAAGTTCACATGTCCAGTAATAATCCATTAGAAAGGATCAAGCAGCAATAATATCGCAACAGAGTTGTGCAGTCACAACATTTTAGTCCGTTTTGAAAAAAATGATTTTTGCAGGATCCATTTTTTTAACATGGGAGTCTATGAAAAACTGATCCTTTACCTGATTGCTATTTAGCCATCCATTTTTCTTTCATTTGTAAAGGATCTGTTTTTTGCTTACTGGATCATTTTAAATGGAAGCTAAATAGTAATCAGTTAATGGATCCATGTCCATAGACTCCTATGTTAAAAAAACGGATCCGTTAGAAATCAATGTTTTCAAAAAGGACAAAAAGTTTGGTTTGCACATCTTTGCAAACAAATTATTGCCGAATCTGTTCAAATGGATAATTACACAACATGTGATCCTTGCCCTAGATGTGTGCTTTGTCTGCAGTACATGTTTAGTAAAGTTTGTATCATTCAATATAAACATTTCAACAAAGCTAGGAAAAATGCTGCTGTGCTTTTTGCCGCATAGTTTTACTTTTTCATTGCTCTCAAAGGGTGAAAGAAATGCAGTAAAAGAGTTACAAAAATGCTCAAATATTTGACCTGCTGCAGATTTCCAATCCAGGCAAAAAAAAGCAAGTGCATGAAATATTTGAAATCTCATGGCTGTCACGCTTTCGGGGGGATGGCGCCCTAGAGTGGACCCACTGGGCTGTGGTACCGTACTCCCCTGGGTGAGCTGGACCTAGTTTACCCAACCCCTATACAGGGATTGTTAGGGGCAAGCCCAGGGGGTCTAAATACCATGGCTGCTAGATCCAGGGGGGCGGCTCGTAAGGTTAGCCTATTCTACGGCACAGCTAAGGATTCTGGGTAATGGTACACGGCTAGGCGAACAGGAATGGTGCTACCAGGGAAGAGCACAGCTAGGGTTCCAGGTAACAGGGTACAAGGAAGGCCTGACCAAAAGTCAGCAAGGGAGAGCAGCTATTGGTCAAGGGGAGTGTCAGGTTGGAATGTACCGGCCCCTAGAGTCACAGGGGAGGAGTGCACCTAGTGCACCACTGATTGGTCACATGAATACGACCATTGCAATGTGCTCATGTGTGAGCCCGGTGGTCAGCTGACAGGAAGGGAACCCAACGACAGCTCTGAGACACAGTATGCCTGGACGCCGGATGCCCGGTCAGCAGAGGAGCAGAGGATGCCGACTCAGGAGAGTTGAGCTGGGGAGCGGTGCCAGGGGACCTAACAATGGCTTTTCATCGAACTGTAAAAAGCAGATTTTAAATTGCAAAAAGAATACTGAAAATAATGCCACAAAAACACATTATGAGAACATAGTCTAAAACTAACAACATATAAAATAAACTTCCCCTGCAAAAAAGAAAAATGTAACTCACTTGTTTTAATCCATATATTTAAAGTTTTCCCACAATCAAAGTTCATTTTAATCAATAGATCTTGAAATTATAATAATTTCCACAATAGGGGGTGTTTAAGAATAATGTTCCTGTGCTGAAATAATCTTATATATGTGTCCATGCTATGTACTATGTAACGGCTGTGTCTGACCGTACAGGGACATGGTCTGATCATACCACATCTCCTGTGCTGAGATAATCTTATATATGTGTCCCTGCTATGTACTGTGTAATGGCTGTGTCTGACCTTACAGGGACATGGTCTGATCATACCACATCTCCTGTGCTGAGATAATGTTATGTATGTGTCCCTGCTATGTACTGTGTAATGGCTGTGTCTGACCGTATAGGGACATGGTCTGATCACACCACATCTCCTGTGCTAAGATAATGTTATGTATGTGTCCCTGCTATGTACTGTGTAATGGCCATGTCTGACCATACAGGGACATAGTCTAATCATGCCACATCTCCTCTGCTGAGATAATGTTATATACTGTATGTATCCCTGCTGTCTAATGGCCATGTCTGACTGTACAAGGATATTGTCTGATCATAATACAGCTCCTGGCAGGGGAGGAAGTAAAAAAGTATACAGAAATTGCATGTGATCATAGAAGATTCTTGATTTTTGTGATGTAAAACATTTCCCTGCCCATCTTTCAAAAATGTTTTACCTCAAAGAATAAATGATTTGTGTAATGTACATTTACTTTTTTACTTCCTCCCCTGCCCAGAAGCTGTGATATGAACAGACCTTGACCCTGTATGGTTTTACCAGCGCAGACCAGATCCTGCTAAGGCACTAGTGTGCCAGCATCCAAACACACAGACTGTGAAAGCTCCTTCCTATATGGGCAACCATACAGCCTGAGTGACCAGTATTGTGCAACTATAGGCACCACTTCCCTTACATCACCACTACATTGCGACCATCTGGGAAGTCCAAGGAGGGACCCAGTAGACGCCTTACACAAGTCAGATACAGGATCCTCTGAACTTTGGAGGCTTGATTCTGCCATGCAAGACCACACTGCAACCTGTTCCTCTCTCACTTCCCAAACTGGTTATATTTGTAATATGATATATCACAAAAGCATATCCAAGGGATATAACCATTCCACCAAAGATGCATGTGCCAACAGCGACATTGTTTTCCTGGCCTAAGGCTCTTTTCACACCAGTGGTTTTTGCTGATGTGCAGCAGATCCGGCAGGTGGCTCCGCATCTGCCGGATCTGCTGCCTGACGGCTGACTTACGGCCCGGATCCGGCAAGCCCCATGCATTGTCTATGGGGCTTGCGGTCCAGTGCGGCAAGTGTGGTTACGCCGAATGTGGCAGATCCGGCACTTGCGACTGCAAAAAAAAAACATTTTTTTCGTTGTCGCGAGTGCCGGATCTGGGCGATCCTGCGTAACTGCACCTGCTCACCGTACCACAAGCCCCATAGACAATGCATGGAGCTTGCCGGATCCGGGCCCCAAGTCAGCCATTAGGCAGCAAATTCGGCAGATGTGTTGCCACCTGCCGGATCTGCCGCACATCTGCGAAAACCGCTGATGTGAAAGGGCCCTAACTTTGGTGAAACGCATTTGATACACCAATTCTGTCACTTTTCTTGTCTCTCCCCAATTGCCCTGGTACATTGACAATTAGGGTAATAGTTAATGTGGTTTGTGTCAGCTGTGAGTTGGTAGCTGACATCAAGTGCAGAGGTTATTAATGCAGAGGAATCTACCAGAAATCTCCTATTACTAACCTGGCAAGTGAATGGTAAAAACTAATATACACCTTGATCAGGACCATAGAGCAAGGGTGGTGGCCCAGACATCATCACCTTCAAAGATAATTCTGGGAACAAAGCTAGCCAGGGACCCCAATCTAAAGGTCAGACTAATTCCCCTGATCACCTTTTTGCCCATTGTACCATCTTGATTCCTTACCCCATTTACCGTTATACCACCCCATGGCATTAATAAGCATCAAATAACCATGGATCTTCCCATACTGATAATACAAGCCCTTAGCTGTTGGCTTTACCTTGGCTGGATATCAACATAGGGAGGAACCCATGCCATTTTTTCAAAATAAAACTTAAATGATTTAAAAAAAAAAATGCATCTATTTTTGATAAACAGCCAAGGTAAAGTAGACTGCTGGGGGTTGCAGCCTATAGCTGTCTGTTTTACACACACTTATTATCAAAAAAAGGTGGGAGCCCATGTCATTTTTTAAATTATTTATTTTGATACTAACTGCAACTGATGCAGGATATAAAGAAGAATGGTGCCAATATCATCCAATTCAAAGCAAATGTAGCATATAGTACATTGTTTACTTTGAATTGGATTTTTTGGCAGCAGCCTGAATTTAATAACACTCTTCCTACCACTCTTCCTGATTATCTGTATAATCAACTTGTCATGGTGCCTGTGGTTTTTGCGGTGGCTGCCTCTAACACTTTCATTTGGTTGTGGGTCGCAACCATACAAGGTGAGCACCATATCTCTTCTCTGGTAATACTTCCTCTACTTAGATAAGACCCTATTGTGCTATTCTTTTCCACAGTTTATTGCTGTTAAGTGCAACTGATCACAGACACTGGCACAGATGGTGACTAGCAGGCAGTGTGTATAGCATTCTGACATCAATCAATCCCTCATGTAGTTTAATAAGAGGGCCAGAAAGAGTCTGACTGCTGTCTTATCATTGAAGAAACATAGTATGTAAAATTATAATGCTCTTAACTCCATTTTGCTTCCTTTTGCAGCCTACTAGGACTTACTATGACCATTTTACAGCCATTTTTCAACACAGAAATTTAGGTCTTCATTAACATGTAAGGGGTTTGTTGTCCGGGGTCAAGTTCGAGTCAAGTCCAGTTCCCAAAGCAAACGTTTTTTTAATAAGTCTGTCCAAAGCCAGTGATAGCTAAAGATCCATGGGTACGCTCAACTCTACCCTCAACACCTTTTGCTGCTTGTAACTCAAAAGTATTTTTTTAATCCTCTCTTCTCTCTACCTTTGACTCTCAGCAAAACTGTTAAAGCATGCTCTCAATACAAGACTACTGAAATCTCTTCCTTAGTGGCTTCCCATTAAGCACTCTAGAATTCCTCTAATTTAGTTTTTAACTCTGCAAAATTAATCCACCTCTCCTTACATTGCTTTTCCTCCTATTCGTTCTGCCAATCCATCTAATAGCTGATAAATGGTCTGGAAATTTAGTTCAAAACCCTAATAATGACTTACAATGCTGTCCACATTCTGTCTTTTTCATAAATCTCTGAACTAATTTCATGTTACCTCCCCACACTAAATCATCAGTCCTCAAAAGACCACTTTCTTTGCTATCCTTCAATACACTCCATCTTTTATTTACTTTATTGTCTTTCTCCATTGCTTCTTCTTATTGTTGAACCTGAAACCCCAAAAAAACCTTTCCCAAATATTGAGGCCTTTAGACCCAACCTGCAAACCCATTTCTTTAAGAACGTCTACAACCCTGAATAACGATGATGCCACCACACATCCACAGTTTTCAAATTAAAGCTTGCCAATTTTGCCACATTTTCCTTCAAATTTGATTTGACATCAATTGATTTGCTGCAAGTTGCAAGTATTCCATGGCCTTCAATTGCTCTTAATAGATGTGTCTAACATTCTCCTAGAACTATATCCACCTTTTTTAAGCTCTTTAACATGAACATGCGGGAGACACATTCAATTGAATATTAATAAAATTCAATAGTGATTTTCACACCTTGGCTGATTTGACTATGTGAACCATATTTGTGTTCATGTGATCCTCATGGAGACAAGTCTGTTTTTTTACCACCTGCACAGCTAAAACATGTTTAGTACATCTGTGTGACACATACCGTAAAAAAAGCATGATACTGAAATGTATTATTTTTTATGTGTAAAAGATGTGCAAATATGGATAAAAGATAAATAAATGATAGAATAGATATATAGATTTCACAGATATTAGTAAAATACTTAAAGAATTTAGTAATTTTTGATAACCAACCAAGGTAAAGCAAACAGCTGTGGGATTGTAATACTTGGCTAGAAAGGTCCATGGTTATTTAGCCCTTCCCAGCCTAAATATATCAGCCCGCAGATACCCCAGAATCACATCACATTAGATGCGCTAATCCTGGCACTTTGCCCTGGCTCTTCTTGATTTCCCTGGTCTGGTGGAAATTGAGGGAATGGTTTATGGGGTTGATGTTGGCTGTAAATTGTCAGCTGGCATCAAGCCCTTGTGTTAGTAAAGGAGAGCTGGTAATGGTTTAAGGAGTTGATGTCAGCTGTTAATTCTATCTAATTATCTATAATTAATCTATCATCATTAATCAATCTTTGCACATCTTTTACAAATAAAACTCCATTCATTTCAGTAACATGCATTTTTTACGTGTCACATTAATGTCATATGGACATCACACATGTACGCATGGATAGCACATAGATAACACATGGATGACCACATGAATGGTAAAAGCGGAACACGCCAGATGTCTTTTTTTCAATCGACATGTGAAGGGGGCTTTAGCAATGTCAATCACACTATCTGTGCAGTTTATTCAGCTTTCTATGCATTTCTTTCCCAAACTCTGTAGATAAGCTGTGAGATCACTCCCATGTTTATTCCACCTGTCATTTTAGCATGTTTAGTTTTACTTCTTTTGTTGTTTGAGATATTATTATTATTATTATTATTATTATATTGTAAAACACTTTTGTCATGTACAGACCCCTGGAATTAAGGGTGACAATATAAATAATTATAATAATTATAATACATATGGAATATGAACTTTGTGGAAGATCATGCAATGTATGTGGGAATTTTCAAGTTTGAATGGTATGCCAGTTTAACCAGTAACTATCATTTAAAATGTTTATAAAAATTATAACCCATTACATCTTCTACATAAAGGTATGGTGTATCGAAGCCCCCGTCACACATAGTGAGATCGCTAGCGAGATTGCTGTTACGTCACAGGTTTTGTGATGTAACAGCGGCCTGACCAGCAATCTCGCCATGTTTGACATTTAGCAGTGACGGGGCCCCGCTGTGACATCACCGATCGTCTCGGAATGGCCTGGACCATTTTTTGATCGTCGGGTTCCTGCTGGGCAGCATGCATTGGTGTGTTTGATACCTTAACAATGACCTCGTTGGTGACGCAGAACTCAGCCACGTAAGCCTGAGTCGTCAGACTAGCTGCTCTGTGACAGGGTCCCAACCACTGCTGAGGTCGTTTTACAGGTTGCTGTATCGTTGCTGCATTGTTCAGTAGGTCTGACTGTTTGACATCTCACCAGCGACCACGTAGCGACATTCCAGCGATTTTTACCAGGTCGTATCATTGGAACGTCGCCAAGTGTAACGGGACCCTAAGACCCATTTAGATCACTCAAAAGAAGGCTCAGAAGTGCAAAGATAAATACGCATAAATGATAAGCTTCTCTATGAGAATGTGCTTAGAGCAGTATTCATACAGGATCTGGGTGCATTTGTTTGCTGATCTACTCATTTCTGAACAGTTTTTTGAGTGATCATGGGTGTCAATGTGTACAAAAGCCAACTAATTTGAAGAATGTGTAGCTGGTTATTATAACATATAAAAATTGAAATTATAGTTATAACTTTTTTTTTACTACAATATTTTTTGGGTACCGTATATACTCGTGTATAAGCCGACGCGTGTATAAGCCGACCCCCCTACTTTTGCCCCCAAAATCTGGGAAAACCTATTGACTCGTGTATAAGCCGAGGGTGGACCCCAGCACAGGTATACAGCCCCCAGCAGTGTGGTATACAGCAGCCTCCCCAGTGGTATATACAGGCCCCAGCAGTGTTTCAGCAGCCTCCCCAGTGGTATATACAGCTGCAGCCCCAGTGGTAGTATACAGCAGCCCCAGTGGTAGTATACAGCAGCCCAGTGGTAGTATACAGCAGCCCCAGAGCTATAAACAGCCCCAGTGGTAGTATACAGCAGCCCAGTAGTAGTATACAGCAGCCCCAGTGGTAGTATACAGAAGCCCCAGAGGTATAAACAGCCCTAGTGGTAGTATACAGCAGCCCCAGTGGTAGTATACAGCAGCCCCAGTGGTAGTATACAGCAGCCCCAGTGGTAGTATACAGCAGCCCCAGAGGTATAAACAGCCCCAGCGGTAGTATACAGCAGCCCAAGAGGTATATACAGCAGCCCCAGTGGTAGTATACAGCAGCCCCAGTGGTAGTATACAGCAGCCCCAGAGGTACAGTGCCTACAAGTAGTATTCAACCCTTTGCAGATTTAGCTGGTTTGATAAGATGCCAATAAGTTAGAGCCTTCAAACTGCAAACGAGAGTAGGATTTATTAACAGAAGCATAAATCTTACAAACCAAAAAGTTATGTTGCTCAGTTGAATTTTTATAAATTTTAAACATAAAAGTGTGGGTCAATTATTATTCAAACCCTAGGTTTAATATTTTGTGGAATAACCCTTGTTTGCAATTACAGCTAATAATCGTCTTTAATAAGACCTGATCAGGCCGGTACAGGTCTCTGGAGTTTTCTTGGCCCACTCCTCCATGCAGATCTTCTCCAAGTTATCTAGGTTCTTTGGGTGTCTCATGTGGACTTTAATCTTGAGCTCCTTCCACAAGTTTTCAATTGGGTTAAGGTCAGGAGACTTACTAGGCCACTCCAACACCTTGATTTTTTCCCTCTTGAACCAGGCCTTGGTTTTCTTGGCTGTGTGCTTTGGGTCGTTGTCTTGTTGGAAAATGAAATTACGGTCCATCTTAAGATCCTTGATGGAGGAGCGGAGGTTCTTGGCCAAAATCTCCAGGTAGGCCGTGCTATCCATCTTCCCATGGATGCGGACCAGATGGCCAGGCCCCTTGGCTGAGAAACAGCCCCACAGCATGATGCTGCGACCACCATGCTTGACTGTAGGGATGGTATTCTTGGGGTCGTATGCAGTGCCATCCAGTCTCCAAACGTCACATGTGTGGTTGGCACCAAAGATCTCAATCTTGGTCTCATCAGACCATAGAACCTTGAACCAGTCTGTCTCAGAGTCCTCCAAGTGATCATGAGCAAACTGTAGATGAGCCTTGACATGACGCTTTGAAAGTAAAGGAAACTTACGGGCTCGTCTGGAACGGAGACCATTGCGGTGAAGTACGTTACTTATGGTATTGACTGAAACCAATGTCCCCACTGCCATGAGATCTTCCCGGAGCTCCTTCCTTGTTGTCCTTGGGTTAGCCTTGACTCTTAGGACAAGCCTGGCCTCGGCACGGGAGGAAACTTTCATAGGCTGTCCAGGCCGTGGAAGGCTAACAGTAATTCCATAAGCCTTCCACTTACGGATGATGCTCCCAACAGTGGAGACAGGTAGCCCCAACTCTTTGGAAAGGGTTTTGTACCCCTTGCCAGCCTTGTGACCCTCCACGATCTTGTCTCTGATGACCTTGGAATGCTCCTTTGTCTTTCCCATGTTGACCATGTATGAGTGCTGTTCACAAGTTTGGGGAGGGTCTTAAATAGTCAGAAAAGGCTGGCAAAAGAGATCATTAATCCACACATGTGAAGCTCATTGTTATTTGTGCCTGAACTACTTCTTAATACTTTAGGGGGACAAAGCAGAATTCTGGTGGTTTGAGGGGTTGAATAATAAATGACCCTCTGAATTAACTTTTAATGCTTTAAAAAAAAAAAAAAAAAAAATTTAAAAATCTTTTTGGCTGCAGTGCATTTCCCACTTCCAGGCTGATCTACAGTCCAAATGTCACAATGCCAAGTTAATTCCGCATGTGTCAACCAGCTAAATCTGCAGGGGGTTGAATACTACTTGTAGGCTCTGTATATACAACCCCAGTGGTAGTATACAGCAGCCCCAGAGGTATATACAGCAGCCCCAGTGGTAGTATACAGCAGCCCCAGTGGTAGTATACAGCAGCCCCAGAGGTATATACAGCTCCAGTGGTAGTATACAGCAGCTCCAGTGGTAGTATACAGCAGCCCCAGTGGTAGTATACAGCAGCCCCAGAGGTATATACAGCCCCAGTGGTAGTATACAGCAGCCCCAGAGGTATATACAGCAGCCACAGTGGTAGTATACAGCAGCCCCAGTGGTAGTATACAGCAGCCCCAGAGGTATATACAGCCCCAGTCGTAGTATACAGCAGCCCCAGAGGTATATACAGCCCCAGTGGTAGTATACAGCTGTCCGCCACCCCCATCAGTATACAGGCCCCCCCATCAGGATCCAGGGCCCCCCCTCCTTGCTCCGCAAAACCTGCAAAGGAAAATCATTATACTTATCAATGTCCTGTCGCCGCTGGACCGCCGCTGCCATCGCGATCCCCGTCTTCTTCCAGCGTCTTCCGGTTTCCTGTGGTAGGCGCAGGCAATGAGGTCATTGCCTGCGACCACAGGAAGCCGGAAGAAGACGGGGATCGCGATGGCAGCGGTGGTCCGGCGGCGACAGGACAGTGATAAGTATAATGATTTTCCTTTGCAGGTTTTGCAGAGCAAGGTGGGGGGGCCCTAGATCCTGATGGGGGGGCCTGTATACTGATGGGGGTGGCGGGCGGCTGTATACTACCACTGGGTATATACTCGCGTATAAGCCGAGGGGGGACTTTTCAGCCCAATTTTTGGGCTGAAAAACTCGGCTTATACGCGAGTATATATGGTACTTTCAAAATGTAGGATATACTTATCACTATATGTAATAAAACTGATTAAATAAACTTCAGTTAAAAGTTTTTGAAAAAGGAGGTCACCATGGTTCTAAATGATAGAAAGAATCCTATGATCATAAATTAAATAAGGTATTGCCATTTTATGGTGGGTTTACACACAAAGATATCATTAACGATATCCTTAGAAAAGTCACGTGACAGACATCATACGAACGATATTTATTTATCATTCGTGCATTGTCACACACAAGGATATCGGTAACGATATCCATTTTGGCAGCGCGCCAGCATCAGAGGGAGATTTCTCCATCCGATGCTGAGCAATGGCGTTACAATAATGTGCCAGCACTGTGACAGCAGAACTGGCACATTATTGTATGTAAAAGTCACTAACAGACTTTTACTGTGAAGCCCCTGTGTGATTTCACATGTAAAGCAGCTGCAGCAGCCCTGTGCTACATGTCGGCACAGAGCTGCAGCAGCGGGTACAGGAACCCGGTATTTAAGGGGTTAATGTTATTGACCTACATGGCCCCAGAGAGTGGCCAAATTTCCCTGGAGCCATGTAGCCCAAAACATTCCCAGCGCAGTGGTTAAATAATGTATTTAGCAGACGTCGCACTATGTCGGCTCTGCTACATTCATTCACTAAAAACCGGCGCTTATTAAGCCGGTGTTTAAGGGTTTAATAATAGTGAGCTACATGGCCCCAGATATAACGATATTGTTCAAAAGGCTTCACACTGAACGATGTGGCACATAGTTCTGACGTTAATTGGACAACGAACAATAGATTTAAGGTTAGGATCTAAAATCTAGGGTGAACGATCTAACAATCTTTTCATCCTATATCGTTCATTTACACGCAAGGATGCACAAACGATATCTTTGGAACGATCACATATCTGTGACGTTTCAAGGATATCGTTCAGGATATCCTTGCGTGTAAACCCACCATTAGTAATTTTTGTAGTAAAATGCTACAAATACATAATGAATCATGCTCACATTATAATATACAGTATAATGAAAACTAGTGAGCAGGAGAGCCTGAGAGACTTAAATAGCCTCAAAATAATAATCTTGTACAATATTGGAGAAGTTAATCATACATAATTAATACTGACAGCACTGGTGATTAATTATTTTATTTATTTCTAGGTAAACATTCACTAAATAGTGCAACAAATTATCCTTTATTTCATAGCAGAAATGAAAAAGCTTTAAAATATCAACACTTTAACTTCTCATTCACATATCTAACATTGGTTTAGTTGACTTATATAACAGCACTGGCATATCATGGAGTTCAACACCAAATCTAAAATGAGTCAAAGGCTGGTGCAAAGTTCCGCTATCTTAATTCTCTTTAAGTAATGTAATAAGTTATAAAGCTGATGCACTGTGAGTCAAGATAACCTATACTATGGCAGCCGCAATCATAAAATGAGCTATGTGTTACAAACATACACACACATATATGTATATACTGTATATATATGTGTGTCTGTGTTTGTGTTTTTCTGACATGAAATCAGAATGGTCCTTTCCTGTTTAAAGTCAATTAGGGTTACCATAATTATTAATATTTGTCAATAACGAGAGAGAGCTTATGTTTTAAGGTGTTTTTATTACTTTCTGAAAAGGCACAAATTTGCATACATTTTATTTGTGTTTGTTGCCTTTGCCTAAAACTGTTTGATTTGGTCAAACATTTTGCATATCCTTCGACAAGCTTCTCACAATAGTTGGTAGGAATTTGGGCCCATTCACCATGACAGAACTGGTGTAACTGAGCCATGTTTGTAGGTTACCTTGATCGCACCTGTCTTTTTAGTTTTGCTCATTAACTTTCAATAGGATTGAGATCAGAGCTTTGTGATGGCCACTGCAAAACATTTACTTTGTTATCCTTAAGTCACTTTGCAACAAGTTTTGCAGTAGGCTTTGGATCATTGTTCATTTGGAAGACCCATCTCCATCCAAATTTTAACTTCCTGGCTGATGTCTTGAGATGTTGCTTCAGTATTGCTACATAATCTTCTTTCCTCATGATGCCATCTATTTTATGAAGTGCACCAGTCTCTCCTGCAGAGAATCCACACAACAATATGATGTTGCCACCCCCATTTAACAGTTGAAATGGTTTTCTTAGGCTTCCAAACTTCTCCCTTTTTCCTTCAAATGTAACAATGGTAATTATGGCCAAACAGTTAAATTTTAGTTTCGTCAGACCTCAGGACATGTGTCAAAAAAATTAGGACATTGTTACTGTGTGCATTTGCAAAAATTCATCTGACTTTTTTTGTTTCTTTTGGAGTAATGGTGTCTTCCTTTCAGAGTGTTCTTTCAGCCCATGGTGCTATAGTACTTGTTTCACTGTGGATAATGACACAACCTTTCCGGCTTCCCCCATCATCTTCACCATTTCTTTTGCTTTTGTTCTTGGGTTGATATGCACATGTCGAAAAAATGCACGATTATCTCTGGGACCCAGAACCCATCTCCTTCCTGAGTGGTATGATGACTGGATATTTTTATCTTGCTTGTAATTGCATATAATTGTTTGTACAGATGAATGAGGCACCTTCAGGTATCTACAAATTGCACCCAAGGATGAACCAGACTTTCCCATGATACTACACACAGAAGCAGTATGTTTCAGGTGTGTGTTAAAATATATCAAAAGATGTGTCTCTAATTAGCTCAAATGTTGCCAATAAACTTATCAGAAGCCTCCCGATGCATGACATCATCATATAAGCTGTCCCAAATTGTTTAAAGGCATAGTAATCTTACTATATGTAAACTTGTGAGTTTGCAGAAAGTAATACAAATGCCTTAAAGCATTCTCTCTCTGATTATTGTAGCATTTGGAAAATATATTAATAATTATGGTAATCCTAATTGACCTAAAACAAGAAAGGTTTATTCTGATTTAATGCAGATAGTGAGAAAAACATAAGCATGTGTCTTTTTATATAGTGTATGTAAACTTCTGCTTTCAACTGTACATACATAAGATAAAGATACCATAACATTTTTTACACCTCCCAAAACATGTAATGATGTACCACAAGTAGCTTGGAATGTAATATGAAAATTTTTGTGAAAGCTAATAAATGTGAATAGTTATAAAGTTACCAACTATTTTTTTCCAAACATTCTTTAAAATGTTAATCTACCAATGTGTTGGTATAACAGACACTTGAAGTTTTTAGTAGATGAATAAGCTATGTGGTAACTGTGAATCCTTGTATTTCATGGCCTGGGAAGTAAGGAGGACAGAAGGCTATCAATGAACATCTGTTTGACTAGCTGAACAGGGAATTTTCATTCCCAGCAACACCTGTGTGTCATGACTTAAGGGGACCAGGTGAAATGTTACAGTATGTCATGGTGGTTTCATATGATGAAATATGTTTTCTGCAAACCAGGATAAATTATTATTAGCAGAATATTTACCACAATTGGAAGTGTTCCAAAAGATTCTTGTTAAATACATGTTTAAAATGTGTAGCAATTAATATGTCATAATTGGACATTTTTATGAGCGATACGAAACAGGAAGAAATATAGTTCTGTTTTACAATAGTAGAATTGCATTTAATGGAAAACTAAAAAATCGATAACTAAACATAAGCATGTGTAGATTACATAAATTACTTGTACAATTTTCCTGCATACAAAAATACTGTAAGCAATAATTTCTTGTGACGATAAACTAATAGGAACATTCTATGCACGGGAAAAGTTTTGTTAGGCTGGTTTCATATTTGCGTTCGGAACGCATACGTCTGGTGCGCAGATTCAAACGCATGCCCGAATGCATGCATCCTGATGTCAACTGATGTTGATTACACTGGGGAACACAATTTTTTAGGAGTTAGGCCAGACAACTGTTCTTAATTAATTTTTGGATGCTGAATCCAGAAATGATCTCAGTTTTTCTCTATCACGTCAAGTTTTTGAACTATAGGATTTTTGTCTTCTCAAAAATATGTAAACTACTGTACCTAAAAAGTGTTTTTTTTCAAGATATTGATAATTATGACGTATTGGGAGCTGCACACACCTCTCACCACACTGTCTCAGTTGTGACTACTCTTACAAGTTGCCACGTAGCTCTATATGAGTCGAATTGTAATCAGATAACAAGTCTTATTACAGATATCAGTGCAATTGTGCATCTCTGGCAGGTAAGTTGTGGAGGAAAAACTTGACGTGCTAGAAAAAAACTGACTACATTTTTGGAATCAGCATGCCAATTTTAGTATAAATCAGCTCAAAAACCTAACTCAACAGAAATTTTTTTTCAAATTGTTCCCCAGTGTTTTCAGCAAGCGTTGACAGTGAAATCGCCATAGGAATCCGTTATAAAGTGGGTCTCCATAGGAAATAATGATGTGCGGTCCGGAGAGAGGGAGAGAGAGACAGAGAGAGAAAGAAAGAAGAAATAAACAATGCTGTGTTTGGCTGCAATGACTGCAGATGCCAGTGCGGTTCCATTGACCTGCATGCATTGTTTGTGTGCTTCAGGATACTTGCATAGGAAGCAAGCATCCTCAGACGCACAAAAAATAAAAAAATACAAGTTGCGTTCAGAGGGTACTAGAAAAAAAACACATGCAAATGCAAACACGCAGGCAAACGCAGCCAAACGCAGGTGCCATGCGTCCCAATGTTAAACATAGGAACACGATGCAAACGCAAATGTGAAACTGGCCTTACTGAGTATTTCAACTTAATGGATATAAGATAATATATGAAGAGACAGAGATCATATTTTTTCATTTCTATTACCTGTGTCATGGAGTTCTAATCAATTATTACTTAAAATCTATTCTAATAAAATATATATGGTAAAGTTTTTCAGGTATATTATTTTTTAGTAATCTAATGATATTGATCTTTTTCAGAACAGCTTGTAAACTTCAATAAACATGTTGATATATCACAATGTCGATTGACAATGAATATAAAAATC
This sequence comes from Allobates femoralis, assembly GCA_033576535.1. Lineage (NCBI taxonomy): Eukaryota > Metazoa > Chordata > Amphibia > Anura > Aromobatidae > Allobates > Allobates femoralis. Next base: position 520,594,936 of record JARQOC010000003.1, on the reverse strand, counting down.
ACAAAAGTAGGCTAGCATAGCAAAAGAAGTTGATCTAAATAATAAGAGCACAGACAGGACTCATGTTAAATATTTATACAGAGCAGTAACAAACTGTTAGCTCTTGGATCCACCCTTCGTCTTCACAAAATGATTGCATATCTATATAAAATGTTTATTGATATTACTGCACTCATAAAACATCCAGCATCATACTAGGAGCAGGGAAGGAGATTAGTGGTGCCTCACTGGAATCCAGATGAAAACTGGTGCCAGGAAGTGGCTGGATACCACTCATTAGCAATAGCAAAGGAAGAAGAAAAGTTCCAGCACCAAGTGTCTCTTCATTAAAATAAAATCTTCAATATTTTATTTCCATGTCAAGAATAAAACATCATGTGGGGATGCAGCCCCTAAATGCCTGATGCGTTTCAAAGTTCTTAATTATAGGCAATGATTAAGATGTCTATGATTAAGAACTTTATCAACTTTTTTCAAAACTTTTGTATCTGCTATTACTACCTCTTGCAGTAGGGCATACATGTCATACATGTAGAATTGAAGGCCAGAATTTAGGGTGGCATGAGCAGTTTAGGTAATAGGTGTGGCTTGGCATTGGTGAGTGTGGCCCGGCATTTCCTGAATGAATAAACATTAATTTTTAAGTCCACATGGTAATGAAGTTGTTTTATAATAGTGTGCAGATGGCTGCCCTGCCATGCCCAACAACTAAGCCAGTTACGCCTACTAGTTTGCTTTAACTAGTTTGCAGCCCTCCTTGCCTAGGAGTCCTACCCTGAGACCTCTTTTTCTATTATAATCAACTCCACGATCAGGGGGACTGTGGATGACTGGATGAAAGTCATATTCAGTGATGAATCGCAAATCTGCATTGGGCAAGGTGATGATGCTGGAACTTTTGTTTGGTGTTATTCCAATTAGATGACTGAATGAAGAGAACATGCAAATTTCCACAGTCATTGATGATATGGGGCTGCATGTCAGGTAAAGACACTGGGGAGATGGCTGTCATTACATCATCAATAAATGCCCAAGTTTACGTTGATATTTTGGACACTTTTTATCCCATCAATTGAAAGGATGCTTGGGGATGATGAAATCATTTATCAAGATGATAGAGCAAAAACTGTGAATAGCTTCCTTGAAAGAAGACACATCAGTTCAATGTCGTAGTCCAGATTTCAATCCAATTGAAAATCTTTGGTGGAAGTTGAAGAAAATGTTCCATGACAAGGCTCCAACCTGCAAAGCTGATCTGGCAACAGCAATCAGAGAAAGTTGGAGCCAGATTGATGATGAGTACTGTTTGCCACTAGTTAAGTCCATGCCTCAGAGACTGCAAGCTGTTATAAAAGCCAGATGTGGTGCAACAAAATACTAGTAATGTATTTGAGTGTTGGTTTGTTTGTTTGTTTGTCATGATTCTTTATTTTATTCCTCAGAATTGAGTGATTCCATAATTTTTCCCCCTGCTTGGTCTACAACAGTAACTGTTACTGGCTAGCACATTTTTTTTCAAGATTTCTTTTAGTGTTCCTTCAAGGCAAAGAGTTGCCATTTGAAATGACTTTAGTTTTGTGACATGTGTGTGATCTGCTTTTTAATCTACTAAATTAAACAACTGAATGGACATCCTCAAAGCCAGGTGATTCCATAATTTTTGCCAGAGGTAGTATACCGAGGTAAAATATGTTTGTACCGTGTTAGTGAGCAAATACATTCTGAACACACACATTTACCGTATACACAATAGTATGATTGGATATTTGCAGTACTTAGCACTAGTGATTTGAAGCAGAGTATAGTGGTCAGTGTTGGAAGGAGGGAAGAGCAGCTGGGGAAGTTCAGAGATAAGACTCCTAAGCGGGAGACTGGACAAATGTTAAAACAAGAACGAAATCTCCTCGTCCCACAATTAAAGAAAAAAAAACAGATCAACCAGAGCCCAATCATTTTTGCAGCCCTAAACTCACCATAATGGATATGAAAATACTAGTATTGGAAGGTTATTTCAAATCCTAAAGAGATAGGAGAGTTTGGGAGTAAAAATGAATGACAACCTATGATACATCCAGAGCAGGAATGAATGTGTCACATGGATTTATGTCTTTTTACATCAAATAAAGAGTCTTCAAACCCAGGGCCAGACAACCAATCAAAGGACAATAAAACTATCACAATTCTTATCTCTGAACTACCATACCTCCTCTTCTCCCCTCTCAACACTGACCACTATGTTTTGCTTCACATCATTGGTGCTATGTACTACAAATAATATTATTATTTTACATATACACAGCAAATAAGCTAATTATGCTGGATTTTGTATTAAATCACTAGTTGGAATCTTACCAGGCATCTAGTACTGTGTGATATATCATCGAATGATGCGTGCACAATCCAGTAAGGTGGCCTTTTGCAGCTGACAGATTGTTGTTTTGTCAACTCCAATTGTTTTCAAGTGCTGGCCAAGGTTTTTAGGCACAGCACCCATGTGCCGATCACCACTAAGACCACCCTTACAGACTTGTGCCAGAGTCTTTGCAGTTCGATCTTTAAATCCTCAAATCGTGTAAGTTTTTCAAGCTACTTCTCCTCAATCCTGCTGTCACCTGGTATTGCAACATCGATGATCCACACTTCCTTTTTTCTACAATGGTAAGGTCCGGAGTATTGTGTTCCAAGACTTTATCAGTCTGAATTCAGAAGTCCCATAGTAGTTCTGCATGTTCATTTTCAATTATCTTTTCAGGTTTATGATCCAACCACCAGTTCTTTGTGACAGGAAGATGGTAATTGTGGCACAAGTTCCAGTGAATCATCTGAGCAACTATTTTATGACTGTACTTTGACTGCCTATGCGATATTCTTGTAGCAGCTCAGTATATGATCCATTGTTTCATCTGCTTCCTTGCACAGTCAACATTTGGAATCTGTAGTTGATTTTTCAATTTTGGCTTTAATTGCATTTGTGTGAATGGCTTGCTGTTGGGCTGCTAGAATTAAGCTCTCTGTTTCCATTTTTAATGTTCCATTAGTAAGCAACATCCAGGTCTTTTCCTAGCTGACTTCACCTTTGATTTTCTCTAGGAATTGTCCATGCAGAGCTTATTATTATTATTATTATTATAGTGCTGCTTATTTCATGGTGCTTGACATGTGAATAGGGGCATACATACAGTGCTGTGCAAATTTATTGAGACAAAGCATTTTTTTAAGTAATATCGTAATCGTAAGTTGGTTACCAGTCAGTGATTCAAACCAGTTTTAACTGCTTTGACCAGGTGTGAGTGTACAACCTTGAGTAACAAAATGTGGTTTGACTGGTTTTAGTCAGAAAATACCAGCTAGCTGCCCCCTCAGCTTCAGTTGAGAGCTTGTTTCTGTGAGGAGTGGTTTAGTGTACTTTTTCTCTCAGTGTGATTTGTGCCTGTAAAAATGGATGTTACTCCACGGAAGAGGTCTAGAATTATTACTCTTAATGAACATACAAGTCTTACTGTAAGAGAAATCGCTTCTACTGTTGGTATTGGAAAATATAACGTTTCAAGAATAATTTGCACACACAATGAAACTGGATCATTTTCTCCAAAACGAAAAGGGAAATGTGGAAGAAAAAGGAAAACGACACCAAGAACTGATAAAACACTTATCAGCAATAGTAAAATTAATGCAAGAAAAACAAGTAAAAAGTTGCTTTGTCCCAATTAATTTGCACAGCACTGTAGAGTACAATAAACATGAGCAATACAAGGCACACACAAGTACAGAAGGAGAGTGGATCCTGTCTGCGAGTGCTCACAGTCTACAAAGAATAGGTGAGGATATATTATGAGAAGGTAGAGCTGGTCGTGCAGTGGTTTAGTAGACTGAGGATCACTGCAGGTTGTAGACTAGTCGTAAGAGGTGGGTCTTGAGGTTCTTTTTGAAGGTTTCCACAGTGATCGAGAGTCTGATTTGTTGGGGTAGAGAATTCCAGAGTATGGGGGAAGCACGGGAGACATCTTGTATGTGGTTGTGGGAAGAAAAGATAAGAGGGGAGCAGAGAAGAAGATCTTGAGCAGATAACAAGTAAGTACCGGGAGACCATGTCTCAGATGTATGGAGGAGACAGGTTGTGGATGGCTTTATATGTCATAGTTAGGGTTTTGAATTGAAGCCTCTGGACAATAGGAAGCCAGTGAAGGGCTTGAAAGAGAAAATAGGCTGGTGAATAACGGGGAGACAGGTTGATTAGTTGGGCCGAAGAGTTTAGGATAGATTGGAGTGGTGTAATAGTGCTAGAGGGGAGGCCAGAGAGTTGGAGGTTGCAATAGTTGAGGAGGGAGACGATGAGGGCATGCATGAGTGTTTTTGTAGTTTCTAGGTCAAGTAATGTACAGATCCAGGACATATTTTTGAGTTGTAGACAGCAGGATGTGCCAAGGGCCTGGATATGTGGCTTGAAAGAGAGGGCAGAGTCGAAGATCACCCCGAGGTACCGAGCATGCGGGACTGGAGAAAGTTAGCAGCCATTGACTTTGATTAACAGGACTGGTGGAGGGGTAGAGTTAGATAGGGGAAGATGATGAATTCTGTCTTGTCCATGTTCAGTTTTTTGAAAGCAAGCAGATAAGAAAGATGAAATAGCAGACAAACATTGTGGGATTTTGGTCAGTAAGGAGGTGATGTCAGGTGCAGAGAGCAAGATCTGCATGTCATCAGCGTAGAGATGATATTGCAAACTGTGGGATTCTATGAGCTGTACGAGGCCAGTAGCAGAAGTCTTAGAAATGAACCTAGGGGACCACCAACAGACAGGGGGTGAGATGAGGAGGTGGTGTGGGAGAGGGAGACACTGAATGTCCAGTCTGTTAGATATGAAAAGATCGAGGAGAGGGACAAGTATGTGATGCCAAGAGATGTGAGAATATGTAGCAAAAGGGAATGGTCTACAGTGTCAAAGGAGAAGAAAGGGAGAGGACAGAGTAGTGTCACTTGCTCTGGGCAGTTAGTAGGTCATTGGTGACTTTAGTTAGGTCAGTTTCAGTTGAATGATGCAGCCGGAAGCCAAATTGTAACCAGTCAAACAGGGAGCAGAAGGAGAGGTGGGAGGACAGTTCAAGATGGACATGCTGTTCCAGCAGATTTGAGACATAAGGGAAAAGTGATATCGGACAATAGCTAGACACAGAAGACAAGTTTAGGGAGGGCTTTATGAAAATGGGTGTGTGATTTAGGCATGTTTGAAGGATGAAGGGAAAACACCATTTGTAAATGAAAGAATATTCAATCATTCAATTGTGTATAAACGTGTGTCTTCAGAATATATGTCATTATGAGCCTAATGAAGAGAGACCTGAGTTGTCTAGAAAGTTTGCTCTTTGTTACCATCTTTTTAGTTTACCATTAAAAGGTATCAACCACTGAGGACTCTCACACTTTAATATTTTACATGTATGCTGGTCATTAAACACTCTGCACTACCTATAAAGATTACTTTCCTTATTTGCTGCTACAATCACCTTTCCTCTACACATAATGAATGAGCCCCATGTGCCAGTATTGACAACACATGTGAACTAGATAGCATTGGAACTATTAATTGATAGCAAAAAAACCTGACAATTAACTTCAAAGTGAATCCAAGTGATCTTTGAATGTGGGGCACATCATTGTGTCAGAGCCCACGGGAAGATCATCTGGCACTCTCTTAGGCAAGTCCAGCTCTGTTGAGGCGTCATATCCATTTAAAAAGATGAAATCCTTTGGGATCATTCTCAAATAATTGGTAAAACATACAAGAACTGAATTTTGATGGCAGATCCTCTTTCAGTGAGTTGCATTTAAGAAACCTTGTTAATATTTTACATCCTTTTAGCTGTAGTTCCTTGTAAACTGGGATAAAAAGGAATTATGTAGCATTTAATACTAAAAACATATTTGCCTTCAGCATAAACTGACAGCAAATAGTTAGCAAATCCCCAGATATTTGCTTAGGAAATTGTAATTATTACCATCAATTTACTATGTTTCTGCTCTAATTTCTTCCTGTTCTGAGCTCCTGATATTTTTGTATTCAGACTTTGGTGCAATAGTATTAATATGTATCATTCCAATAATCCTTATGAAATCACAATCCCTCACTCAGCCATTAGCCTCAGTTCACCACATTGTGTTAAGTGATATGATTCCCATGAATTATGGATGTTTTCTGATCAACTTTGGACAAATTACCATTTACAAGCCCTCCTGAGATATTTTAACATTATTCTGTAATTACTTACTCGCTCAATATTTTACAATGAATGAAATTTACATGACCGCTGGAGAAGTGGAGGATTAAAAAAAAAATTAAACGACAACTCAAATGTAAAGGGTTTAGACATGAGATTCCGAGGCAAAAAAAGGAGTAATACAATGTCTTCAACTCTGCACAACCATTGCTTTCATTACACTTTACTGGCAGCAAAAACTGAGGGTATGAAAGACATTAATAACTTATCTAAGACAAAGATGCAGAATGTTTAATAGTCTCCAGAAGTTCAAAATGCCGAGTGTCTCAGGGAGGATCATTGCAGCCATTTCTATATCTGAAAACCATCCAATACAATGAAGTCGCAAATTTGGAAGATCATAATTAGTAAATTCTTAGTATAGCCACTAGTTAAAGTGAACCTGTCACCAGGTTTTTGTAACCTAATCTGAGAATAGCATAATATAGGACCAGAGATCCTGAATCCAGCGATGTGTCACTTACTGGGCTGCTCAGTGTAGTTTTGATAAAATCACTTTTTGATCAGCTGGAGATTATCATTATCAGTCTACTTGGCCTGCTGCTAGGTAGTCTGACATAGTCACAGACTGCTAAATCTGCAATAGAGAAAACCCTAATTTTATCTAAATGACAGCAAGCAGCTCAGTAAGTGACACATCGCAGGAATCAGGGTCTCTATGTCTACATTATGCTGCTCTCAGATGGGATGGCAAAAACCTGGTGACAGGTTCCCTTTAAACCTTGTTACATCTAGACTGTACAGTATTTTTCTCCTAATGAAAATGTTTTCTTAAGTTATTTTTTTCCTTCTTATTGATTTCTTAATTATTTGATTGCAAATTAGCACAAAGTATCAAGCCTTCTGTTGAGTTCTTCTTCCTTTCAAAGTATTTCAAAGCAAGCTTCAATTAATCTGATTGATCTGATTTTTACAATTTGTCCAAGTGTACAGTCCTGTCCAAATCACACTCTCCAGGACAAGAAGTACTTGACATAGTCAAATTTGCTTTCATATAGCTTTATTTACTACTGCAAACAATGGTAGCCATCCATTATATTGCCATACAGTAAGGAACCCAGGACAAACATCTTCATTGCATTAATTTACTCTCAAGTTTATATAAAAAATGTAAATAAATGTGGGATCTTATAGGCTGATCTTCACACTACAATTTGTGACATTTCAACCTTCTCAGCCCTCTTGGAAAAAGGAAAGTGAGTGGTTCAACATTTTTTTCATTCGAAATCAGATAGTGGCTTTGTGGGTGCATATCATGGACAAGGAATGCAGAACGCAACGCAGCATCTTGGACGCAGTGTATTGCCGCTCCATCCAAAATGCTGCACTGTATAGCAGAAGCATAGTGGATGGCATTCCTGCATCTCTGTAGCATGTTAATTTCATGTTGCAGAGTTGGGAGTGATCTCCTGCAGGTAGAAGTCGCCCTGCACCCCAGCAGATCATGAGCACAGGGAGGCTGCTTACCTGTAGGTTCCCGCGGCTTCCTTCAGGTCTGGAGGCACTGCATCCAAGACCCGATGCCTCCAGATAGTGAACATATACCCTAATAGTATATTACAATCTGTACTTACAGCATTATACAGTGCCAGCATAGTGGATGGGATTTGTAGAAATCCCATTCTCACTATGCTTCACCCGAACACAGCGTGTTTTTAGCTGCAGTGCAGGCTGCCAGACATCCGCATCTCTGAAGCGGCCACCATTGGGTGCACACAAGGATAAAGTTCCCTGCACCCACCGCAGATGATGAGTACAGGGCATCTGCAGTTTTCCTGGGGGCCCCCACGGGTACCCTCATATCGGATATAGATTGTTTAGTTCTGAAATTCCGACAATCCCAAAATGCACCAAATGTGTTAAGAAGTGTGCTTCTCTTAATGAATTTTTCACCTTTAACTAATAATCTTTATCTTAAGACAAATATCACAAATGTCATTCTCTTACTAACTGACAGCCGGCTCTAAGTATGTGCATGGGTGTGTGGCTACAGTGCTGCTCCCTATACACTGAGTGGTGAATGAGCCTCCGCCACCCTGATAACTGGAAGCCAAATGCTGTTGAGAAAATTAAAGTGAATTTCTTTCTGGAAACAGGGCTCTCCAATTAACCCTATATCTGCAGATTGATAGTGATTTTTCACATGACTTGTTCCCTTTACATGTTTCCATTCATACAAACCTTTAACTTGACTAGCCTTAGCTAAAGCAACCACTAAGTCCACAAACCACCATCTTCTCTTTCCAAGTCATTGCTATGCTTTTTTCATCTCACTGACAGTTGTTATCAGACAATATACAGTATTTCATGCCTTACCTTGGCACAGGTACATATTTTATATATTATTATTGTTTGTAGTAGTAGCAATACTACTACGGTAGTAATAATAATAGGGCTGCTTTCAGACATTTGTGTAATATGTCTATATGCTGTTTTGTTCTGGGATATAACATGGACCCATAGAGTTTCACTGATCTATATACACATCAGTTTCAAAGATGGATCCATAAGTCTGGTCCATGAGACTTTGAGCACGTCCTATCATTTGTTCTGTATATCAAACTCTGCCATTAAAGTCTATGGGGATCTGTATAAAATGAATGAAACATGGAAGACATACAATGTACTCCAGAGTTCTATAATTTTTTTATGCATTTTAACGGGATCCTGTCACCTCCAGAACTCCTCCTAAGCTAGCAAAACATGTCCCTATCACTAATCTCACACTCCTTTTGTCTCCTAAAAGCATCCTGTGAAATTGCATAAAAACGTTTTAATATTCACTCATTAGTGATTATAATTAGCAGGGGCTATATTCTTTAGTCACCAGGGCGAGCTGTTTTGCAGGCTCCAGGATCCACCCTCTCTCAGCCTGTTTGCTCTGCTTGTGCAGGCATTGCCCTCCCCCCTCTCTATCACTCACAGAATGCAAATCATTAGTCCTGCCTTCAGCTGCACATCATAGCATAGGCTGGAGAGGACGGGCAGAGGCTGGAGAGGACGAGCAGAGGCTGGAGAGGACAGGCAGAGGCTGGAGAGGACAGGCAGAGGCTGGAGCGGGCACGGACAGAGGCTGGTGCGGGCGCGGGCAGAGGATGGTGCGGGCGCGGGCAGAGGCTGGAGCAGGCGCGGGCAGAGGCTGGATCGGGCAGAGGCTGGAGCGGGCAGAGGCTGGAGCGGAGGAGAGAGGAGGCGCCGAGAAAGACGGGAACGTTCCTGGCCGGAACTTCCGAAAGCGGAACGTTCCTGGCCGGAACCTTCCTCCGCCGGTCCCTGTAGCCAGGCGCCGCCCGGCTACCCCACACTGGTGACGTCACCACCATGGTCCGGAGGCCATCACGGAAGTAACCTTCGGGTTTTCTGGAAGTGGCCTTCAGCTTTTATATTATAGATGATAATTCACAAAGCAATTACTTTCTATCTGGTGCTAAAAAAGAACTAAGATGGCAAAAAAATTGATATCTTACATTGCTATAGTAAACAAATAATAACCATCAATATACATAATCTAATCCATGATGTAACCTTATATTTATTTTATTTATTTATTATACTATATCTATAGAAAGTTTAATTCTGTATATTTTTCATGCAGTAATTCTGTTTGCAGAATAGTACCATTAAAATATTCTGTCAATTCTTAACTAACACTATGCAAGTGTTTAATTTTCTAGGCTGCATATGTCACTTATAGTACTAATTATAGTTAATTTATAATTATTTAACTAATTCAACCCAGAGGGAATTATCCTAACATAAATGCAGAAATATACAGAACGACTTAGATGCTAATAACTATGTTACCTTCAGAATGTAAGAAACAATAACAGACATGTTCCTCTTTAGAATGTCTGAAATAAAAATTGTATATGCACAGTAAAAAATAGAAAGACTTTGCTATTGGCCAAAAAATGTAATGGTTATAGAGCAAAAGCATGTTATGTAATTTTCCGGCTAGACATTACATTCCTGAACTGCTTAGAACATGAAACTAATTGTGTCATATGCTATTGCTTTGCTGTTGATGTTGCATTGTCGAGAAACAAAAACTGCCTTGTTTGCATTCTTCCCACTAGAATCAGGGACAGTAATCTGTCTTTTGTAGGTGTACTTTAATCCTTCTTCTGCTGTATTAGAAGGATAGTAATATTTCATCACCTACATACAGGACACAAACATTTTTCTTCTATGTCAAGGGACTCTACAGATTCTCCTCTTCTTCTACATCAGGGATTCCAGAACTATGAAACACAATTCATAATAAAGTTCCATCATCTAGAATTTTGCACCATATATGGTCCATGGCGCATCTAAATACATCTTTAGATCTTCAGGTCAACCATGTATGATAATACTCTAGAGTCACCAAGAAGATATGACGTTTAATTTGCATATTAATAGGTATTTTATTTGCATTATTAATGACACAAGATACTCCCAGGAATAATTAAACTGGTATGGCAAGACACTGTTTAACATCTGCTTATCTCTGTTGTGGGTTTTGATTTATTACATGTTGAAAGGATGTGACTATGTATATTAAAGCAAACGCTATAGAATGAGATAAGCAATCAGTTCTTGTAAGAGAATCCTTAAGCAAATGATCTTTAATTGCAATTTGTAGTCCAAAGACATTCTGTTAGTTCAGGAACATCTACAACGTGAAGGTGCTTCATGAAGAGGTCAAATCTCCCCAAGAAGCATCAAATAAGGCTAGAACCAAGGGTTTCTCCCCAGTAATGTGAAAACTTACATTTATTATTAATTAGGGGGATCTTTATCATCCCTAATGAGTAGAGATGATTTGGTAAAATAATTTATTCTATTTGTTGCAAAATTAGTCTATGCAATTGAATGCCCCTTATTATGCTCTGTGGTCCCTCCAAACTAAAGAGCATATTAGATGTATTGTTTAGAAAAAAAAATACTTTTACTAACCCTACTCTAGCCCTTCTGCACTTCACCAAGTCACATTTTCTTAATGTCGTCACAAGTGCTGAAATGAGTGGACCTGTTTGCACATGGCCATGACTCCCAGCTGTAATCAGGCCCAGGACGGTTCTGCGCATGTGTAAGGTCACACTAAACATCCCTGCCTAGTAAGAAGATGCAATATGAACCAGATGGGAGACAGTGACAACCGGACTGGTCAAAAAAGTCAGAAGTAAGTAAAATATAAGTTTAGTTATATTTTTAACCTTTTGATTAACCTTTTTTCTTCAGCTGGCTCCAATTTTGCTGATTCTGGGTGGAATTGTTGTACAGAAAAATCTGCATTTTGTCAAATGCGCGTTTTGCAAAATATTAAAATTCAATTCCACTTGAATTTGTTCTCTCATCTCTACTAATCAACAGTCATTTGACAGTGCTAAAACTAAGAAGTGACTCACGTATGATCAAATTACTGGTGTTTGCTAGCCCTATTCAGTATTCTTGCATTAAGCACTAGTAGCACACTTTTAGATCAATCATCCTTTCTCCAGCTTACCATACTCAAATTATCTCCAAACGCACAAAGGTCAGTATATAGCCACTGAGATCTGCCATTTTGTGCATGGCTTCTCACATAAATCACCATCTGAGGACCTGCTCTTCATAGCTGTATGCTAGACCTGGTGCTAGTGTAATACATTTTGTGGACCCCTGCACTATATCACAACAAAATTAAGACCAGATATTTTTTTCATAGATTAATCCATACCTTGCACTTTGTTTCCTAATAGGAGGCAAATTACTTAGGCTTTGTCTTACCTTCTTCAGTGTCAACAATCAATAATTGCTGATTAAAGGGAATCTGATATTTAAATTTCAGATTAATCACATGCCAATAAAATAAATTATTTTTGTTTTTAAATCTAGTCCTCAGTTACTGAAAAAAAAAACTTTATTAAAATATGCAAATCACATTGCTCAGTGCACTCTTGGTGCAGCTAAGTGCCTTGGTAAACCATTCCACCCTCTCATTTAGCATGCTGCCACCTCTTTTTAAGTTAATTGACAGCATTGGTTTGCCCAGAGCCAACAATGTCTGAACATATGATAAACCTGAAGCAACCATGAACTATCTCTAGCCTGGAGTAAGAACACACATCACACTCTGCTCTCTGCTGACATAACTCGCTAAAACCAAGTACAAAAGCTGTCAATTATAACAGAGGAAGGTGGCATCATGCTCAATAAGTGGGTTGAATGGAGAGCCAATACTTTTAGTGATGCCAAGTGTGCATTTTAGCTATATATATTTTCTCTGAATAAACTTTTTGGACCTTTTTGGAGCTTTTCAGTGCCGCTTTTCTTGGACTTTCTTTCTATGGCTGTTTTACATTGTGCACAGATACAGTTGAGCTGAATATTCCTTTTTTCTTTAATTCACCCAAACTGTTTCTTGATGTTTGGCTACAGGTTGACCATATGCAGTTGAACCAGAAGTTTTCATACACTATATGTAAAGACACTAGTGATGAGCGAGCATGCTCGGCGCTACTCGTTACTCGCACGAGTATCTCGGTACTCGAGATGCTCGGCGAGCACCGGGTACCGCTGAGATGCTCGGACTCTTCACTAATAATTATCGATCTGACACAAATACACATCTCCCTTCAGTGCACACAGTGAGCTGGCACCTCACTGAGAGCAGATTGATTGTTAGAGTCCCTCTGGGGGGCACAGCAAGGTGCTGTATGTTGCGACGTTTTGAAAAAGCCCACCCTCCCGCCATTTCCCAGAAACACTCGTTTTATAGCCGGAAGTCTGTGGGCGGAGCCTATCACTCATTGACTTACATTGGGCTCGGTGCTCGGTCGAGCACATGAGCATCTCGAGCACCCGAGCATTTTACTGCTCGCTCATCTCTAATGGTACCTTTACACGCCGCGACGGCAGGCTGGATACATCGCGCTACAGGCTACAAATGTAGCTTGTAGCGTCAATGTAGCCCGTCGTAGCGGCGTCTGAAGACGCGACGCTACAGCCGGCGACAGATACATCTGTTTATGGGCTCTGCTCGAAAAACAGATGGCTATATCGCCGATGGTAGCGAGCTGTATCGGCGTGTAAAGAAGCAACGGAAGGGAACTCTGGACACCCGGGGCTGTAGCTGCAATGTAGCTAAGGCGTGACCTCGGCTCCATGTTACCGCGCCCCATGTGCGATCATTGGTGGAAGCTGCTGCATGACGATTGGTAGTCGCTGCATAGGGAGGCATATTTAAGGAGCTGACGAGTCACACTACACAATCGCTCGAGCGTGCTGTATTACTCAGCCTCCTGCGATGCCTGCCCAATCAGGATGTTATTGCTTCGTCCTATCAGCGTACGGACGGCTCGTAATCCACAATTGTAGCACGCCTATGTGCTGTCCCTGCTGCACCAGGTCCGCCCATAGTAGCTGGTTGTAGCGGTGTGTAATTGAGCAACAGCTGGCTACTTGAGACACCCGGCGATGTAGCTAGCTATAGATGTCGCGTGGCGTAGCGCACCTTGTCGCGGCGTGTAAAGGAGATGCGTTCACCGTTTGTAGCCGTTTGAGCGTGCTCGTGCACGTGAAATAGCGCGATGTATCCAGCCTGCCGTCGCGGCGTGTAAAGGTACCATAAAGGACACATATGCAGGTTTTTCTTACTATCTGACATGAAATCAGAATAAACCTTTCCCGATTTTGGTCAATTAGGATTACCATAGTTATTTATATTTGCCAAATGCCAGAATAATGAGAGAGAGAATGTTTTAAGGCATTTTAATTACTTTCAGCAAAGTCTCAATTTACATACACTATGATTACTATGCCTTTAAACAATTTGGAACAGACCATATGATGATGTCATGTGTTTAAAAGCTTTAGATAGGTTTATTGGCAACATCTGAGTTAATTAAAGGTACACCTGTGGATGTATTTTAATGCACACGTGAAACACACTGCTTCTTTGTGAAGTGACATGGGAAAGTCTAACAAACTCATCCAAGATCTCAGGAAGTGAATTGTCGACTTGTACAAGTCTGGTTCATCCTTGGGCGCAATTTCAAGATACCTGAAGGTGCTTCATTCATCTGTACAAATAATTATACACAAATACAAGCAAAATAGCTGTGTCCAGCCATCATAATGCTCAGGACAGAGGCGGGTTCTGCGTCCTAGAGATAAACGTGGTTTGGTCCAAAATGTGCATATCAACCCAAAAACAAAAGCAAAAGGCCTTGTGAAGATGATGACGGAAGCTGGTAAGATTGTGTCTTTATCCACTGTGAAATGATTACTGTATTAACATGACCTGAAAGGCCACTCTGACAAGAAAACGCTATTACTCCAAAAGAAACATAAAACAAAAACCTAAATTGTTGGAGACATGTCCTGTGGTCTGAAAAAACTTAAATTGAACTGTTTGGCCATAATAACCATCGTCACATTTGGAGGAAAAATGGAGAAGCCTAAGAACACTTTCCAAACTATGAAACATAGGGGAAAAACAACATATTGTGGGGTTGTTTTGCTGCTGGAGAGCCTGGTGCACTTAACAATATAGATGGCATTATGAGAAAAGAAGATTATGCAGCAATACTGAAGCAACATCTCAAGACATCAGCCTGGAAGTTAAAGCTTGGAAGGAAATGGGTCCAAATGGAAATGGATCCAAAGCCTACTGCCAAACTTGTACTAAAGTGGCCCCAGGATAACAAAGTCAATGTTTTGTATTGGCCATCACAAAGCTCTGATCTAAATCTTATTGAAAATTTATGGGCAAAGCTGAAAAGGCAGGTGCGAGCAAGGCGACCTGCAAACATGGCTCAGTTACATCAGGTCTATCAGAAGGAATGGGAACAAATTACTACCAGCTATAGTGAGATGCTTGCTGAAGGATAACCAAAACATTTGACCCAAGTCATACAGTTTAAGGACAATGGTACCAAATACTAATGAAATGTATATAACCTTGTGACTTTGCAGAAAGTAAGAAAATGTCTTAAAACATTGTTTCCTTTTTTTCTGGCATTTGGTAAATATTATTAATTCTGGTAATACTAATTGACCTAAAACTGGAAAGGTTTATTATGATTTCATGTCAGATAATGAGAAAAATATGCGTATATGTCTTTTTATATAGTGTAGGTAAATGTCTGGTTTCAACTATATATGACAGATGAGGAAGGATAGGGAACTCCCTCAGAAATTAACGTATTTGAAGGTAAACTCTGAAGACAAACTTTGCAGCTTTGAATAGTATGTTACAAAGAAGAAAGTTCTACACGTGTGCCCACAAAGGTCATGGTTCACGTTGTAATGTCATGGCTTGTGACCTTTGATGGCTCATGTGCAGAACACTACTAGTCTAAGCAAACCCAAAAGTCTCGGCCTAACAACTGGAGACGTGGAGATTTCAGCACTTCGAATGCCGATCTGAAGATTCTGTGAGTGGCAGTGAGTAGTGGAGTGGCTGGAGAGGTACGTTTAAGCCTACGCTTAATATTTAGATGGTCTTTTATGGTTCATAAAAATGACGGTGACGGTTGCCATTTGCTAAATGAGTGGAGGGTACTTAAAATCTACATTTTGGCATACGCAGGTTTTTGTAAAATCTGAGTGGAATTCAATTAAACTCAAATTTATTTGCCTTCTCTAATAGTAAATAGGCAAAAAAATACATTTGGATTCTATCAATTCCATCAATGCGTTTTTCCGACATGTTTCATTCTCACGTTAGTCTTAAAACGTTAATCTAAGATTTTTTTAATTTTTTTATTTATTTTACTCATTATATAGCACCCACTAATTCTACACTGCTTTACAGACATTATCGTGGTCTACTCAGTGGTTAAGGAATAAGAAATGTGTGAAATGCATAGGTAATGCCATGCAAGCATTATTTTTACCTGAGATCAAATTAAATGAGCTGAAATTCATATATTGGAATTAATTCAAAGAAGTGAAACAGGACTCACCGGTTCTTCTATGCTCGCTGTATTGATGCAGAATGGGGTTACATAGGTGCCAGACCCCCTCCCTTGCACCTATGAAACCCTTTTCTGCATCAATAAAGCGAACATAGAAGAACCAGTGGGGGCTGTTTCACTTCTTTGAATTAATTGTTGGACTTTTTTTTACTGAGACACACCCCGGTAAAACTGGCAGCCTCAAGGGAGTTTCTATGTGGCTGCAAGCAGGCCTTCGTAGTTTGCTGAGTGGTGCACCTTTTACATTAGCAAATATATTGGAATTACTCTAATCTGAATTGGCTGGACAATCCAGACTTATTTTCTGTTAATTCATATCGCCGCAAGCAGGAGTGGTGTTTCCGTGCCAAGAATCTTTGAAGATTTGGCTACGGGCCGCGGTTCCACTAGCGTGAGACTCGCCGAGTCTCGCATCGGCATCACCCAGAACGGCCGCCCACTCCCTGGACAGGAGCGTGCAAGTCCATGGAAATACATACAGTTGCTTGCTCCTGTCCGGGGAGCGGGCGGCCATGCTAGGTAATGCTATGCGAGACTTGACGCATCTCTTGCAAGTGGAACCACGGCCTTGGAGTGATCTTTTTTTTTCACCATGTCCATGATAACAAGTACAACCCGTGGACATGAATGACATTGTTTCTGGAAATATTTGACTTACCAATGCCTTTAACCCCTTCATGTCTGGGAATTTTTTAGTTTTTTTTCCTTTCGTCTTGTACTCCCCTCCTTTCATCATTATAGTCATACAAGAGCTTGATTTTTAAGGGTCAAGTTCTCATTTTTAATGACCCCATTCTGCATTTTCCATACAGACTTTAAAATGGGAAATAAATGCAGAAGAGTGGTGAAATATGGTAATTTTACGTAAAGGGGTCTCGAAGAGGTTAAGAAAAGTTGACTATTTATGGGCAGCACGTTGGCTCAAGTGGTTAACACTGTAGCCTTTGCAGCACTGGGGTCTTAAGGTCCTGGGTTCAATTCCCACCAAGGACAGTAAGGACAGCATCTGCAAGGAGTTTGTATGTTCTCCCTGTGTTTGCGTGGGTTTTCTCCGGGCACTCCGGTTTCCTCCCACATTGTAAAGACATACTGATAGGATGTTTAGATTGTGAGCTCTAAGAAAGACAGCATTACTCATGTATGTAAAGTGCTATGGAATTAATAGCACTATATGAATAAATATTGTTATTTTGACTATTTTGTCTTACGTGAGCATAGCAAAAATGTTGCCAACATTTAGAAATGTATAAACCTTATATGCTTAGAATAACATATCTCTTTTATTCCACACAAAATCTTTGTAGTTCTTTGAGATATCACTTTCCTGCAGTTTTATTGTTGCAGCACAATATCATCTAAAAATAGGATGTGGAAAACATCTGCTATCACAGGACTAATACAGAAAAATGTTACCAGCAGCAATGACTACAGTTCTTTGGAAACTATCGCAGGAACATTTATTTTATGAACGTGGCAGCAAAAACAAAAAACAAACTTCTTATATAACAGAAAGTAATATATGCGAGACCGCTGTATTTCACAGCTCATTGGCCGATAGCTTTAAATTACACTTGCATAAAGAGTTCTTTCTAAACAAAATAGATGACCTTTAGTGTCATTCAAGGGAAAGAGTGCACACTTTCCAAAGGATATAGCTTTTCTTGATAAAAAAAAATAGAGAAATAAAGAATAGAATGGATTGTTTCCAGCGTTATTAGATATGGAGGCCAAATTTCTGTATAAAGCATTACCCCATAGAGATGTATCATATCATACATGTAGGTAATAATGAGAAACCCAGAAGTCTTTGGAAACTAAACACTTTAAATATTAAAGATATTTTCCAGTCAAAAATATTTGTCTGGAGAACAAAATTGGATTTACATTTGTAACAATGCTTACTTATGTTTATTCCCAGTATGAACGTTTGTGCCTCTGCCAACATCTATCTGTTTTTGTTCTCCATTCCTTTTGTTTGTTGAACTGCTTTAACGTTTATTTCCTGGAGAACTTATAAATGGCTGAATATAAATGAAATAACAGCAAAAATGTCCTCAGGTTTCCCGCAAGAAGGAAATTCAGGTTTGCTTACTTAAAGGGAATCTGTCAGCAGGTTATTGCTATGTAAACTACATCGGTTAAAAGAGTTTTCCCATGAACAAAGTTAATTTAAATCAATAGATATTGGAACAATAATAATTTCAACAATTGCATGTGTTTAAAAAAATGTTCCTGTGCTGAGATAATCTAATATATGTGTCCCTGCTATGTACTGTGCAATGGATGTGTCTGACCGTACAGCGACATGGTCTGATCATACCACATCTCCCATGCTGAGATAATCTTATATATGTGTCCCTGTTATGTACGGTGTAATGGTCGTGTCTGATCACACAGGGACATGGTCTGATCATACCACATCTCCTGTGCTGAGATAATCTTATATATGTGTCCCTGCTATGTACTGTGTAATGTCTGTGTCTGACCGTACAGGGACATGGTCTGATCATACCACATCTCCTGTGCTGAGATAATCTTATATATGTGTCCCTGCTATGTACTGTGTAATGTCTGTGTCTGACCGTACAGGGACATGGTCTGATCATACCACATCTCCTGTGCTGAGATAATCTAATATATGTGTCCCTACTATGTACTGTGTAATGGCTGTGTCTGACCGTACAGGGACATGGTCTGATCATACCACATCTCCTGTGCTGAGATAATCTTATATACCGTATTTTTCGCTTTATAAGACGCACCTGTTTATAAGACACACCCCCAATTTTGGTAAAAAAAAAGAGAAAAAAAATAATTTTTAATGTTAAATGGGGTCCGTCTTATAATGCCAGTGTCCGTCTAACAAATCATATAGGGTTTATGTCCCACATAGCCCCCTCATCCTATTACATGGTCCTTCATCCTATGATATAGCCCCCCATCCTAGAATTAGCCCCCTTAATCTGGATATGGCACCCTTATATTGGATATAGCCCCCTTGTGCTGGCACACGTCCCCCAGTGATGGCAGATGTCCCCCATTGATGGCACACGTCCCCCAGTGCTGGCACGCAACCCCCGAGCTGGCGCACAACCCCCAGACCTGGCACACATCCCCTAATGCAGGCACACGTCCCCTTTTGCAGGCACACGTCCCCTATTGCAGGCACACGTCCCCCATGAATGGCACACGTCCCCCATGGATGGCACATGTCCCCATTTGCGGGCACATGTCCCCTATTAAAGGCACATGTCCCCTATTGCAGGCACATGTCCCCTATTGCAGGCACACGTCCCCCATTGATGGCACACGTCCCCATTGATGGCACACATCCCCCATTGCAGGCACACGTCCCCTTGTGCTGGCACACGTCCCCTTGTGCTGGCACACGTCCCCTATTGATGGCACATGTCCCCTTGTGCTGGCACACGTCCCCCATTGATGGCACACGTCCCCTATTGCAGGCACACGTCCCCTTGTGCTGGCACACGTCCCCTTGTGCTGGCACACGTCCCCTACTACAGGCACACGTCCCCTATTGATGGGACATGTACCCTATTACAGACATGTATATTCCCATGTCCTGCATACCGCCGCCCCACATAATACACCCACCCCCTCCACATGCTGAGCCCCAAACTCCCCCCCCCCCGTAATATGCTGCTTCCCCCTCCATTAAGATGGTCCCTGGCCCTGCACTCCCACAGTCATTAATATGCCCCCCACGCTGGCCAGCAGCAAATAAAATAAAAAAAGCCTCCTTCCTCACCCTCTGGCGATAAGCGACAAGCTCACAGCATCACCGCTGACTCCCGGTCTCCATGGTGCTTGGCTTCTTCCGCTCATGTGATCGGGCGATGATGTCATCGCTGTATGCCCGATCACATGAGCGGAAGAAGCCAAGCACCATGGAGACCGGGAGTCAGCGGTGACGCTGTGAGCTTGTCGCTTATCGCCAGAGGGTGAGGAAGGAGGCTTTTTTTATTTTATTTGCTGCTGGCCAGCGTGGGGGGCATATTAATGACTGGGGGAGTGCAGGGCCAGGGACCATCTTCTTAATGGAGGGGGAAGCAGCATATTACGGGGGGGGGAGGGTTTGGGGCTCACCATATGGAGGGGGTGGGTGTATTATGTGGAGCGGCGGTATGCAGGACATGGGGGGCATATGGAGGGGCTGCAGAGAGAGCGGGAGATCTCTTGCTCCCGCTCATTTAATATGCACTGCTCCCCCGTCAGTCTCTCAGTGCAACTTCAGCACTGAGAGGTGGACAGCGGCAGTGCATATTAAATGAGCGGGAGCAGGAGATCTCCCCGCTCTCTCTGCAGCCCCGCAGCCAGCCCACTCTAGCCCCGGACACGCTCAATTGCTGCCCCCAGCCTCCCCTGCAGTGTATAATCCGTATTCGGATTATAAGACGCACCCCCCACTTTCCCCAAACATTTTGGGGAACAAAAGTGCGTCTTATAAACCGAAAAATACGGTATGTGTCCCTGCTATGTACTGTGTAATGGCTGTGTCTGACCGTACAAGGATATGGTCTGATTATAGCACATTTCCTGGGCAGGGGAGGACAGAAAAAAGTATACAGATATTACTGCACAGGATCGCAGACAATTCTTTCTTTGAGGTAAAATATTTTTTACAAACACGCAGAGGACTGTTTTACCTCACAAAAGAATCAGCTGTGATCTGTGCTGTAAAGTCTGTATACTTTTTTACATCCTCCCCTGTCCAGGTAATGTGATATGATCAGACCATGTCCCTGTATGGTCAGACACGACCATTACACAGTACATAGTAGGGACATATATATAAGATTATCTCAGCACAGGAGATGTGGTTTGATCAGACCATGTCTCTGTATGGTCAGACACATCCATTACACAGTACATAACAGGGACACATATATAAGATTATCTCAGCACAGGAGATGGGGTATGATCAGACCATGTCCCTGTATGGTCAGACATGACCATTACACAGTACATAGCAGGAGCACATATCTAAGATTATCTCAGCACAAGAGATGTGATATGATTAGACCATGTCCCTCTATGGTCAAACAAAGCCATTACACAGTGCATAGCAGGGACACATATATCAGATTATCTCAGCACAGGAGATGTGGCATGATCAGACCATGTTCCTATACATCCAAATAAGTAAAGAAGACAGCGCCTCTCCAGTTGGTTCCTTCAAATGCTTTAATCCATTGCCCAATATCACAATGTTTTGATCACTGGGATCTTTGTCAAGTATACACTTGACAAAGATCCCAGTGATCAAAATGTCGTATTTTGATCACCTGATGAAGACAGCGTTTTGCTTCAGAATCGCGTAGTGGCCTGTAAGAGGTTAATAAAAAAATAATTTTCTAAAAATAACCCTAGTGCCATTTTATCTCGAGTCCTAGCGCTCCACAGACCAGGGATTTTTTTACTCTCAGCTTCTTGCACTTGTGCACACCTGGCAAGAGCAGCTCTGGACAAGAGATACCATTAATCCTAGATCCTGAGCTCCATGACCTAGCAATACAAAACGGTCACCGTTGAAGGACCTGTGGTGACATCAATCTGGTCACGTGACCGCGGCAGGAGCTGGAGCTCCCGGACCAAATTTCGGTGCCTCCACTATACCTCCAAGCGGAGGTGGATTCACAGGCGTAAGACCGCAGTTGTGCAGGGTTGCACAACCACCTCTGGTGAGTGGCCACACAGCCCTGGGCCTAAATCCACTTCAAAAACTTTCTTCACATGCGCTCCCACCCCCTTCCCCCCTTTTTGTCTTGCATATTAATACACAGAGCATAGCAGGGACACCTATATAAGATTATCTCAGCACAGGAGATGTGGTACGATCAGACCATGAACCTGTTCAGTCAGATACATCCATTACACAGTACATAGTAGCAGGGCCGGCTCCAGGTTTCTGTGGGCCCTGGGCGAAAAGGTCTCAGTGGGCCCCCTTTAAGTACATATCGCGGACTATATATATATATATATATATATATATATATATATATATATATATATATATATATAGTCCGCGATATGTACTTAAAAAAAAACCCGCATCTGCCGCATTTCCGTCTAGCAGCTGCACTTGCTGCACGTTTGCGGCAAGCCCCATGCATTGTCTATGGGGCTTGCGGTAAGTGTGAGGCAATATATATGTATATATATATATATATTGCCGCACACTTACCGCAAGCCCCATAGACAATGCATGGGGCTTGCCGCAAACGTGCAGCAAGTGCAGCCGCTAGACCAGGGGTCTCAAACTCCAGGCCTCGAAGGCTGCACACAGTCCAGGTTTTCAGGATTTCCCTAGTATTTGACAGTTAGTAATCAAATGACCAACTGTCAAAGTATGGAAATCATGAAGACCTGGACTGTGTGCGGCCCTCGAGGCCTGGAGTTTGAGACCCCTGCGCTAGACGGAAAATGCGGCAGATGCGGGGTTTTTTTTTTACCGCAACTGCCACATTTTTCAAAAAACGCCTATGTGAAGGCAGCCTTACAGGAACAGTGACTGCCGAAACCAGCAAGAGCTGTTCCTGACAGTGAGTATATTACACATTGTTAGGGGCGGGCTAAAATGCGATTGCGTTCCCTTGCGCTTTTTAAAAATACCCTTCAAATGCAAAATGTTGCATTTTTGTGCGTCTGAGGATGCTTGGTATATACACAAGCATCCTGAAGAGCACAAATAATGCAAACAGCTCAATGGAGCCGCACTGCCATATGGTGGCACCGCAGCCAATCGGAGTGTCTGGCCATCCGGATCTCTCTTTCTCCTCACCTTTCTTCTTGCCGCTCCGGTCTCCTCCGGTCGCTCTGCACATATCAGCACAGTGATGACATCGCGCCCCTCCATGCTGAGCTGCAGAATGCAGACAGCGGCAGAAGAGACTCTGGAGAAGAATGCTGCTGGCAAAGGTGGCTGGGACTATAGGAGCGGAATCCGCGGGGGGCTACCACTGGTACACATACCTCGTACACACTCGGCTCTGCTCCATACACCTCGTACGCACGTACGCGGCTCTGCTCCGTACACCTCGTACGCACGCACGCGGCTCTGCTCCGTACACCTCGTACGCGCGCACGCGGCTCTGCTCCGTACACCTCGTACGCACGCACGCGGCTCTGCTCCGTACACCTCGTACGCACGCACGCGGCTCTGCTCCGTACACCTCGTACGCACGCACGCGGCTCTGCTCCGTACACCTCGTACGCACGCACGCGGCTCTGCTCCGTACACCTCGTACGCACGCACGCGGCTCCGCTCCGTACACCTCGTACGCACGCACGCGGCTCCGCTCCGTACACCTCGTACGCACGCACGCGGCTCCGCTCCGTACACCTCGTAAGCACGCGGCTCCGCTCCGTACACCTTGTACGCACGCGGCTCCGCTCCGTACACCTCGTACGCACGCGGCTCCGCTCCGTACACCTCGTACACACGCGGCTCCGCTCCGTACATCTCGTACGCACTCGGCTCCGCTCCGTACACCTCGTACACACATGGCTCTGCTCCGTACACCTCGTACACACTCGGCTCTGCTGCGTACACACACGGCTCCGCTCCATACACCTCATACACACGCAGCTCTGCTCCGTACACCTCGTACACACATGGCTCTGCTCCGTACACCTCGTACACACACGGCTCTGCTCCGTACACCTCGTACACACATGGCTCTGCTCCGTACACCTCATACACACACGGCTCTGCTCCGTACACCTCGTACACACTCGGCTCTGCTCTGTACACCTCGTACACACATGGCTCTGCTCCGTACACCTCATACACACATGGCTCTGCTCTGTACACCTCATACACACATGGCTCTGCTCCGTACACCTAGTACCCACTCGGCTCCGCTCCATACACCTCGTACACACACGGGACCCCCCAGCTGCCCCCTGGATATGGCTCTGGCTGTGGGTGCAGTGCTCAGGGGCCCCTGAGGCTAGGGTCACACTTGCATTGTGACCCTAGCCTTATGCAAGTATTGTATGTTGCAGCGCATAGTGTTTAATGCTATGCGCTGGAGGCAGCCCATAGAAACCCGACGTTTACCTTGACAACCACTGGTTGTCAATGTAAATATCGGGTTTCTATGGGCTCAGTTGCTGGCAGCGCAGAGCGTTAAACGCTCTGCGCTGCAGCAGACAATACTTGCATAAGGCTAGGGTCACAATGCAAGTGTGACCCTAGCCTCAGGGGCCCGATGGGCCCCCTCCAAGCAGTCGGGCCCCGGCACTTGCCCGGGTAAGCCGGGTGCTGACGCCGGCCCTGCATAGTAGGGACACATATATAAGATTATCTCAGCACAGGAGATGTAGTATGATCACATCATGTCCCTGTACAGTCAGACACGGCCATTACACTGTACATAGTAGACACATATATAAGACAGCACATGAGATGTGGTATGATCAGACCATGGCCCTGTACGGTGAGACACTTCCATTACATAGTGCATAGCAGGGACACATATTTAGGATTATCTCAGCACAGGAATACTACAAGGTAGTTGGACACACCCCTGCTGTGATTGACAGCTCCCTGTCATTAAACAATCTCTATTGAGAGCCTGGTGTGGACAGGGGCAGCACTCCCAGCTCAGCTACGGTACACGCCTAAAACAAAATTATTTGATTGTGACACAACAACTGCACCCAGTAATCTAAACATTGTTAATTTAAGAATCTCTTTCCTACAACATATGAGAACTCCTTCAAATCTAGATAATCTATTCCCTATGAACAGAGCAATCTGAATAAATCATTGAATCAATTACTCAGAAATCAGGTAAAAGATTTCTCATACACCAATGAACATTTTCAACAAATTTACTGTTACACCAGATGGAAGAGAAGTCCAACTACTTTTAGAATCCAAAAAAAAACATCTGTAATAACAATAGGAACTTTTCTTTTCCAAGAACTTCATAAAAACAAAATGTCTTTGCTGCCCTTGGCGTAGTGATTTCACAGCAAAGCTACCATCCTTCTGTTCATAATTTAGATCCATTCACATTATTTTAGACTTTGATTCAATATCTACAGTACAGTACTGCTCATGATTATTGGCACCCCTTAATTTTTTTCATGGAATATACAATATCTTCCGATTTAAATGGAAATGTACAAAAGTTACATCCTCAGGATTTTTTAATTAGTTGTACAAAGTAATACAACAATAAGTTTGTTTGTCAACTTACATATTGCAATTTCAAAAAAGAAACAGAATAAACAGCATGTATGGCAATAAAGGCCCGTAATTAATATTTGGGCACACCTTTTGGCATTGATAACAGCCTCCAAATGTTTCTTGTAACCATCTATGAGCTTCTTGCACTTCTCAGCTGGTATTTTCACCCAATCTTCCTTTGCATTTTGTTCAGGCTCTTGAATATTTGCAGGATTCTTTTTCCCAATTGCAGCTCACCCCAAAGATTTTCAATGGGATTGAGGTCAGGACTCATTGCTGACCATTTTAAAACAGCGAACAGACATGTCTGTTTAATACTATATGGTTAACCAAACCATTTTAATACAGTCCATTTTTTCTTGTACAACCATTCCTGTGCACTTATGGATGTGTGCTTTGGTTCAATGTCTTGCTGGAAGACTCAAACCAAATTTTCCTACACTGGGTAGGACATTTCGCTCTAAAATCTCTTAATAATTCTGTGATTTCATGCTTCCTCTGATGCAGCCAAGGCCTCCAGTACCAGACAGAGCAAAGCAACCACACCGCAGTATGGATCCTCCACCATGCTTAACCGTTGGTAGGATGTTGTTTTACTTATAAGGTTCATTGTGTCATCTGTAAACAAACTGTTGCTTTGCATTGATAAAAAAAAGTCTATTTTTGTTTCTTCTGTACACAGAATATTTTCCCAAAAGGATTGCGGTTTATCACGGTAGGCAAAGATCAGTCATTCCTTTTTATTTCTTTTCTTTAGCAATGTTTTTTATCTTGGCCATCACCCATAAATCTCTGCTTGGTTTAGTATGCGGCACATGGTACTTGTTGAAACCATGACCTCAGACTGTTACACGTTGGCCTTTAGGTATTTAGGTGTTTGCCATGGTGTCATTTCTACCATTCACACTAATCTTCGAAGATATCTATTGTCAATTTTCCCCCACGTCAATGAAGGTTCTTGACGGTTCTATGCTTGGCAAACTTCTTAATAACATAGCGCACTGTTGAAATTGGGATACTAAGATCTTTGGAGATGGCCTTATACCCTTGGAAGTCTTGTGTTTGCTAATAATAGCAGTTCTGATGTCCTTTGTCTTCACCATTGTGAAAAAATACAGGGCCTAACAGGTGGCTTTTTAAAACACAGAAGTCATCATTTATTGGCTAATATATTTCACATGGGCTCAGACAAGTTATCACAGGTATCACAGGTGACTACTCTCATTTGTAATTTACCACAAGTGAGTCAAAATATGTTTTAATACTAATTTAACTTATAGTGCCAATACTAGTGTTACTGCAAGGTTTAGGTTTTTCTATTTTTTCTTCCTATTGTTTTTTGTTTTAAATTGTTGTTTCTCTTTTGCGCTTTTGGATTTAACATGAGTGCTCTATACAAAACAGCTGTTTCACATTATTCATTTTTTTCAAGAGGTATTCCACATGATGTACGATGTAAATATGATATTTACATGATGTAAATGTTATGGGTGCCAATAACTATGAGCAGGGTTGTACTGTACATGTGATATGATTTTGTATAGAAAGCATGCTTTGCTGAATTTTGCCTTAACTTTAACTAGAACTTGGACTCATTTTTTGGGGGGACAGGAAAGATTACACTTTAAAATTGCCACTGTATCAAACTTTGTAAAATGAAAATAATAAAATGTAAATGATGTCGACACACCAACAATAACCTGATATAAAATTTTACTCAGCTTTAGAAAGAGCCAAGTCTAAAATCAAACAAAAAAATTGATGCCTCTGGATGCTAGGTTTTATGAGAATGGATTTAGTTTTATATCTACTGCCCAGCAACATAAAAATCGTAATGAAAGGCCAACTTTTACTCTTTTTAAAACAAAACAAATACATTATATGCAATGTGATATATTTATAGATATTTCTTGGATGGATTAACTCTTTCATTTCTTATTTCGGAGTAATTTCAAAGCTGAAGAAGCTATTTATCTGTTAAGCGTAAACTGATAGCTCAAATAAATAACAATTCACCACTTCTGCCATATGCCACTGTGCCCAATTAAACACATGCTTTACAATTAAAGCCTTCATTTTCAATAAAGGCAAACTGGGATGCAGAATGGTTTCCAGCCACTAAAGCCAAGAAATGAGAAAATGCTCTGCCCAAAAGCATTACTTACAGTGTGGCTGCTTTCTGTATACCGTTAAATGAATATCTGTGAATATTTGTGAATGTAAATTTCTACTCAGTCTGCGAGCTTTTAGCTTTGATAATCCAAAGTGAAGACATTGATCGGTGATTTTAGGCAGGAAGCACGTGTTTCTGGGAAATGAAAATGCAATGGACAGCTATTTCCTTCAAGTGCATTTAACTTCAAAAGCCCTACATTTGAGAAATGATAAAATGCATACTTCACACCACTCTTCTGATCAGACGCAATTTAAAATTTGTGGTTGAGGAAAACACCCTTTCTCTTATTTTATGACAGGGTATCAATATAATATGACATACTTGTCTGATAGATTGAAATCTAATTGCTGGAAACTCCACTGATCATTAATACGGAAGGACTGTGGTATTCCTTAAGTGGTTTGACCCTTTGGCTCTTGCCGACACATTTGGAATACAACATTGGTCGCGGGGAACTTGAAGTAGAATGTATCAGAGCTTTGTAAAGAACACTGGTAAACGGTTTTTAAAATGATTCTAAGTGCAATGGTCCGATAGTGCCCTCATATGTAAAGAGATGGGTTTTTATTAAACCAATATCATGTTATTTGAGGGCTGACAATAGTAACAGCTTGTCTCATGTCATACAAGTGCCCTGGGCTTGTATTAATACAAAGGCTAGAATATGTTTGCATCTCCAGCTAAAATGTTAAACAGATGATGACTTTGGGGCACTGTGGTTTTGTTCTGTGAGCTTTGCTAGTTTATAGTCTCACAGCTTGACGTTACATGGCCAGCAGTCTATTGTGTAGTGACTGTATGAAAGCTGACAAGTATTTTATCTATCTATTGATGTACTATCTATTCAGTCATTTACAGTATATGGGAACTTGTATCCATGTCTCTCTACTTTTCTGGCTCCTAATGACTTAACATGGCTAGCTGTTTGACCAGCTCTTATTGGCTAGGGTCACACATGCCAATCAGTTTTTTCCACTGGTTTCAATAACAAATCCGTTTTTTTTTTGGCTGTTTTATGAACCTCCTGTGCAGCTATGCGTTTTTTGGACTTAGCCATTTTTTGCCAAAAAATGCTAGCAAAAACGGATCCGTTTATTTATTGCACCAAAAAAACTGATACGTTTTCCCATAGGTCCTCATGTTAAAAAAGGGATCCATATTTTTAGTGCACCCAAAAACATTGCTTCCAGCGTTTTTTGGGTCCAGTAAAAAAAAACTAATAGCTTTTGTTAACAATGTAGTCACACTTGATCCCAGGATCCGTTTTTAGCATCAGTTTTTGGACTTAGTAAAAAAAGTTAAAAAACTGATGTCAATAACGGATCCAGGGCTTATGTGTGACCCTAGCCGATGTGACACTAGGTAAGTACTCAATCAAAATTAGAAGGAAAAAACGACTGTGAAAAGGCTTAGTAAGACAGAAGATTAAAGTGGTATATCAGACTCCAACCCAGGGGGCATTTACTTTAATTGTTCCCAAACCATGGTTCTGTACAGCCGACATTTTGTCAAGCTTCATAAGTTATTTTATAAACTTAACTAACCATTTTATCCATATTACATTACCAAAATATGATAACCTTTGTAGACCCAATCGATTAGTACTAGATAGAAAAATTAGAAAACCATAATTAAGAATATAATAAAATCACTATAAACATGATATAAGACAAAAGTGGTATTTGCAGCATGAAATATTTTGATGGAAAGGATTAACATAGATGAACACTACATTAAAAGAGTGGATTGCTAAAGATGAAGTAACGAGGTGCAATGACTATAATAGGGACCTAAAGCCTCCCAGTATACAAATTAAGGAACATGTACTCAAGAGAGAGGCTCACAGCAGATCACCAAACAAAAAAGGTACGTTTAAAGGGAACCAACCACCTCGGATGACCCTCATACACTGTTAATATGTGCCCCTGCAGCCTAGTAAACCATTAGCAGCACTGTTTTTGTGTGAAAAGTGGCTGCAGTAGAAGTGAGATAATGATTTTATAAACTTACATGCCTGCGTACTTGAGGGCGTCTCCCTGTGTGTGCTGGCACTTGTGAGCTGTGCTCATCATGCCTGCTCTCCCCTCCCTTATGCACGCCCCCTCTCAGCCTGCTATACTGTGTGAGGCTGATTGCGTCATAAAGGGGCGGGGCTAAATCGCGGCATCCCGGTAGCCCCACCCCCTTTATGACGCAATCAGCCTCACACAGTATAGCAGGCTGAGAGGGGGCGTGCATAAGGGAGGGGAGAGCGGACATGACGAGCACAGATCACAAGTGCCAGCACACACAGGGAGACGCCCTCAAGTACGCAGGCATGTAAGTGTATAAAATCATTATCTCACTTCTACTGCAGCCACTTTTCACACAAAAACAGTGCTGCAAATGGTTTACTAGGCTGCAGGGGCACATATTAACAGTGTATGAGGGTCATCCGAGGTGGTTGGTTCCCTTTAAAGTAGAAAACCGGTCTGTAGCTTACATATCGCTCCCAGTGTCACCATGTATCACTTCCAAGCCCCAAGTTGGTTTAACTAGTTGATAGAACATTAATTTCCCTAGACTAGTCTGCCCTCTTTCCATTTTTTCATGCCCTTGTGATTGTGATAACATGATCTTCCAGGAGCTGGCATCACCGCTAGCTCCTGGAAATCTTATGCATGCATGTGGCTTATTTTTTACAACATTACTGCACCTCTGAAGCAGGGTGTATGGATCCCTGCTTCAGAGAGGCACATTGGGCATAATTGGAAGAACAAGTCTGCATTTGTAATCATGTGAAGTGCACCTCTGAAGCCAAGATGCATACATCCATCTTCAAAGGTGCAGTAATGCTGCTGAAACAGGCAGCACGAATGCACCAGATTTCAAGAAGCCAACAGTGACACCATTCATGGAAATCATGCTATTACGTCCACAGGGACATGATAACATGGAAAGTGGGCTGACTAGTCTGGTGAAACAAAACCCCAGTCAAAGTCCTAATTGCCATATCATAAACAGACTTTAGAAATACTATTTATAAAGATTTTTTATGTATGCAACTACATGATGGGACTGTTCGGCCAGGAAATTTGATCTGTGCCCACAACTCTTGGTGGTACTGGGGGCACAGAGGACCTGACAAGATCCCATTAAGGCGAAAGAAAGTAATACAGGGTAAGTTGTCCAAACCTCAGGACCCAATATAAGCTAAGGCATCTTGCAAACTTTGGCTGTTTGTACACACATGCCTATTCATTTATATGGACACCATGTAATACTATATTTCACCTGCTCTGGTCCCTACTGGCAAAATGTAAAACTGGACAATACCCCTATTATAACAGAGATCTACAATCTATAAATGTAATATAAAATAAAATAAAATGTATTGCACAAGTTCAAATATTCTATTTTATATGACTTTTTTTTATTTGATAGAAGGTTTAGAGCCCATTCAACAGGATTGTGAACTAAATAATATGTAAGGTAAATTATTTTTACTAGTATTAATAACCACTCAATTTTACAAGAAAAACAAATACCGTAGTTCTGCATAGACTATGATTACAATTGTATCAGAATGTTATGGTATTTACATCGTCTTCATAAATGAAATGTGTAAAATGTGCATAAAATATAGATAACGATCCGACATCCTATATATGATGCAAGGATCACAAAAAGCTATGCATGATATTGAGTACAGCCAATTTTTTTGAGTGAGACTGATCTAATAGTCCATGGACAGAATAGCACCTCTTTGTGTGACCTTAATGAGAACCCATCTCAACTATGAACTAATACTATAGTATGACTATCTAATACATCATTGTTATCCTAAAGATCATTGCTGACGTACTTTGTAATCACTGAGGTCTATTCACCAAGACCCCTATGGTTATTAAAATAGAAAGGACTACAGTTTCCTTCCAAATACAGTGTCTCTTTGGATTTCTATGGCTGCACCTAGGTTCACTCAGGAAACACAAGTTTTTCTTACCCAATGGAACGGATTATCGTTGTTTCCCCAGATTAAGCTGAATGTGGACAATGGAGTCTAAACTGCCTAAAGCCTCTTTACTTAGAATCTTTAGCACTAAAATAAGTTACTGCTACTGCACAATCTGATATTCTTATATTATGACTATAGCAGCATTACTTTATGTATTAAAAATATTGTAGTAACACAAACCAGCTTGAAAAATGTAATCTGGTACTATGAATTCCAGCACAGAGTGTAATAAATATTGCAACTGGGTGATATATAACTGGAATTATATATAATGTTCTTTATACTGTTCAAATGCATACGCTATGAAGAAAATATAACATACACGCACAACATAGACACATGCATACTTATACACACAAATACATACATCTGCATTGGCATAGTCATAT
The DNA here is from genome assembly GCA_033576535.1 of Allobates femoralis. Lineage (NCBI taxonomy): Eukaryota > Metazoa > Chordata > Amphibia > Anura > Aromobatidae > Allobates > Allobates femoralis. Next base: position 520,562,935 of record JARQOC010000003.1, on the reverse strand, counting down.
ATATGTAAATACACATACACACAACACACACCTACATATGCTCATTCATTCACACACAACCACACACATACACACACACACACACACACACATCTGAATAGGCACACTGATACGTTCAAGTGCAAATGCACACACATACACAAAATATACAACTAAGTATGCACACTCATATACACAACACACATGCATACACACACTCACACAATACCCACATCACACATGCACACTCATAACACACACAAGGACATACCTGCATAGGCATACTCATGCGTACACATGCGTACACATGCAAATTCACAAACAGAACACACCTGCATACGCACACTGAAAGAAACACACAAACAGCTAAGTAGGCATATTAACACCTTCATGACCTTGGAATTTTTCGTTTTCATTTTCATTTTTTGCTCCCCTGATTCCAAGAGCCATAACTTTTTTATTTTTCCATCAATATAGACATATGCTGGCTTGTTTTTTGCGGGATGAGTTGTACTTTCAGATGCAATCATTTATTTTACCATATAGTTTACAGGGAAATTGCAAATAAATTCCAAGTGAAGTGAAATTGAAAAAAAATGTGCAATTACATGTTGGTTTTTTGGGTTTTTTAGTCACCATGTTCATAATATGGTAAAACAGACATGATGGTGTTATGCCTCTGGTTGGTACTAGTTCATAGTTACCAAACTTGTATACCTTTACTTTACTAGTATCTAAGTGGTGAAAAAAATAAAAAAATTGTATTAAAAAAATCACACTTTTGCGCCATGTTCTGCAACCAGTAGCATTTTCATTTTTCAGGATCTGGGGCTGTGTGACAGCTTATTTTTTGCATCTTGAGCTGACGTTTCTAATGATACCATTTTTGGGTGGATGCACTGTTTTGATAGCCCGGTATTGCATTTTATAGCAATGTTGTGGTGACCAAAAAAACATAATTTTGGCGTTTGGACCTTGATTTCCGTTACAGAGTTTAAGGCTCTCATTAATTGATTTTATATATTGATAGATCGGGTGATTCTGAACGTGGTGATACCAAACATGTGCATTTTTAAACATTTTTTAATACTTTTATTGTAAATGGGGGAAAAGGGAGGAGATTTGAATTTATATGGGTTTTTTTTTTCACGTTTTAAAAACTTTATTTATTCATTGATTTTTATTTTTACACTGCCCCATAGAGAGGCACCCTGCTGCACCATCCGATCGCTTCTGACAAATACCGATGAGCTGCAGCTCATCAGTATCTGTCAGAATCGCGGATAGTGAGTGGTTGGCAGCGCTTGCCAACCACTCACCGGAAGCACTCCGTGACAGCCTCCTGGGTCAATCCAGGACCCTGGGCTGTCATGTGACGCTGGAGATCTCACAATACTATTGCAGGATCTCCGGTGCAGACGGGGAACAGAGTGTTTCCCGCCGCGGCGCCTTTGGATCCCACTGTCAGTGATTGACGGCGGGATCCAAAGGGTTCCCGGATCCGATCGGTGCTTTTAGCGCGACATCTCAGCTGATGACATCAGCTGAGATGTCGGATGTTTGATGTGAGCTCCGCGCCGGAGCTCACATCAAACACTGGGACACGGCCCATTGCGTTGTACTACGTCATGGGTCATGAAGGGGTTAACACGTTGAAGTTCACACACACAACTAAATACATTCATACACACAACACACATGCCCTCATACATCTTCATAGGTATACTCATACATTCACATGCATTTGCACATACATGAACACACACACCCACAGCACACACACACGAACATCTGCATAGGCATAATCATATATTCACATGCATTTACACACACATACACACACAACACACCATATATTATGATAGTATACGGCTTTTATTTTATTTGCTTGCTTTTGCTGTCTATTCATTTCCTGAACTCTGGGAGTCACTGCGAGTATAAGATTTTAAAAATGGGTAAGCAGAAGGCTATTTTTAGATAGCATAGTTATTGCAATGCAGGTGCGGAGAGCCCTAGTACAGTGACAGCACTGCAGAAATGAGCTCGCATCAGCTTGCTGTTGAAACTGGTTAATGACTTGGGAATGGACTGCGTTCTGTAGTTTTAAACAACCTACTTATTTATCTAGATACAGTGAGAGGAGCAATTTATTTGTAACACATCTCTGTAAATACTAAACTTCTCGTGTGCGGAACAATTTTAGCACTTGAACATCCATGTCTACTCGTATTCATGGCCACTAATGAATCGTGCATTGCTTCTGTCATATTTGGATATACTTCTTGTGAATGGCCATATGACATTTGCTGCAAGTATTATAAATAAAATAATGGCACTGAATTGATTTATTTATTGCATTTGCCTGGTTCACAATAAGCAGCCCCTCCTTTTTAAAGAAGAATAATTTCAGATGGGTTTCTCTATTTTAAAAGAAGTAACCTGTAATTTTTGTATTGTCGTCCAGTATATTTTGTATCTGAATAACAAACAGTACAGAAATGAAAAAAATCTGGACTTCAAATTTTCTTCAAGTGATCAATCTGTGTAAAAATATCACATTTTCAGGTATTAACCCTTGGTTTCAGATAAAAATGGCAACATATACTGAACACAATAATTTACAAGATCTAAAAAGAATAAATGAGAACTAGGGATGGTGAACCCAAACTGTAAAGTTTGGGGTTCACACTGAACACCTAGTGTCCAGTGCTAAACCCCGAACATCAACTTTCAGCTGTTTGTCTGTCTTCCTGAACGGGTTTGCCATCCGAATAAAGCTTTTAGAAAGGCCATAGTGCAGCCATTAACAAGCTCTCATTCTGTAGGTACTTATTGAGTCATTGCAGCTATGCCAAAAATTTGCATGGATGTGGTTGGCTGGGCACCTCGTGACCTGGCCTGTATAAAGGAAGGATAACGAGTTGCACAGCCATTTTAATGTGACTCGCACAGGAGAGGATGCTATTGGAGTGAGGGACAGTAATAAATTACTGTATGGTGTACCCTTACAAAAGGCTCTGTGTGGTGATTTTATACATTGGATTCTGTGGGTGTTATCTTTAACAATGGCCTGTGTGACCACTGTGCACTAGGATCTGGGGCTAATTTATTCGGTACTCACCGAATAGTAATGATATTCGGGCTACTCGCTACTCCCCGAGTTTCTTGTGATTACTCAGGAGTAGCGAGTAGTCCTTTAACTTTCGCAGTGTATCTATATATACACTGTGAAAGTGCACTAAAAGTGAATACAAGTTGTTAAAAAATAAAAAAAATATCATACTCACCTATCCGACGCCTGCACCGGGAACCGACAAAGAAGACATCCGATCAACGACAAGGACCTGTGAGTCTGACAGCCAATCAGATGGCTGGTAGCGATCTGGCCAATCAGATGGCCAGACGTCACAAGCCACCTGATTGCTAACAGCCTCCTGATCGGCCAGTTTGCCAAGTCTTGAACTTGCATCAATGACCTGGCAATCTGGTCAATCAGGTGGCTGGTAGCGATCAGGTGGTTCAGAAAAAAAAACTAAACCGAAAAACAAAACCAAATAAATAAATTAATAAATAAATAAAAAGGTTGCCAACCTCCTTCATCTCTTTGACCTACACTGCAACGTCCATCTCATCCTTCACTTGGACCTCCTCCTGGTTCAATTTGTTTTAGGGGGTATTCTAACTTTATGTAAGTATTTGCAGAAACTAAAACAAAAATCAAACAAGAAACCAAAGGGTGGCTACTTCCTCTTCTGCCACTTCGACCTACACCGCCATGTCCACCTGAACCTAATCCTTCACTTGGACCTCCCCTTCCTCCAGGATCAATTTTTTTGGGGGGTTGTGGAGATACTAGGTTTATGTAAGTTATTTTCAGAAACAAGACCAAAAATAAACATCCGTGCAAAAATCAACAACAAATAAAAAAAATTAAAAAACGATACCTCCTCCTCCGCCTTTTTGGCTTGCACTGCTAAATCCACTTCTTCCTCCACTTGGACCTCTTCCTCCTTGTTCAATTTACTTTACTTTAGTTTTTTGTGTTATAGCGTAAAGAGGACCTGTTACCCCCCCAAAGATTTCAATCTAAAGGTAGCACTGAATGCAGCATGTATGCTGCATTCAGGCAAGGGGTCCCCCATGTGTTTCTGATGTCTAAATCTTGAAATACAGCCTTTTATAATGAGTACAACTGAGTCAGGAGGGCATTACCAGATCCACATGAGGTCAGGGAAGTCAGGTTCTTTACAGGGGTTATTCCTGCCCCCTGCTTATATGTTCCTCCCTCCTCCCTGTCCTGGCCATCTCCTTGATTTCCTGTCAGCTCTCCTCGCTCTGCACCTGTGTCTCCTTGTTCTATCACACACAGGCGCAGATCGAGGTGTTCCTATTGTTGGCCCCTCTCTTCTGCTCCTTCCTCCCGCCCTGTCAGCAGCAATTCATCCTGCCCTGCTCAGTGTTATGCTGTATACACTGAGCAGTGCGGATTTCTGGAGCCGGCATAGAAGATCATGTGGGTCAATTGTGTAAACAGGCTCTGTAGGGGTCACTTTGATCATTTTGTATATTTGTGTGTTTCGGCAGATGAAACTCACAATGCTAACAATTTGGTTTCTCATTCTCATTCCATTGTTTACCAATTAGGTATATTAATGTCATATTTTTATAGATCAAACTTTTCAAACATTTATACAGAACATATGTGTATTTCATTTTTTTTTAATTATTGGGAAAAAAGAGAAATGATTTGAACATTCATATTTTTTCATGTTTTTTAAAACTTTTTTGAAATCTTTATTGCATTAATTAGTCTTCTAAGTGGACTTGAACCTATGATTCTCTGATTGCTCGTGCAATAGACAGCCTATTTATAGCAAAATCATGGTCTACTATGAATGAGAGATATGGGTTGCCTTTTATTGAAGCACCATCATGACAGGCACGGGGTCAATTGTATCATGGCTGCACCAATGAACAGTTGCAATAGTGCTTTCTAGGATGCTGTAAGTGCTACTGTAAAAGGTTGACAGGTTAACAACCAGGGCACCTTCTTCCACATGGTTACTATCCTCCTACATAACATATGAAAGATGTTGCTCTAGTCAGATGAAACCAAAGTAAAAAATGTTGGGCTAAATGCAAATTACTATGCATGGCAGAAAACTAATACTACACATTACCTTGAAAACACCATCCCCACTACCAAACATGGTGGTGGCAGTCTCATGCTGTCAAAATGTTTTTCTTCTGCATGGGCAGGGAAGCTGGTCTGATGGACAAATGGATGGAGCTAAATATCATAGAGGAAAACCTGTTCTAAAGTTTGAAAAAGACTTGAGACTAAGACACAGATTCACCTTGCAACACAATAACAACCCTAAACATACTGCCAGAGCTACAATGGAATGATTTAGATTAAAGAATTTTCATGTGTTGGAATGGCAAAATGTCAAAGTCCAGACATAAATCCTATTGAAAATGTGTGACAAGACTTATTGTTCAAAAAGCTTGCCATCCAATCTCACTGAGATATTTTGCAACTAAAAAAGATTGCGTAAAAATGTCAGCATCTAGATGTGCAATGCTGGACATGCAGCACTGAAAGGTAGTCCTAAAACATATTGACTTAGCCTGCTTTCACATCAGCGTTTTGCGCTGATCGCGGCAGTTGCGGTGAAAAAAACGTAACTGCCGTGATTACCGCATAACGGCCGCACTTGCGGTTCACCTGCGGCAAGCCCCATACAATGTCTATGGGGCTTACGGCAGGTGCGGCAAGTGCGGTTTCGGCACTTGCGGCAGGTGCGGCTGTGAAAAAAACGCGGTATACCGCATTTTTTTCGCGGCTGCACCTGCCGCAAGTGCCGTAACCGCACTTGCCGCCTCTGCTGCACACTTAGACATAGTATGGGGCTGGCCGCAACTGAACCGCAAGTGCGGCCATTTTTTTCACCGCAACAGCCGCGATCAGCGAAAACTGCTGATGTGAAAGGGGCCTTAGAGGGATTGAATACAATTGCATGACACATTTTTAAGACTTATGTTTTTAAAAATGTAAAAAAATCATGTATCAACAACTCACAAATTCTTGTTACCCAGTGTTGTTATCTACTAAATAATCGTCTAATGTTCTCTGTCTGTCATGGAAATCGCACACCAGTGCTCATTGGTTGCTGCCATCATTGGTTGCCACTACCGCCCTGTCGCATGACCGCTTTACACAAAAGACGGGTGAGAACAGAGGGTTGTGAGGGGGTCTTGCCCCCCCACCTCCATCCTGCCCCCCCACATCTATCCCCCCCACTCCATCCTGCCCCCCGCCTCCATCCTGCCCCCCTGGCTCCATCCTGCCACCCCGCAGTCATCCTGCCCCACCGCCTCCATCCTGCGCCCCAGCTCCATCCTGCCCCTCCAGCTCCATCCTGCCCCCCCACATCATCCTGCCCTCCTGCATCCACCCTGCCCCCCCGCATCCATTCTGCCATTCCTTCCCACAGCCATCCTGCCCCGCTCGCCCCATCCTGCCCCGCCTCCATCCTGCCCCGCTCGCTCCAACCTGTTCCTCTCACTCGATCCTGCCCCGCTCGCTCCATCCTGCCCACTCGCTCCATCCTGTCCCCCGGCTCCTTCCTGTCCCCCCCGCACCATCCTGCCCCCCTGCATCCATCCTGTCCCAGCATCCATCCTGCCCCCCCACAGCCATCCTGCCCCCCCGCTCCATCCTGCCCCCCAGCTCCATTCTGCCCCGCTCGCTCCTATCCTGACCCGCTACGCTCTATCCTGCCCCCTGCTCCATCCTGTCCCCCAAATCTCCATCCTGCCCCGCTCCTCCATCCTGCCCCCCACTTCCATCCTGCCCCTGGCTCCATCCTGCCCCCCCTCTCCATCCTGCCCCCCAAATCTCCATCCTGCCCCGCTCGTTCCATCCTGTCCCCCACTTCCATCCTGCTACCCCGGCTCCATCCTGCCCCCTGCATCATCCTGCCCCCCACTCCATCCTGCCCCGATTGCTCCATCCTGCCCACCTGCCACCATCTGGCCCCCTGGCTCCATCTTGCCCCCCTGGCTCGATGCCATGCCAGCTCTATCCTGCCCCCCCGCCTACATCTTGCTGCCCTGGCTCCATGCCCTGCCGGCTCCATCCTGCTCCCTCGCCTCCATCCTGCCCCCCTTGCTCCATGCCCTGCCACCTCCATCCTGCCCCCCGCCTCCATCCTGCACCCCCTGACCATCATCCTGCCCCCGCCTCCATCCTGCCACCCTGCCTCCATCATGCCCCCCTGCCTCCATTCTACCCCCCGCATCCATCTTGCTTCCTCCGGCTCCATCCTGCTCCCCAGCTCCATCCTGCTCCCTCGGCTCCATCCTGCCCCCTGAATCCATCCTACCCCCCGCATCCATCCTGCCCCCTCGGCTCCATCCTGTTCCCCGACTGCATCCTGCCCCCCCGCATCTATCCTGACCCCCCCGCATCCATCCTGCCCCCCCTGCATCCATACTGCCTCCCTGACTCCCCTGCCTCCATCCTGCACCCCCGGCTATATCCTGCCCCCCCCGCATCCATCCGGCTCCATTCTGCTTCCCCGACTCCATCCTGTCCCCCCGCATCCATCCTGCCCCTGCATCCGTCCTGCCCCCGCATCCATCCTGCCCCCACATCCATCCTGCTCCCCTGGCTCCATTCTGCCCCGCTCGCTCCATCCTGCCCGCTCGCGCCATCCTGCCCCGCTCTCTCCATCCTACCCTGCCCGCTCCATCCAGCCCCGCTTGCTCCATCCTGCCCCACTTGCTCCATCCTGCCTCCCGCCTCCATCCTGCCCACCTGCCTCCATCCAGCCTGCGCCCTACTCCATCCTGTCTCCCCCGCCTCCATCCCTCCCCTCGGCTCCATCTGCTTCATGCTGTCCTGCTCGCTCCATGCAGCCCCCGCCACCAATCCTGCCCCCCCCACCACCATCCTGCCCCCCCTGTCACCGTCCGGCTTCCCCCGTCACCATCCTGCCCCCCTGCGCCATCCTGCCCCCCCGGCAGTTAGCGGTCATGTGACCGATCAGCTGATCAGTTTCCCAGGCAACGACAGGTCCTAAAGGCCTGTAGGACCTAGAAGACGGAGGTGGAGCTAGCCGGCGGACGAGTGAGTATCCTCATTGAGGATTTTTTTATTTTTACTTTTACTGTGGAGGAATGGGGGGCCACGGGGAGCGGTAGTATCACCATATACGATAGTGCTGTAAATGTACTGTAATGTACCGCCATATACAATAGCGCTGCTATACATGTACTGTAATGTACCGCCATATACCATAGCGCTGCTGTACATGTACTGTAATGTACCGCCATATACTATAGTGCTGCTATACATGTGCTGTAATGTACTTCCATATACCATAGCGCTGCTATATATGTACTGTAATGTACTGCCATATACCATAGCCCTGCTATACATGTACTGTAATGTACTGCTATACATGTACTGTAATGTACCGCCATATACTATAGCGCTGCTATACATATACGACATTAGGGCCAAGGAGCTTTCTTGGCTTAACCAGATTGACAAGGTTTTTGGGGTCACGAACCAGGATAAACAACCTAATTTAATTACAAATTTGGATGAGACCGCTCTATTTATTCAGCAGATGGTTCTCAAGCGAACTAAATTGTGGTGGAACAAGGTTTTCCTACAAAAATGTTTAATGAATGATTTGATTCCAAGAGGTCTGAGAGTGCGGGTGATTCCTACTTTTCCTGTATCGGATGAGAATTTTATTAGCAAATTGGAGGAACCATGCGGTACATGCACAAAAATCTTTATGGAGCTCTTGGCTGAATCCAATACGGATATGATTGCTAAGATCGATAAGAATTTAGAGGATCTCCAAAATAAATTCCGGTCAGAATGTCCTGAAGATAAATTAAAAGTATCTGAGGCACAGTTAGAAAAAATTTTGATGATTGTGTCAAAAAATTAAAGAAACATAGACAAGGAAATATGCCCGAGATTTGAGAGATTGGCAGATGGGACTGATTGTACCACTGGCGCTGACCTCCAAATGCTGCAGGAGTACACCCCTTACGACCCAGCACATCTACAGTGTCAATTACATCCATTAGTGACCAGTCAGATATCTCAGTCTCTTCGATTGTAACGAGATCAGGAATGACACTCCAAAGAACTCCTTATCAACCCAATAGACGTCATGGTGGAGGAAGAGGAAAGAGGGGCACTAAGGTAATAATCTTAGTGATTACACACTTTCCCCTCATGATTTCTCACTTTTAAGTAGAGGATTATCCTTTGTTCCAACTGCAAGATTTGACCGTTTTACTGCTATCAAAGATTTACACTTATTTGCAAGAAATCTTATTTATAAATGCCACTTTTTTGACCCTATTAAAAATCTCTTCTTTTCCATAGAAGAAGAAAAAGTGACCCTTGATGATCTAGAGGAACTCTCCATCGAGGAACAGATTGAGGAAGGAGGTAAGATTCCTCCCAATATTCGCCCACGCTCGAGGAGGTTTTCCCTGCTCTCCACTTGCCCGAGTATAGACATGTTCATGCGGGTGGTTAGTAGGTCTTTGAAACTATCCCTGAATATATATATATAAAAGATAATCTGAATAGACAGGAACGGGATAGATTGAGAGAGCTACGGGATCTGCCTGACATACTAATAAAGCCCGCCGATAAAGGCGGCAGCATTGTCATTTGGCCGGTTTCAAAATATGAGAAGGAAGCATACAGGCATCTCAATGATAAGACCTGTTATAAGAAGCTTACCTACAATCCTCTTTTGACTTTTTCTGAACAATTGAGCAAAATCTTGAAATTCGCCAATGATAATGGTATTATAACTTCTGAATTGATGGCAGCTTTACTTGTCACAGATCCCGTGGTTCCCACTCTATACCTCCTGCCGAAAGTCCATAAAGACATCAACACACCATCTGGTAGACCTATAGTGTCGGGCCGGGGAAACTTCCTCGAGAATGTGGGCAAGTGGATCGATTCGAAATTACAGCCTATGGTGGAGAATTTACCCTCTTACATGAAGGATACAAGTGAATTCCTAAAAAAAGTCGACTCTATGCAGCTGAATGAAGGAACTATGATGTCTACTTGCGACATAGAATCCTTATATACCAGCATTAGACATGCAGACGTGCTTTGAGCTGTTAAATTTTCCTGGATATGTCGGTGTTGCCTGTGGACATCGCGTCTCTCGTCCTGGAGCTCCTAGAATTCAGCCTTTCCCATAATTTTTTTGTTTTTAAGGGGTCCTTCTACCTGCAGCTCCAGGGAACCGCAATGGGGGCGTCTTTTGCGCCCTCTTATGCGAATCTTTTCCTGGGGCTGTGGGAGAAGGACCTCTTTATGTCAGATAGGCTGCCGTCGATGTGCCGCGCTCACTTGTGGGCGCGGTACTTCAATGACATCTTTGTGATCTAGCATGGCTCTGAATTTGAATTTCACAGTCTGATAGATAGCCTAAATGATAACAAATCCTTTTTAGTATAACATATAGATTGAAAGGGATTTGGCTGAGTTCCTGGATGTCTCTGTGGTGAGGGGCGCGGGTGGCCACCTTCACACCAACATCTACAGAAAGCCTACAGCTTCGAATTCCCTGCTGCATGCTTCCTCCTCCCACCCGTCTTTTATGATCAGATCTGTTCCGGTGGGACAGTTTCTGCGCCTCCGCAGGATCTGTCCCTCTGATTCAGATTATAATGTCCAGGCAGAGGAACTAAGAACTAGTTTTTTAGAACGAGGATATAGTCACCGCTCTATTAAATATGCGGCCAATAGGGCAAGACACCTCTCACGCAATGAATTCCTCTATAAAAGCAAACAATATAGGCAAAATAAACAAATTCGGTTTGTAACCACCTATCATGGACAATTTAAAGAGATGGCAAATGTGTGGATAAGGCTTGTCTATCTTACGGACAGATGCAACTCTTTAAAGATCCTACCTATACACCCTAAAATTGCTGTTAGGAGGTCAAAGAATTTGCGTGATCTGTTGGTGTCTAGCCACTATGATGTTCCTAACAACAAAAAAAGTTCTTAGACTCTCGACCAAAACGAGTGGGTTGTGTCCCCTGTGGAAAATGTGTTTCGTGCCCCAATATTGAGAGGGCGACTTCCTTTACAAACGCATTGGGCACAGAAACATTCAGCATCCGCAAATTTATCACATGCAATACCACCGGAGTGATTTATTTTGCTGTATGCCCCTGTCCTAAAATTTATATAGGACTTACAACGCGTGCCCTTAATGTTCGTATCAGAGAGCATGTATTGGCTATTAATGGAGCGTCTAACTGTGAGGACATAAAGACTCTTAAAACTCTGCCCAGACATTTCCACCAATATCATCAGTGTAGGGGTGATCTCTTAATGGCACGTGGAATAGATGTCGTTGATCTGGGAATAAGGGGTGGTTCCCCTCTAAAAGACTTGCCCAATTAGAGACAAGGTGGATTTGGCGCCTTGGTACTCTTCAGCCTCTGGGATTAAATGAAAATTGGAATTTCGCATCCTTTTTGTAAACTGCATAATCTGGGCTGTATTTATCCATCAGTGACCTAATCAGGTTTCTTTTAATTCTATTTTTTACCCAGGTCTAGCTTCAGCTATCTTATGGGATCAATTCTATCTATTATTTATTTCTTCATTTTCTGATTACTTGATGTTCTGGAGTACAGATTCTAGTGGATTGTATGATCTTGTACCACAAAACATGGATATTGAACACACCAGGAAGATACTACCTATGAAACACAGATATGGACTTCCTAATTCTATGAGACCGTCTTTGAGTCCATTATATATTTATGATATTTTCTATATATGTATTTGATAAGACTGCACTTACTATTATATCCCATACTTTGTTTAAGAATGATGGTTTCTCTGGATGTTTGTTTCATTATTATAGGTATAACCTTGTGCTGTGTACACCATAACATTCTGTTCAGGAATGTGGAAATCTATGGATTGTAAAGAGTTAATCAAGCTCCTATCATACTTGTGGCCCGGTGACGAGACGCGTCCCCGCCGTCGCCATGGCACTGTGGTGCGGGGAGGCTGTTCCGCTCTTGATTCGCTCCGGCGGGTCATGTGAGCCTCGTGACGCGGACGCGATGATGCGGCACGCTCCCTGCCCCGCAGTTTCCGGGTTACGAGCACAATCCCCTTGGCTGGCCAGCCTTTTTAAACACCGTCTCCCCAGATTTCGGTGACCCCCTGATGAAGGTCGCCCGAAACGGCTGTTGGAGTCGGTACTTCTGACCTGGACACATGTGCTATTAGGTATGTGACACCGTAGCATCTGATATAGTTATCAGATGCCATTGCTTTTTATACATCTGTGAGATCTTGGGATTTTTGTGCTTTGGATATAGATGTAAGCATATTGTGATTACTGAAACCAGTGTAATGTAATTGTACTTTACTGGATTTATGGATATAATTTTATTATCTCCTCTCCCTCCTCTTTTGGAGTAATTATATCTAAGATTGAACTCTGTATCCTATAGCAATTTTATCTCCTAGATGCAATTTTGCTGTACAATTTATATCATATTTTTTTCTGTAATACTTGTACTGGTGTTTTTGTTCTAGGCCAGTTGTTACCTACCACCTTGGGTTGTGGACCCAGGTTCCTCTGTCCCCTACCCTTATTCTATTCTGGTTTTAACCTAATAAATAACTGTATTTTTGCATGATACTGAGTTGTCGCGTCTATATATAATTCTGTTACATGTACTGTAATGTACCGCCATATAATATAGTGCTGCTATACATGTGCTATAATGTACCGCCATATACCATAGCGCTGCTATGCATGTACTATAATGTACTGCCATATACTATAGTGCTGCTATACATGTGCTGTGATGTACTGCCATATACTATAGTGCTGCTATACATGTACTGTAATGTACCGCCATATACCATAGCGCTGCTATACATGTGCTATAATGTACAACCATATACCATAGTGCTGCTATACATGTACTGTAATGTACTGCTATACATGTACTGTAATGTACCCCAAAATACTATAGTGCTGCTATAGATGTACTGTAATGTACCGCCATATACTATAGTGCTGCTATACATGTACTGTAATGTACTGCAAAAAAACCTTAGTGCTGCTATACATGTGCTGTAATGTACCGCCATATCCCATAGCGCTGCTATACATGTACTATAATGTACTACCATATACTATAGTGCTGCTATACATGTACAGTAATGTACTGCCATATACCATAGCGCTGCTATGCATGTGCTGTAATGTACCACCATATACCATAGCGCTGCTATACATGTACTGTAATGTACTGCCATATACTATAGTGCTGCTATATATGTGCTGTAATGTACCGCCATATACTATAGTGCTGCTATACATGTAATGTAATGTACCACCATATACCATAGCACTGCTATATATATATATATGTAGTTCACTCACGTTGACTGAACAAGTTCTGTCAGTCACAGTATGTCAACTACATAAATATTCTAGAATACCCGATGTGTTAGAATAGGGATATCATCTAGTATCACATAAAATTCCAATAAAAAAAAAAAAAGTTTGTGAGTGGAAAAAAGTGGAAAAGTTCATAGGGTATGAATACATTTTAAAGGCAAGGTAGATTTTGATAAGATGCAAAGCAGATCTTAATTACCACTGTTGGCTGAATGTTGTAAACAGCAGCCTATAAATTCTAATGCAGGGAGGGTGGCCATATAGTTGAGACTACCCTCTAGCTGCTATTTAATAGTAAAAATTTTAATACCATGATAATATTCATATAGTGGCAACATATTTTGCAGCAATTTACAATTGAGCGGGGAGATGTACAGTCAATGATATTTTCAACACCTTTTTTAAAACATCAGTTTCTCATGAGTCAAAGTATGTACAGTCCAAATTTCAGTATGAGAGATTGTGTCCTTTAGAAGTTAGAACAATTTTTCCAGGTAAAGTAGCAAGTGAATCACCCTGCATCAGATCACTTGAAGAATGAAGAGCATGGGTTGAGTGATAGACAGACATGAAGGAGGAGATGAATGGTGGAGCAGAACTATGAAGACCTTTGTGAGTGATAGAGATAAGTTTGTGTTGTACTCTGTAATGAATCAGCAACCAGTGCAATGGCTAACATAAGGTGGAAGCATTGGTGTACAGCTGGACAGAAATACAATCCTGGCTTCTGCATTCAAGATGGATTGGAGAGGAGAAAGAGGCTATTGCCATTATACTTCAGGATTTGCAGTAAACTGAAGTGAGATTTGTTGCTAATTTTGGCCTTTAGGAAATTTGGCTTTTAGGTAATCCACTTATAAAATTAACATGTTTCCAATTTAAAAATCTGACTGAAGGTTAACTTTTGCATGCAAAATTTCATAATTTGTACAAATATCTTTCACTCTTCTTCTACTGTATTAAACTGCTGATTTTCCCTAAAAACTAATTACCGTATATACTCGCGTATAAGCCGAGTTTTTCAGCCCAAAAATTGGGCTGAAAAGTACCCCCCTCGGCTTATACGCGAATCATACGGCAGGACCGGCAGCCCCGAGCAGCCCCAGCAGCCCCCGTAATCCAGGGCCCCCCAGCCTGACTCCGGTCACCTGTAAAGGAAAATATACTTATCACTGTCCCGCTGCCGTCCACGCCCGCATCTGCCGACATCCCGATCCTCCATCTTCATGCATCTTCTTCCTGTTTCCTGTGTTCGTCGCAGCAATGACGTCATTGCCGGCGCCGAACACAGGAAACAGGAAGAAGACGCATGAAGATGGAGGATCGCGGATGTCGGCAGATGCGGGCGCGGACGGCAGCGGGACAGTGATAAGTATATTTTCCTTTACAGGTGACCGGAGTCAGGCTGGGGGGGCCCTGGATTACGGGGGCTGCTGTATACTACCGCTGGGGCTGCAATATACTACCACTGGGGCTGTATACACCACTGGGGCTGCAATATACTACCACTGGGGCTGTATACTACCGCTGGGGCTGCAATATACTACCACTAGGGCTGTATACACCACTGGGGCTGAAATATACTACCACTGGGGCTGTATACACCACTGGGGCTGCAATATACTACCACTGGGGCTGTATACTACCACTGGGGCTGCAATATACTACCACTGGGGCTGTATACACCACTGGGGCTGCAATATACTACCACTGGGGCTGTATACACCACTGGGGCTGCAATATACTACCACTGGGGCTGTATACACCACTGGGGCTGCAATATACTACCACTGGGGCTGTATACACCACTGGGGCTGCAATATACTACCACTGGGGCTGTATACACCACTGGGGCTGCAATATACTACCACTGGGGCTGTATACACCACTGGGGCTGTATATACTACTGGGGCTGCCTGTATACTACCACTGGGCTGTATATAGTACTGGGGCTGCCTGTATACTACCACTGGGGCTGTATATACTACTGGGGCTGCCTGTATACTACCACTGGGGCTGTATATACTACTGGGGCTGCCTGTATATTACCACTGGGGCTGTATATACTACTGGGGCTGCCTGTATACTACCACTGGGGCTGTATATACTACTGGGGCTGCCTGTATATTACCACTGGGGCTGTATATACTACTGGGGCTGCCTGTATACTACTGGGGCTCCTGTATACTACCACTGGGGCTGCTGGGGCTGCTGTATACTACCACTGGGGCTGCTGGGGATGCTATATACTACCACTGGGGCTGCTGTATACTACCACTGGGGAGGCCTGTATACCACTGGGGGGGGCCTGTATACCACACTGTTGGGGCTGTATACCTGTGCTGAGGTCCACCCTCGACTTATACACGAGTCAATAGGTTTTTCCAGATTTTTGGGGCAAAAGTAGGGGGGTCGGCTTATACACGGGTCGGCTTATACACGAGTATATACGGTAAGTTAGAAGATAATCTGTTATTTATTGTGTAATGTACATGGATAAAAATGGCATATAAAACTTGATCTGTCCAAAATATTACAACTTTACATAAGGTTAACTGCTACTGTGTTGTTGTTTTTATACTGCCAACAAAATCATATCAAGTATTTTTCTTGAAAAAAAAACTTTTGTCTATTTTTCCCAATAGGTTATATGACTAAACAAAAAGGCAATCTATAATTGGACAATCAATAATTGTGCCTTCAAAACTTTTGGACTTGGCACAATCATCTCTGATGACCAGGTCCAAAGATATTAAGTGATTATCCACCAGTTAACACATTACTATTGAAGGCTTTTTAAATAAATTCCTCTGATCTAAAGCATTATATCTTTCTTAGATGATGGTCTAAAATTAATCACTAAAACTGACACACCTGCTGAAATAAAAAAAAAAGTTCTATGAAGTCTGTGAGGTCATATATCTCATCAAACAATTGGGAATGAAAACATTTTTTAAGGGAAAATACATACTTTGTATGTACAAGCAATTAATAACTTAAGATGATATTTAATAAGAAGTGTTATGTTATGTCTGGTTGATTTCTGAAGGATGCCATCATTTACAGAGGTGGATCTTTCTGAAATTTCTTTATAATGTTATTTTCTATTATTCCTTAGGTTCTCTAATGGCCACTTTACACGCCCCGATATCGGCGTCCAACTCCGATAAAAAGTCACGAGGTTCGTGCTTTGGCCCCGATATCGTTCGTGCGTTGTATGGTTTAAACTTCCAATGCGATGCACGAACGACGCCAAAACGATATCGGGGATCAAATGAGCCTGCTCTCCAACAACCGATATTGGATGGGCGTTGTGGCCGGATCGTGCTGTGTAAAAGCCCAACAACGATGTGGAGTACAACTTCCCCTATTCTCTCCCATGTTAAATGGTCGTTCCTGGGTCGCCCGTACAAGGGGGCGTACACATCGTAGTGGTGTTGCCTGCCGATATCGCGCTGTGTAACATCTCCTATGCGATCTTGGAATTCTGCCCAAAAAAAGCGCGCTCCCGCGTCGTTGGATCCAATATCGGACCGACGTTGGGACGTGTAAAGTGGCCATAAGTGACCAATGATGGTACAACGATGATCTATCCATAGATGCGAGTTATCAGCTATCTCTAGATTTTTCACCATAAACAGTTTTTTTCAAGTGGTAAATAGGGATGAGCAAACCAGAACTGGAAAATGATGTAATAAATTGGTACATAAGGATGTGTGTGGGAGACTTTATTCAAATAAACTTGCTTTCCTTGTGTCTTTTTTAACTCTGTACTTGATGGGTTAGTAATGAAAGTGTCTGACAGAAACCGTACCATTACTAACAACAGGGCTTGATGTCAGTTGACAATTTACAGCTGACCTTAAACCCATTAACCTATTTCCCTGATTGCTACCGCACCAGTTCAATTGGAAAAAGTCAAGTAAACCACCACAATTGGTGCATCAAATGAAGGCCACATGTGGGGCAATTTTAGCTGGTATAAGCTGAATTACAATGTACTTTCCCACCCTGATAATACCAACCCCAAGATGTCTGCTTTACATGTGCTTGTTATCAAAAATAAGCAGGAGCCCACTTTTTTTTTTTTTTAACATATTCTCTATCCACATTTGTTTTCAGGGCTATTGCCCCCATTTTACTTTTTTTTTGTAGCCCCCTAACCCTTATTACAATCATTTTACAGCCATTTTTCAGCACAAAAATGTGGGTCCCCATTGAATTGTATGTGGTTCTGAGTCTGGGGTCAAGTTTGGGTGAAGTCGGGCCATCACCAAACTTTTTTTAAAGTCCGACCAAGCCCGATGAACCCAAACATCTACATGTCTGCTTCTCAATAAATTTGACCTATTTAGATACGGGATACATCTAGCTCATTCAACATTGAAGGAAAAAAGAACAGATGGGTTTAAATCCAACCTGTCCTCTCCTTGTGAGACCCTATAGACTTCAGATTGCTTGCTCACAAAAATATCATACCTCTGACTAGCTTTTGATAAATCATACGAACAATAAAAAAAAAGACCATGGCACATAACCATAAGGAGTAGCACAAGTGCGTAAAACATAAATCCCTGTTTCATTAAATTGTTTCAATGTTATTAGTATTAGTCATGGACTACAGCAATGCTGGACAAAATATTTCACATTCATTGCATATGCTATCTATGAGATGTTAAGTGGTATGATGTACAATCTGCAATAGCTTCTCGATTTACATTTTAACAGATACACATTTACCATATGTAGGCCTAACCCAACAATTCATTATGAATAATTTGAGAGTCAGAGGTCCACCAACTCCCTCTCATTCACTTAAATTAAAACCACAGCTGGCAAGCATAAACCATTTGTTTAGTTCTTTGGCCCATTACATTCCCGGTCAGAGACCTGCATGTTTAATGAGAAACAAGTTGATGGAAGTATGAAAAAAAAAAGACAGTGAAGGAAGAAAGCTCATTATTGAGGTCTGTGGTTTGACCTTCTTCCTCTCAACACATGAAAATATTGAAATGCCCTTCTGTACTGTAATCAGCTAAGAATGAAAGACTGAATACTATAAGCTTCAAATTAAAGCTGTGTCTATCAAGTGAGAAATCAACAGATATAGAGCACAGATGAGTGCGCTCATGATTTCTAATACAAGTCTTCAGGAAACGATCTGCATGCCTTTGTAAAATGTACTGCTTGGAAAACAACAAAAAAATCAAGTCTTGTAAAAAGCACCTGACAAGGGATGCATATGCCAAAAACAGACATGAATTGTTAGGAATGACAGATAAAGGATAAACTAATTAAAACAGACTCATAACATGATTCTGCCTCATTAATATCATCAAGTCTGATGAGACCGGAGTTAACTCATTATGGTTGAATTATTACTTTTAGTCATTATTATCTGAGAGAGCTTTGTTAGTATCTAGGGCCAAATCAAGGCTTGTAGAGTCTCCTGGGAATGTGTGGTAGAAGAAATTTTAAAGAATACTACCAAGTGTACCAATAATATCTATGCCATGGCAGTATTGTGTAATGTTGCTGTTCTCATTAAGGTCTAGTTATAAAGGGTTTATGGCAATAATCATCACCTTTTCAACTGCATCTGCAGTACATATATAATAATAATAATAATAATATATTATTCATTTATATAGCGCTATTAATTCCATAGCACTTTACATACATCAGTAATGCTGTCTCTCTTGGAGCTCACAATCTAAACATCCTATCAGTATGTCTTTACAATGTGGGAGGAAACTGGAGTGCCCGGAGGAAACCCACACAAACACGGGGAGAACATACAAACTCCTTGCAGATGTTGTCCTTAGTGTTCTTGGTGGCCCTACTACCGTACTGCCACAGTAACATTAGCAGCTCCCTTTCGGTGTCCGTCAGGCAAGCCCTAGCCTGCTGTGTGTATCCCATTCAACTCAAAAAGCCTGAAAACGTTACTCATCGTCATATGTTTTATGTTATGAGGAGAGAACACGATAATTATTAAGAGAACAATATCTCTGACACAAAATATAAATTAGTATTGAAAACGTTGTGCATTGAAATGATGTCCAAAATAATGGAATACATAGGAGCTCGAACAAAACCTTTAGGTCCTGAGGAAGGAGCTGGGAGATAGCTCCGAAACACGTCGGATTAAAGAACCATTTCAACCAGATGATCCATTATCCTGGTCTTCCTTTGGCAGCAGCGCGGATCATGCGACACTTCGTCCTTATATGCCTATGATCACATTGGACATTTTTGATCAATTTGTGGTGTTTTTTTTTTTTTTTTTTTTTTAAAAAAAACACCAAAAACTGAAAAATCAATGTGTCCGCCAGCAAAGTGAATGGGATTTTCAAATTGTTGTGCAAACATCAACATTTTTGAAGACTGCGTTAGTGGTGCAGAAAACACATCCAGAAATAAATGAGCATTGTCAATTAGTGCTCCATTTTTTTTGCTGCACTTTCTACACCACATTCTCTCCTATTACATAGTCTTCCCAGCAATCCCACAGTGAGCTCTGGCGATGTGTTCTGGAAGGTCACTGGCAGGACCTGCGAGTATGATACTGACAGGACATGTCCATGTTACTCATCCTGAGTGTCACATGGGCAGGTCATGTCAGTACTCGTACTACTCGCAGGTCCTGCTGGTGCCCAGAAGAAAGACATCTCTGTGTCTCTGTCAATGTGACTCTGTCTGTGAGTCTGTGTGTCTGTCCGTGTCCCCTGAAAATTTTAGCAAGAAAAGCAACACATTTGGATGATTCATTTGTGATGATTTTTTGCAAAAGGAAGATCGATTTTTGGTGCAGAAACTGCACCAAAAACAAATCAACAAAATGGAGCACAGATGCTCTGTGTGAATGAGCCCAAAGTGTGTAAGAAGGGTGAAATGTGAGTCTTTATTTGTTGCAAAATACAAAATGCAGATGGTTGTGCATCTTTTTTGTTCCTTTAAGAGCTAATACTTAGTTGACAGAATGCTCACTTTTTTATAGTATTGTGTACATGACTGTAGCTTTATTCTTTTGCACTCTACATGTTTACAGTGTAAGATACATGGAGGGATAGTCTGCAATATCCTTCAACATTGATGTGTGTGAATGTTTTTTTCACTGACTAAGAGAGAGAGAAATGTGTGTGAAAATTGCCAAGTTGGTGCATTGTGCTTGTTAGGCTCTAGAAAAGCCTACTGTTGACCAGAAGAAGGATTGTTGTGATGCTGATAAGCTCCACTTAGGGAATGCACTATTTACTGCAATGAGTACCAGGCTAGGGTTTTGTTGATTTGAGCAAAAGATAGCCCCTAAGCTTGGTAACCAGTAGTGTAAGCTTGTTCTCTGCAATAGGTAACTCAAAGTTTGCATATTTGGATGGCTGATTTAGAGATTTGAAATGGTGACTGCCTGACCTATTAAACCACACACTGAACTTTAAGTTGAAGATATGGTGAGACCTTGAGGGTGAGTCCTGAATTGGCTTATGAGTTCGCAAATACTTAGTTTTGATCTGGAGTTACAGTAATAAAGTAGTACTTTGAAGGTAGTAGGTCTTTAGGAGTCCTATGTCACCAGCCACCTATCTAATGATAGCTCTAATATATTATTATCCAAACTAATCAGCTCTATTAGTCTGATGGTGATATGAAAAAGATAAGCCTAATGAAGAACACGTCTGAGTTAGAGCATCAAGCCTATTCCTAGCAAAGTATATAACAAAGTTCTTTAGAGTAGTGGAGAGGAACCCTTTGGACTGCAATGGAATGTACTTGGCATGAAAGCATAGTCCTGAATGGTATTGGACTGTGAAATGTAATCAGTGGCGTGGATGGCCAAATTGGAGCCTTTTTGACAAGGAGAAAACCTAGATGAGAGGTGCACTGCTAGGTTGTTACTAGCAGACAGCATTGGGGCTCAGTGGTTTTCACTTGTGCCTTTGAGCACTACGGTCTTGCATGGAATTCACGTCATTTCTTTTTTTTGTAGGTGTTTCAGCTTTTCTTCTTTTCAGACTTATCAGGTTTCCTTCCGCACTCTAAATACTGATGGATGGATGAAGATGGATGGATCAATTATGTTTCAATTGTGGACAGGGTCACAATGTTTGTGCAGTATCGCTAAATATATTGGCACAATATAACCCTTAAGGACAGAACCAATTTTTGTTTAGCGTTTTTCTTTTTTTCACTCCTGCAAATAATTATAATTTTTATATTTTATGTCAACATAGAAATACAAAGGCTTTTTTTGAAGGGTGAATTGTATTTTTGAATGACACCATTCATTTCACCATATAGAGTAAAGGAAAATGGCAAAAAAAATTGTAAAAACTGCAATAAAATAAGACACAAATTCAAAGATCTGACATGATTCTTCAGTTTAGTACAATTATGGTAATACTAAACTTGTGCAGTGTTCTTTTCAAAGATGTATATGTAATTGATTCTTTTGCTTCAAAAAAATTGAGGTTTTTACCATTTTTAGGTACATATTATGTTTTGATTGCTTGATTTTGCTCTTTTTGGTGGTGTTTAAAGTGTTACAATGACCAAAAAAGCTTGGAACTCTGGTGCTTGATGTTGTTTTCCCACTCTACAACATCTGCCTGGCTTCATTAATTTTATTTACTGATTACCTGTAATTGATCGTTTACAAATTCTGCAATAGCTAAAACATATACTGTATTTTTCGCTTTTTAAGACGCACTTTTGCCTCCCCCAACCTGGGGGGGGTAAAAGGGGGTGCGTCTTAAAAAGCGAATGTGCAAAAATAAGTAATAAAAAAAAAAAATTATATATATTACCAGGAGGGTAGGGGGGTGTGTGCGGCTGCTGAGTGGGGGTGCCGTAGTTGAGGGGCACACCTGCACTACCGGAGCAGTGGGGGGATGATCGGCGGTAGCGAGCGGTGGGCGCCGCCATATTATCTCTGCCCGGCTGCATTCACTAAGCAGTGTGCAGCCGGCCGGTAGAGGTAGAGACTCCAGAATGGCCGCGGGTCTCCGTTATGGCCGCGGCCATTTTGTTGAAGTCTCTCCCGACTGGCTGCACAGTTAGCAGCAGTGAATGCAGCCGGGCAGAGACAATATGGCGACGCCCACCGCTCGCTGCCGCCTTTCAACCCCCGGTACTACGTTCCTGCATCCGAGCCCCCCCACAGCATCAGTCCTGCACCTGTGCCTTTCCAGAACCTGCCTCCGGGACCCCCACTCAGCAGCTGCATGTCGGTAAGACATTGGGGTCCGGGAGGGGGGGTTGTGAAGAGGCACAAAAGTACATAAACAGGACACTACACAGGATGGGGACATATATACAAGATGGGGGGACATAGTTTCAAGATGGGGGGCATATATACAGGATGGGGGTACATAGTTTCAGGATGGGGCATATATACTGGTTGGGGGACATATTTACAGGATGGGGGTACATAGTTTCAGGATAGGGGCATATATACTGGTTGGGGGACATATTTACAGGAGGGGGGCATATATACAGGATTGGGGCCATATATACAGGATGGGGGCATATATACAGGATGGGGAATATATAGATAAGATGGGGGAATGTATATGCCAGGGTGGGGGCCATATTTACAGCATGGGGTCATGTATGGCATGATGAGGGACATATATGCAAGGATGAGGGATATATATACCAGAATGGGGGGGACATATATCCCGGGATACCAGGATGGGGGGGATTATGTACCAGGATGAGGGACATACCGTATATACTGATTTGGAAGACGGACACTGACATTATAAGATGGACCCCATTTAACATTAAAAATTATTTATTTTCTCTTTTCCTTCACCAAATTTGGGGGTGCGTCTTATAATCAGGTGCGTCTTATAAAGCGAAAAATACGGTATATACAATATGTATATATATATATATATATATATATATATATATATACTGTATATACATTTCTTTATGTTTGACTGAGGATAGGGTGGGTGATTTGAAATTATGGCTTTTTTAAGTATTTTTAGTACTTTTTTTGCATTTCCACTCTGTTTCAATTTTCATAGGGAACTACACCTGCTGTTGTCAGATCGTTTGTAATATATTCAGCAATAGTTGTGTATATAATAATAATATTTATTCATTTTTATAGCGCTATTAATTCCATAGCACTTTACATACATCAGTTATGCTGTCTCTCATGGAGTGTATTGATGTATATAGCAAAAATTAATCTCCTATGGCCCTGGCCATTGTTGACATGTTAAAGGTAGGGTTTTAGGGCTTAAAGAGGAGCTGTCACCAGATTTAACAATACCCTGAAACACTGTGTCCGCAAATTGAGATTCTGGTTTAGTTATTTTTATCCTAAGTCATATTACAAGGTTTGTTAAAGGGTCAATATTGACTTTTAGGATTGCTACTTCCAATAGGTGGTACTAAAGTTCTACTCCTCTTCCTCTCTGGAGTCAATTTGCATATTTTATTTCCCAAAGGAACATTGCAGGCACTTAAGTCTCCTCATCCTGACATGTCACTCTAACCAAGGAGAAAATCTACCCCTTAGATCCCAGCTTTAACAATACATCCATTATTAAATAGATATCTTAGATTTGGTAATGCTAGTGTACTTACTTTGAAAATCCCCATCAGAAAGACTGCTTTATACTTCCATCTGATACTAAAATAAGTCCATCTGACCTGAAGTCTTAAGGTACAGTTACACGGCACGACATTGGAATGATGTCTGCAACGATCTCGGGGGGGCGCGTGGTAGTTTTTGACATCATTTCAGCATCGCTGGTGAGATGTCATATGTCTAGATATCATGAACAACTCACCAACGATGTTGTGAGCCGGTATCGTTTGCCAACCCTGCGAATGATCCCTGCTCATTGCTGTAAATGGGTGAAGTCGTCCATGACATCGTTATCGCGGTGTCACACAGAACGATACAACAGGTTACTGGAGTTGAGATGATCAGGTTTACCAACATGTTGGTAAACCTGTCAACTCCGACCCAACAATTTATCATTGCAACTTGCCAGAGTCACACGCAACGAGGTCGCAATGACATCGCTGGTACGCCTCCAAACCCGTGACGTATCAGCGATGTCGTTCACAATGTCATGCCGTGTAACAGGGCCTTTATTCAGACATTCTGATATTACTTTTTAAACTTCATCATCTTTATCAATTATGAAAGGTCTATGAACACAGATTGCATTGTAAAATATGGTGAGTCTCATCCTCTTTAAGCAAAAAAATTAAAATGATCAAACAATGTAAAATAATGTAATAATGAGTAATAAATGCTTATATAAGAAGTAGACCTTAAACATCTAGGTAGACAGCTAAGATTGGATGCTCTGAAAAACCCGGTTCCTGGTCACAAATTGCAACCAGGAGTTCTAGGTTTTGTAACAAAAAGTTGATTTATTTTGAGATACTGTACTTATTTTTACTCTATAACCAAAAGGAACATATGACTGTGCAATGTGCCATACACTATTATATTAACAGTAGTCTACAATTACAAATAATCCATACTAATGGTTATGGGCCATATCATAACGTGTGTCTTGAGAAATGGCTGGAAATGTTTCATTTACAGGCAATTTAAGTTTTCCCTATTGCGCTATGTTCGTACTTTTCTAACAGGAAAAAAAAAGCTAATCCAGTGTGTACCTGTAATAAATTGCTTTTAGATAGAAAGCCAAATGCTACAGTTTGTGTAATTCTGCAATCACAGTGAATACGTAAAGCTACTTGTCACCTCAACATTTCAGATGAGAAAATACTTTCACAAAGTGTCACTTGTACTATAAACTTTTTTCATTAAGCCTTTCTATCAATCATGCATGAAATAAATAGAAGCCCTTCTTTTGTTTGCAGCATAAATCTCCCACCACAAGATATTGATTTAAATATACATTTCACATACCATGTCCTCTGTTAACGGAATATTGCACACTTTTTGTTCTTACTGTCAAATGTGCATATAAGGTTACATCATTACAAGAAGCCTTTTGTGGGTTTTCATTACGGGATACCCTTTAGGAAATAGATCTGTGTTTTATCAATTGGTTGACTGCTTTGTGGTTGGTGGAGACCAGACCTTCAACACTTTTTGACATGCCCTTTGAGCTCAGTTACCAGTGTTTAATTGTTGAAGGCCTGTGTTTGTTCTCTGTCTCGCCTGTCTTCCGCTATTTTATTCCTAATTAACCCCCATTGACAAATCTACTTTTCTTAGGAGAAGTAGTCTTGCCTCAATACATATACTGTTACTACTAAAATGTTTTAAGTTCAAATTCTGTACAATAAAACAGTTATTACTGATGATAATATTAATAACAGTAATAATAGTAATAGTAATAATGAGTGGTCATGATTGGAAATGATTGAATATATTCAAGTAAAATTTAACTTTACTTGAATATTGAAAATTATGGAATTGCCAAAATGTTTTGTAATGTTGATTCAGCAAAATGTCAGGTCATTTTTCTGAATTGTGAAGGGTCATCAAAAAGTTAAGAAATAAAAATAAAATACTTATTCTAGCTTATTTCTCAGCTCTCTGGTCTCTCTGTGCCATACCATCCATAATAGGTTCAGTCCTTGTTGCAGCTTCTGACCGCATGCAAAATCCCCGCATGTGAATGCAAGGACATGGTACACACCATGATGACATGACCCTTCATGTGCTTGCACAGAAGCAGTGATATCAGCACGAGAAATGAGCAAACATCTGGATGTTTGGGTTCCACCTATTCGGGACCTGCGCATGACCCCGTACGTCCTCAGAAATCACTGAATGGCTGTTCGTCTTTCTGCCCATAAAAAGCCAGCCATAAGCAGAAGACTTCTAGGGTTTTAACATTTTTCTTTTCCTTTCACTCTATGGATGATGCCACAGGATTTAAGACAAGTGCAAGCCGATCACACATTGCTTTTGGCTTGCACTGATATACTGGCTCCTGCACCTAGAAGACGGAATTCCCCCAAACTTCAGCCTCAAACAGGTTTGCTCGTCTCTAGTCAGCCCTCACATTGGTGATCAGAAGAAGTGACAAAGACAGTATGGGTAATGATGAGAAGTGGAGGGGTCAGATGGGTGAGCTGTAATGTGAGAATAAGGATTTTTTTTATTTTTTAGATCTTCCATTTATTTTCCTCTGAGGTCTTGAAAAAGTCCAGAACATGATAAGGGACATAAAATTTGTGGATAACTACCTCTCTGCAAATCTAATTTCTTGGTGAAATCCACATTAATGGGTGAATTTAAACTTTGCCTGATCTGCTTCTGTCTTGTCATCATTGAGTGCAAGCATTGGACTACTATTAAAACTTATCATAATCATTATTATCACATTAACAATAGAAGAATTAGAATAAGTGTAAATTAGGGATGAGCGAGTATACTCGCTACTATTCGGTATTCGCCGAATAGTAGCAGTATTCGGGCTACTCGCTATTCTTCGAGTACTTATGTGTACTCAGGAGTAGCGAGTAGTCCTAATACTTTCGCAGTGTATCTATGGATACACTCCGAACGAAAGTACCCTAAAAGTTAATAAAAGTTGTTAAAAAATAATAAACGTACATACTCACCTTTCGACGCCTGCACTGGGACCGCCAGAGAAGCCATCCGATACCTGGAAAAGGACCTGTCACTACCAACCAATCAGATGGCCGGTAGCGATCTGGCCAATCAGTTGGCGCCACGTCACACCACGTGATTGCTAGTGGCCACCTGATTGACCCAATTTGCAAGGTCCTAGATGTACTATCAGGACCTTACAAACTGACCAATCAGATGGCTGCTAGCGATGACGTAGTTGTGACGTGGTGCCATCTGATTGGCCAGATCACTACCGGCCATCTGATTGGCTGGTAGTGACAAGTCCTTTCCCAGCGATCTGATGGCTTCTCTGGTGGTCCTGGTGCAGGCGTCGGACAGGTAAGTATGTAAGTTTATTATTTTTTAACAACTTTTATTAACTTTTAGGCTACTTTCGCAGTGTATCTATAGATACACTGCGAAAGTATTCGTACTCGCTATACTCGCAATGAGTAGCGAGTACCACTGCCTACTCGTTGCGAGTATAGCGAGCACAAATAATGCAGTACTCGCTCATCCCTAGTGTAAATTCATCTGACAGTTTTAAAGCCATAATATTGTTAAGAAAAAACAGCCTCAAGTGGAATCTCATGACCAGAATTCTGACATCATAAATAGTATACCTTTGATGCTATTAGTTTTGGTCACGAGAGCCTTTCCTTGTTTATTCCCTATCTACATTTGCTTGCAAGACAGCTGTCCTGCTCTTACCATTTTGCTTCCTTTTGAAGCCTGCTAGCCCTTAGTTTGACCATTGTATAGCCATATTACAGCAGAAAAGTTTGGGTCCCCATTGACCTATATAGGGTTCGGGGACCAGGGTTAAGTTTGGAATTTTTAACTGAAAGTCAAAGAACCTGAACATCCACAGGTCTGCTCATCCTCAGTTGTATGGTGCAATCATAACAAGAGCAATACTACTAATAAAGACATCTGTTTTCTATAGAAGTAGCAGTCATTACAGTAGCAGTAGAAAATAAAAATAGTATTACAAACACTATAAACAGCAATATTAATCATAATTAACCAATTATTTTGCTCATATTTCTTCAATGAATTCCAAATAAAATAATATCAGTCTCTGCCTGAAAAAAATTTATAAAAATTATAAATACATATCTGCAACGAGAATAGCTATTGAAGAACTGATACAAGAGATTCATCCTATTGTTAATTAGTGGCACAAGAAATATCATCAAAGTCAAATTCTGATTTAAGTGCAAACCAGAGTATTCTATGTGGTCTCCACTCTTCTGGTATAGAAGACATTAATCTGAATCACTGTATGAAGTGTTCTGTATTACACCATGGCTGTAGTTTTGAATTATTCTAAAATCCAGGTGTGCATCTTGTGCCCTGTAATCTGTGGCTTTCTTAAGAGTTTTGTCATGAATCTGTTGAGATTGTACAGAAGTTTTCTTGGTAATTATTATTAAGATTCAAACTCTGATCAGGTTCTATTCTGTATCTGGTACACGGTACCCATAGATCTGACTTGCATCTTGCATCATGATCTTTGAAACCAAAATATGGATCATAAAAAGTCCTAAATTATGGGGAGAAAATAGCATATATCAACAATAGTGACTTTTATCCGATGCTAAAAGCATACAACCATTGTTAAAATCCTCTGTTTTATGCTAAGTCATCTCTTCTGTCCTTGTTAGCAATTTCACAGCTCAGCATCTATTGTTAATCTCATTCCCTTTAGCGCCATGCTAATAAGCTGGATCATATAATTTTTTGCACAGGTGAAATCTCCACATCACCTTATGTTGAGGCCATATATTTCATAAACGGCCAGTTCTAATGATGCAGAGGTGCCTAGTGATTCTAATGATGCCAATTCTCAGGTAAACAAACATTACAATAATAAGCCAACCCATAAGACCCCAAAGAGATTTGGTAATATTTTTCTATCCCTACCATCATATCTGTACAGCAGATTATTGCAACATATGATTATTTTTGCAGTGTAGACATTAGGAAATTTTGCAGATTTGCTTAAATTAAGCCAATAAAATAGACTTGCACAAATATTTAAAGCTAATTGAATTTTCTATGAAAAAAGCAAAAAAGACGGCACTCACCAGTTGGTTGCGGCTCTGTTTTATTAACCTTTGCGGGTTACATCACAGACGGGGAGGGAGTGGAGGAGGCAGGCGACAGCACCGTTTCACAGGAATTCTGCTTCCACGGGTCTGTACTCCTGGTGTACATGGAAGCAGAATTCCCGTAATATGGTGCCGTCGTCTGCCTCCTCCACCCCCTCCCCATCTGTGTGTAATCCGCAAAGGTTAATAAAACAGAGCCGCAACCAACCGTTGAGTTCCGTCTTTTTTTTTTTTTTCATGAATTGTATCACATCTATAGGCATTGAGCAACACTGGGAGTCAGTGTAGACCTAAGGTGTTTTAGGTGCGAACTTATTGGTCCATAAATAGGCTGGGAGTCAATAGGGCCAGGATATACTTTTCTGCAATTGAATACTCTACTTAAAGACAATAATTAGAGTATAATAAACGTAGGGTAAAAAATTAAATGCCGTACTCTCCCAGTGCCATTTCCTGTCCAGCCTTACAGCTCTCCTTGACTCCGGTCATTTTTAAGGCTCTTTTGGCACCTCTGTCAGTGTCTAGGCCTCATAATATCTATCACAAAATCATGAGACAATGCATGTCAAGACATCATGTGAAGCAGATCAATCAGACACTTGGAAGACCGCATACCAGAAGTCACAGAAGATTTAATTCCATTTTTATCATATCCGTGATTTATATTGCATTATGTGAGAGATACTGAACATTAACATAGTTTTGGGTAATGTACCCTTCTTCAAGTATATGACTGTAGTCTATGGAGACCTACTTGTTTTCATTGAGGAATCTGGGGTTAGTAGTAGTCCTCTCCATAAGTAGACCCAGTAGTAATCAAACTCTTGTATGGAGGAAGCAAAATGAAGTCCACTACGAACCCCAGACTTCAAAGTTTAAACAAAGGCATCTTTCTAGATGACAGTTACAGTATATGCCTGATGATGGGTACATTACCTGGAACAATAAAAAAGATCAGCTCACTATTCCACTGAATTTTGGTAGTCATGCAATGGGTCCAGGTGCCACAAGCAACAATAAAGGCAAAAACTAGTGATTGGACATTCAGTTACAGAAATAAAATAGGATATAAAATTGCACTTTACTCCATATCAAATAATATCACATGGTGATATATGATCTACCACACTGCACACAAGATGGTTCAAATGGAAAAGCATCTGAATGGTAGCACCTATCAATTAATTAAGGATTAAAGCAACATTTAAAAAAAGGAAATGTTATCCTATTATCAAATCCTATTATCTATTTCTAATCTGAACTTGAAACATTGCAGCTCTCCATTATATCTTAATTAATGAGTTATGAATCATGTATGAGAAAAATCAAATCAAATACTAAAGCATTTTCTGTTCCCGCTGGTGTGTTGTGCCTCTAATTGTCTCATTACTATTTTAGAATTTTGGAATTATCACCCACCTCTTATTTGCACTATTTAAGGGTTGGGATACTTGTGCCTTGATACTTTGAATCACTTGAGGCCTAATCACATGGCAATGGGCTATGGTCACACATGGCCATCAGTTTTTTCCCTTGTTTTCAATAACTGATCCATTTTTTTAGGGTTCTTTTTGACCATCCTGTGCAGCTCTGCGTTTTTTGGAGCTTTGCCATGTCTCCATAAACAATGCTCTAAAAAACAGATCAGTTTTCCCATAGGGCCCCATGTTATAAAAACTGATCTGTTTTTTTACTGCACCCAAAAACGTTGCTTGCAACGGTTTTTTGGGTTCTGTAACAAAACTGACACCATTGCAGTCACACTTGAGTGCAGCATCCGTTTTTGGCATCAGTTTTTGGACTTAGAACACAAAAGTGGAAAAACTAATACCAATAACGGATCCACGGCTTATGTGTGACCCTAGCCAATGTGAGCCCTAATCAATATTCAAGATGCCAAAGACTACCGAAGAGTGATCGGTGCCAGAGGGAGTTGAAAGGCGGGACATATAAAGCCCATTAGGAGGGGAGTATTTGATGTACATATTATTTTTTACCTCCAAGCCTAAACTAAATTCAACAAAACTGGGTCAATCTATCTGCCATTTTACTAGATTTGAGCGAATTGATTAAAAAGAAATCAAATTCTACGGAATTCAATTTTTTTTGTAAAATTTGGTTTAAATTGATTTGCTCATCTGAAATCAAGTACTTTTATTTTGTGTGTTAGTATTCTAACAGATATGATTTGAAATCCCAGATCTACATAAGTACATGTACGTTCACTGTACATCCTAATACATCTTTGGAATGTAAAATATGCCAGTATTATCTATTCTTTAATAAGATTTGAAGGACAAGTTGGGTCCCATTTGGATTTCTTTGGAGTTAGGTTCATTACCTTCATTATAGCAGAACAATTAGTTCTCTCATATGATTAGTAAACCAGTTTTGTGTATAATATGAAACATTACTTGTCAGGAAGAATTAAGAGAATTCACATACATTCTTGCACTGAGCACAAAATAACCATATTCTATGTCGTTGTCATGACAACTCCCTACATAGCGAGCAAACAGAAATGCTGCTTAGTGCTGATCCCCGCCAGTTCCCAGCACAGTAATAAAAGCTCTGTAAAGCTACAGTAAAATACATTTCATGGGCTTGAAATAAAATTAAAAGGATCACAGATCTGCAGTGTCTATATCTATTATATGACATGATTAACCCCACACATAGATTTATTTAACCATTTTGTGTCTGCCTGCCTGAATGCATTCTAGACATAGCTGCTCTAAACTCCTAAGTCACAATAGAAAATGCATTAATAATAAAAACTTGAATTGTGCACAGTTCAATGGCAAAGGCAGGCAGGTGTCCTACATGAAAAGAATTCGTTGTTCTAGAGAAGATTTGTCTCAGTTGGTCACACTCAAGCAGCGTCTCTATCTCTGCTATCATTTTGCTTATCCACAAATGGTTTAGATATAGCGATTTTTTTCTGAATGATATATTTTGAGTTTTATTGAAGCACTGGTATGCAGGTAAACGGTAACCAGGAGTAAAAGTAAACAGTATGTATTCCATCTCAAAGTGGCGCGATCAGGTACTTTTCTAGGTAGACAACTTGTACATGTTTAATCTTTTAATACCATGGTGAATGTAGAAATGAATGCACTGTACGTTGCTTATCTATGGAGTAATTTACATGTATACCTATACAAAGGTAACTATAGGAAAATATTCCCATAAAGAGCTCCTTAGGTCATTGATTTCTATGAGATAGTTAGACATCATTCATGGACAAGAGTGAAACTTTTTCCGAAAGTAAGCAGATCTCTTTCTTTAAGTTCATAAACCTTAAGGTTGCGTTTCGGTAAATCTCTTGATTTTCTGGTTTATTTTAAATACTGTAGAAATTTGTTGATTTCATATACATAAAACAATAGGGAAACACAGAATACATTTTATCATCTACTTGGCGAATAAGGAATGATTTCTGGTTAGCCAGACACAGGTCAGAAACAGATGCAAGAACTTCTCCAAGAGTTTTCCATGGTACCTTTCTCATTCATCTGATTTATCGGTAGTTATAGAGATTTCCAGGGACAATGTGCTGTCGGTCCGCGCTGCCGCACAAAACACATAATCGAAGGCTTCAAGTCATACAGGCCCTAATGAAGGACCATTGCAAGCTCTGAAACGCGTTGGTGGGTTGAATAATTGTGTTTTCTATGGCAGCGTGGACCGACAGCACATTGTCCCTGGAAATCTCTAGATTGTTGACCATATTGCACGTGGAAATGTGGGTCTAGCAGCATCCGCCATTTTATGCCTACTATACTGGTTGTGTGTTACACATCTTTACAAGGTGTTCATCACAGTTTCAAAGCCCTTTAAACAATAATTCCCTATTTGCGCTTGCTTTCTTTACAGCGTTACTCATCGGTAGTTATGACAGAGCTGATTGGATCTGAATTTATGATACGCACACCTATTTTGTTGTACTACTGGCAAAAAAACTTCATGACAAACTAATGCTATTTTGACTTCAGTTGCTCTCAGTTGAGGCAGAAGAAAACCCAGCCTAATTTATCTATTTTCATGAACTCACCTTGTAGACTGGGCTGTAAGCATACCTGTCAATTCAGATGGCTTTTCAGAATAAGATGTTATATGTGTAGATGTGAAGTTCCATTATTTCTGTATTTTTATCACTTTTTCTGTACATTTTTTGCCAGTTTTGCTCCAATCTTTTTTTTTTCTAATTGTCTCATTGGTAATAAGTGGAAACTAACTGCTATATTGTCTATTGTGCAGTGCACAATATAAGGCATTATTGCTCTACTCTTTATAACAGATATGCAGAAGCAGAAGCTGTGATGTCTGCTCAAGGCTACAAGCACAAAAAGGCTATAGCGGACAGACTAGGAACAAACCACTCCATTAGGCAGGACCCTGGGAAACCCTGACACACTTTAAGCCCTATACAGGGATCTGGATTTACATCAAGGACCAAGAGATTACTGCTAAGGATGGGCGAATTCCTCGCTACTATTCGGGACTCGCCCGAATAGTAGGGGACTCGGGGGACTCGCTACTCGCCGAGTTTCCTTAGGAATTACTCAGGGGTAGCGAGTCCCTGTACTTTTGCAGTGTATCTATACAGATACACTACAAAAGTACCCTAAAAGTTAATCTAAGGGGTTAAAAACAATAAACATTAATACTCACCTCCTGTACTCCTGTATCGGGACCGGGACCGAAGACCTCCAGCTGTTACAGGACCTCCGAGACCATCGGGAGAAGATGGGGAAAAGGACCTTGCAGTTCAGCCAATCAGCATTCGGCTAGCGGTCACATGGGTTTGTCATGTGACCGGAGTGCAGCCGCGTCACAACCCATGTGACCACTAGCCGAATGCTGATTGGATGAACTGCAAGGTCCTTTTCCCCATCTTCTCCCGGTGGTCTCGGAGGTCCTGTAACAGCCAGAGGTCTTCGGTACCGGTCCCGGTACATAAGGTACAGGAGTACAGGAGGTGAGTATTAATGTTTATTGTTTTTAACCCCTTAGATTAACTTTTAGGGTACTTTTGTAGTGTATCTGTATAAATACACTGCAAAAGTACAGGTTACTACTCGGACTCGCTGGACTCGCAACGAGTACCGAGTCTCGGACCCGGACTCGTTAGAGTCCAGCGAGTTCAAGTATTTCAGGATTCGCCCATCCATAATTACTGCCAATGGATGAGCTTCAGTCCACAGACAGGAATAATAGCCAAGTCAAAATCTGGGAGGTCAGGAAAGGGACAAAATTAGGATCTGATACTGTAATCATAGGGCTGGGTTAAAAGCAAGGTATAAAATCATGAGGCAAGAGAAGTGTCCAAAAACAGGCCAAAGTAAAACAGGAAATCTCTAATCAAGACAGGGAAGCCAAAAGCTATTTCTTACGGCTTGCAGCAGAAAGCTGAAGGTATTAATGGGGTGTGGTGCTTTCCAATAGGCTGAAGCTTAGGTGTTAA
The DNA here is from genome assembly GCA_033576535.1 of Allobates femoralis. Classification (NCBI taxonomy): domain Eukaryota; kingdom Metazoa; phylum Chordata; class Amphibia; order Anura; family Aromobatidae; genus Allobates; species Allobates femoralis. Next base: position 520,528,273 of record JARQOC010000003.1, on the reverse strand, counting down.
TGACTTCAGCTGGGCAGTTTGCACTGACACATCCACTCTGACAGACTGTAAAGCAATGCAGGTCCCAGACACTCTAATTTTAGTGGATGGGGTTGTGTTGCACTCACCCAAATTCTGGTTCTAACTTCTCTATCACCAGCACCACGTATAGTGTGAATATGCCTGGTGACAGAAGAAGTCAATAGGACATACACTGGTGGGTGTGACAATAAGGAGGACATTTTAAAAGAGTAAGGAGCAGTGTATCTGTGAATACAGCTCTGAAGTGAGGTTAAACACTTATAAGAAACCAGAAGCACAATTTGCTTCTCTAATTGTTCTATAACACATTTTTCTCTACTCTTTTTAACAAATGTTCATAAGTAGCAGCAGCAGCAGCATGGAGGACTTTCTACAAACCAGCAGCATAATTTTTTTTCTGCTCCTCTTTATACGTGGTTATTCCAACCTCTTCTTAGTCTTCATTTATAGATCACAGAAAAAAAAAAAAAAACAGTATAACAAAACGTGTGGAAGTACTCTGCTGTAATGAATAGTAATAAAAAGCAAGTGCTAGTAAAAAACAGTATTAAAACAGGGTACTTAGTTAATACGTTTTTGCAAAAAAGTACGTAAGCCGTTCTACGTCTTCAACGTGACCCATATCAGAACGGTCCTATCTAAATTAATTTAAAACCTGATCCTGTATAGTATACCTCATGGATGCAGGGTGAAGAAAGGCCAGAGTCCAATATGGACCCTGTTTTTATACTGTTTTTTACTAGCACTTGCTTTTTATTACTATTCATTACAGCAGAGTACTTCCACACGTTTTGTTATACTGTTTTTTTTCTGTGATCTATATATTTGGTGTGAGTGAACGTGTCTTACACACCCGTTCACATTGTGCCCTGGCTCAGCTGCAGTTTTCTCATTATTCAGTCTTTTAGTAAGACAGGGAGTGCCCCACCCCCCATTCTGAGCCAGGCACAGAAGCCATCTGCTACTCTGTGTCCATATTGGACTCTGGCCTTTCTTCACCCTGCATCCATGAGGTATACTATACAGGATCAGGTTTTAAATTAGTTTAGATAGGACCGTTCTGATATGGGTCACGTTGAAGACGTAGAACGGCTTACGTACTTTTTTGCAAAAACGTATTAACTAAGTACCCTGTTTTTATACTGTTTTTTACTAGCACTTGCTTTTTATTACTATTCATTACAGCAGAGTACTTCCACACGTTTTGTTATACTTTTTTTTTCTTGTGATCTATATATTTGGTGTGAGTGAACGTGTCTTACCCACTCGTTCACATTGTGCCCTGGCTCAGCTGCAGTTTTCTCATTATTCAGTCTTTTAGTAAGACAGGGAGTGCCCCACCCACCCCCCATTCTGAGCCAGGCACAGAAGCCATCTGCTACTCTGTGTCCATATTGGACTCTGGCCTTTCTTCACCCTGCATCCATGAGGTATACTATACAGGATCAGGTTATAAATTAGTTTAGATAGGACCGTTCTGATACGGGTCATGTTGAAGACGTAGAACGGCTTACGTACTTTTTTGCAAAAACGTATTAACTAAGTACCCTGTTTTTATACTGTTTTTTACTAGCACTTGCTTTTTATTACTATTCATTACAGCAGAGTACTTCCACACGTTTTGTTATACTGTTTTTTTTTTCTGTGATCTATATATTTGGTGTGAGTGAACGTGTCTTACACACCCGTTCACATTGTGCCCTGGCTCAGCTGCAGTTTTCTCATTATTCAGTCTTTTAGTAAGACAGGGAGTGCCCCACCCACCCCCCATTCTGAGCCAGGCACAGAAGCCATCTGCTACTCTGTGTCCATATTGGACTCTGGCCTTTCTTCACCCTGCATCCATGAGGTATACTATACAGGATCAGGTTTTAAATTAGTTTAGATAGGACCGTTCTGATATGGGTCACGTTGAAGACGTAGAACGGCTTACGTACTTTTTTGCAAAAACGTATTAACTAAGTACCCTGTTTTTATACTGTTTTTTACTAGCACTTGCTTTTTATTACTATTCATTACAGCAGAGTACTTCCACACGTTTTGTTATACTGTTTTTTTTCTGTGATCTATATATTTGGTGTGAGTGAACGTGTCTTACACACCCGTTCACATTGTGCCCTGGCTCAGCTGCAGTTTTCTCATTATTCAGTCTTTTAGTAAGACAGGGAGTGCCCCACCCACCCCCCATTCTGAGCCAGGCACAGAAGCCATCTGCTACTCTGTGTCCATATTGGACTCTGGCCTTTCTTCACCCTGCATCCATGAGGTATACTATACAGGATCAGGTTTTAAATTAGTTTAGATAGGACCGTTCTGATATGGGTCACGTTGAAGACGTAGAACGGCTTACGTACTTTTTTGCAAAAACGTATTAACTAAGTACCCTGTTTTTATACTGTTTTTTACTAGCACTTGCTTTTTATTACTATTCATTACAGCAGAGTACTTCCACACGTTTTGTTATACTGTTTTTTTTCTGTGATCTATATATTTGGTGTGAGTGAACGTGTCTTACGCACCCGTTCACATTGTGCCCTGGCTCAGCTGCAGTTTTCTCATTATTCAGTCTTTTAGTAAGACAGGGAGTGCCCCACCCACCCCCCATTCTGAGCCAGGCACAGAAGCCATCTGCTACTCTATGTCCATATTGGACTCTGGCCTTTCTTCACCCTGCATCCATGAGGTATACTATACAGGATCAGGTTTTAAATTAGTTTAGATAGGACCGTTCTGATATGGGTCACGTTGAAGACGTAGAACGGCTTACGTACTTTTTTGCAAAAACGTATTAACTAAGTACCCTGTTTTTATACTGTTTTTTACTAGCACTTGCTTTTTATTACTATTCATTACAGCAGAGTACTTCCACACGTTTTGTTATACTGTTTTTTTTCTGTGATCTATATATTTGGTGTGAGTGAACGTGTCTTACACACCCGTTCACATTGTGCCCTGGCTCAGCTGCAGTTTTCTCATTATTCAGTCTTTTAGTAAGACAGGGAGTGCCCCACCCACCCCCCATTCTGAGCCAGGCACAGAAGCCATCTGCTACTCTGTGTCCATATTGGACTCTGGCCTTTCTTCACCCTGCATCCATGAGGTATACTATACAGGATCAGGTTTTAAATTAGTTTAGATAGGACCGTTCTGATATGGGTCACGTTGAAGACGTAGAACGGCTTACGTACTTTTTTGCAAAAACGTATTAACTAAGTACCCTGTTTTTATACTGTTTTTTACTAGCACTTGCTTTTTATTACTATTCATTACAGCAGAGTACTTCCACACGTTTTGTTATACTGTTTTTTTTCTGTGATCTATATATTTGGTGTGAGTGAACGTGTCTTACACACCCGTTCACATTGTGCCCTGGCTCAGCTGCAGTTTTCTCATTATTCAGTCTTTTAGTAAGACAGGGAGTGCCCCACCCACCCCCCATTCTGAGCCAGGCACAGAAGCCATCTGCTACTCTGTGTCCATATTGGACTCTGGCCTTTCTTCACCCTGCATCCATGAGGTATACTATACAGGATCAGGTTTTAAATTAGTTTAGATAGGACCGTTCTGATATGGGTCACGTTGAAGACGTAGAACGGCTTACGTACTTTTTTGCAAAAACGTATTAACTAAGTACCCTGTTTTTATACTGTTTTTTACTAGCACTTGCTTTTTATTACTATTCATTACAGCAGAGTACTTCCACACGTTTTGTTATACTGTTTTTTTTCTGTGATCTATATATTTGGTGTGAGTGAACGTGTCTTACACACCCGTTCACATTGTGCCCTGGCTCAGCTGCAGTTTTCTCATTATTCAGTCTTTTAGTAAGACAGGGAGTGCCCCACCCACCCCCCATTCTGAGCCAGGCACAGAAGCCATCTGCTACTCTGTGTCCATATTGGACTCTGGCCTTTCTTCACCCTGCATCCATGAGGTATACTATACAGGATCAGGTTTTAAATTAGTTTAGATAGGACCGTTCTGATATGGGTCACGTTGAAGACGTAGAACGGCTTACGTACTTTTTTGCAAAAACGTATTAACTAAGTACCCTGTTTTTATACTGTTTTTTACTAGCACTTGCTTTTTATTACTATTCATTACAGCAGAGTACTTCCACACGTTTTGTTATACTGTTTTTTTTCTGTGATCTATATATTTGGTGTGAGTGAACGTGTCTTACACACCCGTTCACATTGTGCCCTGGCTCAGCTGCAGTTTTCTCATTATTCAGTCTTTTAGTAAGACAGGGAGTGCCCCACCCACCCCCCATTCTGAGCCAGGCACAGAAGCCATCTGCTACTCTGTGTCCATATTGGACTCTGGCCTTTCTTCACCCTGCATCCATGAGGTATACTATACAGGATCAGGTTTTAAATTAGTTTAGATAGGACCGTTCTGATATGGGTCACGTTGAAGACGTAGAACGGCTTACGTACTTTTTTGCAAAAACGTATTAACTAAGTACCCTGTTTTTATACTGTTTTTTACTAGCACTTGCTTTTTATTACTATTCATTACAGCAGAGTACTTCCACACGTTTTGTTATACTGTTTTTTTTCTGTGATCTATATATTTGGTGTGAGTGAACGTGTCTTACACACCCGTTCACATTGTGCCCTGGCTCAGCTGCAGTTTTCTCATTAGTCTTCATTTAGTAGCTGTAATCTGATCCCTTAATGAACTGGCAAATCATCCTGAACAAAAAGTATTTTACTTGTCTTTCAGAGTGATTAAGTGGCTCATAATTGGAGAAAGTAGGATATTTATCTGATGAGATATATTGCAAAGTTTCTTATATTTCTTTGAACTTTTTATTCATGAAAAGTTTGTGAAAAAACACTGACCATTTAAATTTTAAGATGCAAGTGTGAAAAAAGCAATGCATGAAATAAATGTGACCACTTTTGTTTGTAGCACAGTTTTTGCCAACTGTTTCTTCATGACAAGGTCAATTTTGGCAGGCATTGCCATATGTGATTACATATGCTGGACACAGATTTAAATGAAACTAAGGTAGGGAAATAAGTGAGTCATTATTCATTATTCTTCTATGTGGTAACACTCACAAGTACACTGCTAAAAGAGTATTGAAAACTTGCTAAAATTAATTCACACAGTTTCTGCTCAAACAAAGTAACACTAATCTTGTTATATAAGAGACATATGTAATCATTTTAAGTTAAACTAGCTTTTAACACTATTTTGAATAGCATTATTAATATGTACTACAATGGCCTAAATTTACTTAGTCTGGTGTTTTTTACCTGACGTATACTTTGTGTTCTGTAGAGAACATGCTACTGGTCACTTTCCAACTTAAGCCAGTAAGGTTCACATGATTTGGAGGCATTGTGTATTGAATCGAGTGCCTCCGGGCCTGCGGGTGCACACAGTTAGACTGTAGCCGCCCTGTACTCACGATCTGCGGTGGGTGCAGGGCGGCTTCTCGCCGCATTCAGCTGATAGTGATCTCATTCAACTCCGCAGCAACCCACACCACAGGTGAAAACATGCTGCTGAGGGAAGAAGCATAGTGAGTATGGGATTTCTTGACATTCCATCCAATATGCTGGTACTATACAATGCAGCGTTTTGGATGCAATGGCAACACACTGCGTCCAACACACTGCAATTCCTGATCGTGTGTAAATACGCTAACAAGAAAAAAGAAGGAACTGCCTAAATGTTACACATCCTCACTGTCATCATTTTATTGGAACTGATTATGGCATAAACAACTTAAGGCTGGGGTCACACTTGGCATGAGGTTTTTTAGTGCCTTAAAAAAACGAATGCGTCTTTTTCATTTCAGCATGCATTTTTTAAGGTGTCTGATGGCACCCTGCGTTTTTGCATGCGTTTTTAAAACAGCACCCAAAAATAGTGCATGCACTATTTTTTGGTGCTGTTTTAAAAACGCATGCGTTTTTTAGAAAACGCATGCGTTTTTGGATGGTACTAATGTACCATGCGTTTTTGATGTCAGCTAATCACATAATTGCAAAAATGCACACAAAAACGCATGATACTATCACACATGCATTTTTGCTATTTAGACATGCGTTTTTGCTATTAGGGCATGTGTTTTTTAACATGGGGGCCTATGGGTGCGTTTTTACATGTTTTTTTTTAAAATGCAGGTCTCCAAAAACTCATGAAAAAAACGCAAGTGTGACCCTAGCCTAAGAAAGGATCTCTTAAATAGATCGTACCCAACAAAAAATCATTTTTTACTTTCATTTTACATACCGTATATACTCGCGTATAAGCCGAGTTTTTCAACCCTAAAATTGGGCTGAAAAGTCCCCCCTCGGCTTATACGCGAGTCATACCAACCATCAGTATACAGGTGCCCCCACATCAGTATCCAGGCCCCCCCCCCTTGCTCCGCAAACCTGTAAAGTAAGATCATTATACTTATCACTGTCCTGTCGCCGCCGCCATCGCGCTCCTCAGTCTTCATCCGGCTTCTTCCGGCTTCCTCTGGTCGGCGCAGACAATGACGTCATTGCCTGCGCCGACCAGAGGAAGCCGGAAGACGCTGGATGAAGACGGAGGAGCGCGATGGCGGCGGCGGGGATGGCGGCAACAGGACAGTGATAAGTATAATGATCTTACTTTACAGGTTTGCGGAGCAAGGGGGGGGCCCTGGATACTGATAGGGGGGCACCTGTATACTGATGGGGGTGGCGGGCGGGCTGCTGTATACTACCTCTGGGGCTGCTGTATACTACCACTGGGGCTGCTGTATATACCTCTGGGGCTGCTGTATACTACCACTGGGGCTGCTTTATACTACCATTGGGGCTGCTGTATACTACCACTGGGGCTGCTGTATACTACCACAGGGGCTGCTGTATACTACCACTGGGGCTGCTGTATACTACCACTGGGGCTGCTGTATATACCTCTGGTGCTGCTGTATACTACCACTGGGGCTGCTGTATACTACCACTAGGGCTGCTATATACTACCACTGGGGCTGCTGTATACTACCACTGGGGCTGCTATATACCTCTGGGGCTGCTATATACTACCACTGGGGCTGCTGTATATACCTCTGGGGATGCTGTATACTACCACTGGGGCTGCTGTATATACCTCTGGGGCTGCTGTATACTACCACAGGGGCTGCTGCATATACCTCTGGGGCTGCTGTATACTACCACTGGGGAGGCTGCTGTATACCACACTGCTGGGGTCTGTATATACCACTGGGGAGGCTGCTGTATACCACACTGCTGGGGGCTGTATACTACCACTGGGGAGGCCTGTATACCACTGGGGGGGCCTGTATATCACACTGCTGGGGGCTGTATACTACCACTGGGGAGGCCTGTATACCACTGGGGGGCCTGTATACCACACTGCTGGGGGCTGTATACTACCACTGCGGAGGCCTGTATACCACTGGGGGGGCCTGTATACCACACTGCTGGGGGCTGTATACCTGTGCTGGGGTCCACCCTTGGCTTATACACGAGTCAATAGGTTTTCCCAGATTTTGGGGACAAAAGTAGGGGGTTCGGCTTATACACGGGTCGGCTTATACACGAGTATATACGGTAATTAAATGCATTCTCGTGAAGCAATCAGTCATCTCAGAAACCCTAATGTTGGAGACTTTTTCTCTTTACCATACTCTAGAAAAGAGATGAGGTTGAGATGTGGCTGCATATAGAGCAGAAGTAAATTGAAAAACTATTGAATGTTTAACAACCTAATATGAACTACAAATAATGCAGTTTAAACACCACTATCTTGTCTCCTATCTAGAGAGCCAAAATATAGTGCAGGGAGCTTTTGTCCGCTGTAAGTCCAAAAAGTGGAACCATTAACTATCACATTTCAATACGTCGTAATATAGTGTCAAAATGTTGTAATGTCTACAATGAAAATATCCCTTTACATTTTACTGAAGTCCTTGGAATTTATAAGTCAAATGATCTTTGAATCAAAAATATAGTTTCCTAGTGACATGTGAGCTGATTTCATAGCGTTTGTGTCAAATGTTTAGGAAGTGCTGAGCAAGGCAAATTCAGACAATTTGTAATTTGTTTTATGTGAATAAACTTGTGTGTAAAGTCACATAAAATGGCTGCTAATACTAAACACATTGCAGAATAATGCATGAGTTTAAACTCATTACCTTGGACAGGCATTCTCATTTATCCATCACAAAGTGTAACACAGCCAACCAGAAGGGACTATCATAGCATGAATAAAAGCGGAAGCAAGGAATATAACAACCATTTTGTTGTGAATCTAGATATTGAGATGAGGTCACAAGTGAAAGCTTAGCCATAGATGTAGGGAAGGAATATCATTAAACACTGAAGAACTGTACTGATAAAGTATAACAGCACAGAAGAGCAGGAAGGATTCATACTTGAAAAGCGAACAGTTTCTTACACATTTTAAATGTAAATTGTAGCCTTTAGAGTACTTTTGGTTTTTCAAAGTCAGCATCTGGTGAATTGGAAAAATTCAAATGTAAAACCTTGCACTCAAATAAACTGGAACTAAAGCACAAATTGGGTCTTATCCCAAAACCATATTAAGTTAGGGTAGAGAAGAAAGGTTCTCATCTTGGAAGGGCTGTGAAGGAATGATTATACTCAATCTGGATTGTCCTTATCTCCCGTAACTCAACTCATTATGTGCCAAAAGATCTCAAAATATATGGGGGCAGTGCAGGACCTGTGCTGGATACTGTGTAAAGGTGCTGTCACACATAACGATTGCTCCAACGATCCCAACAGCGATAACGACCTGCCGGGATCGCTGGAGCGTCGTTACCTGATCGCTGGGGAGCTGTCAAACAGGCAGATCTCCCCAGCGATCAGGCCATGGGAGCCACCTCCGACATCGCTCCCTGCTTAGCGCTGCCTTATAGGCAGTGCTAAGCAGGGAGAATGCTGGTAACTATGATAAACAGCGGGGTATCCAGGCAGCGCGCGCTGCCTGGATACCCGCTGTTTATCATAGTTACCAGCATTCTCCCTGCTTAGAGCTGCCTGTAAGCAGGGAGAACGCTGGTAACTATCATAAACACCGGGTATCCAAGCAACGCGCGCTGCCTAGATACCCGCTGTTTATCATAGTTACCAGCGTTCTTCCTGCTTACAGGCAGTGCTAAGCAGGGAGGACGCTGGTAACCATGGTAAACGCCGGATATCTAGACAGCACGCGCTGCCTGGATACCCGGTGTTTACCATAGTAACCAGCCCTGTGAGGTCACAGATCGCTGGTTTCTTGCAGTCACACGCAGCGATGCGTGCTGACCAGCGGGAAACCAACTATCTAAAAATGACCCACAGCACTTTGCAGCGATCAGCGACCTCACAGCAGGGGCCTGATCGCTGCAAAGTGTCACACAGAACGATATCGCTGGAGAGATCGTTGTAACGTCACAGTTACAATGAGCTCTCTAACGATATCGTTATGTGTGACTGGGGCTTAACACCTTCCTGTGGAAAGATGAATATAAAAGGTGCACAACCAAATCTCTAATACTTTATCTATGCAGCTTTCCACAGGCAGGTGTTAAACAATGTCAGGCACATGTTTTGCTCTGTTTCCATTTATTCTCAGGCCTGCTTTTACATAGCGGAGTGAATTACTAGAGATAGGCTCCACCTTGATTGGGTACACCTTGTCGCAGTGGGATGGCGTTTATATGATTTTTATGTTTTTACATGTGATGCTAGTTGTTTACTCACTGTAGTAGTGTTTCTACACATTGTTTATATTCTAGGTTATATAAATTCCTTAAAATAGCCTAGCTATGTGACGACTGATATCTGAAGACATAACATCTCAAGGTATGGTTTATAGGTACTGTTTATCTCAGTGGAAAGCTTAATAAGAACCTGTCACCTTCATAAATTCTATATATTTGCAAATATAGGGGTGATCAAAAGATCAAAAGTTAAAAAGTGTTTAAAACGTGCTCCGCAGGCTTTCCTTAAGTGGACACTACACGGAGAAAATGAAGTCATATTCTACCTGCAGTCTCTCCTTCCCTTCATTGGGGTGGTGCAGAGAAGTGAAAATATTTTCTCAGAGGGAAAAAAACACATTGTAACATAAATGAAGCCCCCTGTATAAAATATAAATTTTATTAAAATGAATTAAAAGTACCACAAAGACATATATTACAACTACTGTAGATACACCATAAACAAACTGGCAGAGAGGAAATGGGTCTTAAAGAGGACCTGTCTTACCCCTGGTGCATGGCAAACTAAATGCAACACTGAATGCAACATGTCTGCTGCATTCAGCGAAGGGGCCCCCCCATGTCTCTAGCCCCCCTGTAAGCTTTAAAAAAGACTTAGAAATGTTACAGTTAAGAGGTCATCTTGGTTGGATCTTATTAAGAGGTCCTGGCTGCTGGCACAGTGCTCCCTGCCTTCTCCTTGTGTATTCCACCCCTCTATGTGTCTACTGCCGCCTCCTCTTCTGCTGGATCTGCCCTCCTCTTCTGCTCCTGATGTCACAAGGAGCAGGAGCAAAAGAAGAGGGCAGACCCAGAAGAAGAGGAGGCAGCTGCCGACACATCGCGGGGTGGAACACATAAGGAGAAGGCAAGGAGGATTGTGCCAGCAGCCAGGACCTCTTAACAAGATACCACCCAGGGGACCTCTTAACTGTAAGGTTTCTAAAATCATTTTTAAAGCTAACAGGGGGGCTAGAACCATGGAGAACCCCATCCCTGAATGCAGCCTACATGCTACATTCAGCCTAATTGACAGCCTGATTGACAGTCTGTATGTGCTGGGCACGTTGGCAACTAATGTGCCATGGAATGATTATAGAGCACTCACTGCTTAGTGGTGACTGTAAAAGCTCCACGCACTACAAAAAATTATGTTGAATAATCGACGCAAACAACTGCAGAGAGAATATAAGTAATTTTTTCCCTGTAGCTACTGCTCCTGTTTAGCCAACATGTAAGTGTTTCTTTTACCAGGAAATTACTATACCTACAGGTAAAAAGCATTTCTGGAGGTGACAGATTTGCTTAAGTAAACAAAGTTTTTTTCTACAAATTAATCATCTTAAATAATTGTAAATAGTAATGGCTTACAAGATACATTTACACATTCATCCATACGGAAAATTGTATTAAAAATAAATTTACAATTTACAGAGCCCACTAAATTTCAAACCTTTTTGGGTGTTCTCCTGAATGATACTAAACACGGAAAAAATATAGCATACATTTGGAAGTTGACTTAATGTTCTATGTAAATCACACTGAAAATGTCAGATCTCCTAAATATTTTTATAGTCACACTTCATCATATCTTAATTTGCCATCCATCCCTAAAATGTAATAGGTATAACAACACATTTATTTAATTGCCCTTCTCCAAGCAGCCTTGCAGACAGTTCTGTTGCGCAATAGAATATTCCGTTATAGAGCGACCAGTCGTATTAAAAACTGATATCATACTTATCATGTTTGCACTGTTGCATATTTAATTTTGCTGACTTGCTACAAATGAGTGATTGTACAGTTCATTTAAGTAAGAGTGAAATGGATGTATTAGCAAAGCAAAATATCTTTCAGTTCTTTCAGTATATAGTCCTGCTGTCATTTGATATTAATCAATAACCTTTTTAGGGAGATTGGAGTGCTGGCATTTTTACACTGCTGAGTCAGTGTAAGACTTATATTTAAATGTTCTTTATACTGAATTATCTTAATAGAGAGATGAAATCAATATCTGGTCGCTTGGCATAAAAACCGTTTTATTTATAATATAGAAAAATATGCCTCTTAAAATAGCATAAGGCGTTGTTACATTTTTTACTAAAAAAGTAAAACCAAAATAAAGCAATTATATATTCTAATGTATGATCTAATGAAAACCACTTATCTAACATTAAAAAAAATAAACAGTTACGAGGATCACTTAATAATCATTTAATAAGCACCCAGACTACAGGTTGCTGTCAAGATGCTACGAGAAGTACCCTATTCTAATGCTATGTACTTTAACGTATCTCGTAACTCTAAACGTCAGCAATGTCCAATTTCATCTGTAAGCTTACAGCACTTCTTTCTCTCTTTCAGTAACCTATTTAGACAAGTGTTCAAGTGATGGACAGCAGCTCTGATGTGTGTAAGGTGAGTCCACTGTGGTATGTTATGGTATTGATCTATTTTATGCATTTCTTTGACCTGTGTCACCATTATATCATTTTTTTTTTGAAAGCTATCTATACTCCTATGCTTGAGAATTGATTTTTTTCTTATTCTCTCTTCAATGTTAGGATATATATAAGCACTTGTATCTCCAGCTTCCTTTGCTTTTTAAAGCAATGCATAATATATATTTCACATTTGATTATAAGCATTAATTTGTTTCTTTGTGGAAACAAAATCTCCAAGACAGTCTATTACCCCTCTGACATGTCTTTTGTAATAAAAGTAAATCGATTTGGTCCAGTGGCCACATGAGTATTCCATAGCCACCAGATGAAAACCTTTCTACGTGCCACCATTCTCAGTGTCTTTTCTGATTAGAAGACCCAGTGCAAAGTCATTGATACGCAATTAAATCACTAATCAGATGAGGTATTGTGAGGACCAGGAGGTGATCATAAAAAAATTACATGACCACTAGACCAGGGACCTTTCAATAATTTGGCTGATTTCTCGTTTGCAAATCTTATCAAATAACATCTCTAGATCATATTTTTGGGAAATATGTATTGTGTCATTCCTCTGAAAACACTGACAACTGGGAGTTACTATTAAGTGATGAGTCCCTACACATTCTAAAACTTTCCAATTAGGATTGGAATTATTAAATTATGAAAGAGAACATCCCATCCACAAGGGGTATAGCAACAACAAGGGGCCAATACATGAAAGTTTTTAAGACAGAAAATTGGGATAAAACAACTTTTTTTTTTAGTTTGTTTTCACACCACTTTGAAATACCTCCACCAAAATAGGCCGAGCATGGCAGGAGCCAGCCCATCATATTCATGAATATTGCCAGTGTTTATCCAGTCCCTGAGTGCAGTAAAATTCTATTGGATGGTGGTGGAGGCCATTGAAAAGATGTGCCAAGTTAATTACCGTAAGTGGTGAGCTCCTCTTGAAGACTTGTGTGTCTGCATGCCCCTCATTATATTGGTCTAAAAAATGCCAGTCTCAATTCTCAATTTATTGATAAATTTGTAGGAGAAAAAAGGGGATGGCACAATGCAAATCCTAATGGCCTACTCCAACTTGTTAATATGTGGATTATCAAAAAAGTACGCTATAAATGTATGATAAAGTGCCTTAAAAGAAAATTCTGCCTCTTAACTTTTCCACATTTTTACATATTAAACGCAAATATATTTTATTGCAATTTTATTTGATATACAAACATAAAGAAGCAAGTATTTGTTAAGTGTAAGGGAAATAGTACATGGCGCTACGCTCTGTAAAAATAGGCATTGCCTATATATTTTAAGATCCAAGGACTAACAGTCATATGTATATTTTTAACCATTCAATTGTGGTTTTGGCTGTTTAGAGTCGATATGCGGGTTGAGGGTGAACCTTCACCCAGTCTTAAGTCTTTTGCAGCCTATTAAAGGTTTTCCTCTAGTATTGCCCAGTAATTAGTTCAATCCATCTTACCAGCAACTTTGATCAGATTTCCTGTGCCTGTTGAAGAAGAGCATTCCCACAGCATGATGTTGTCACCACTATATTTGTTGGTGGGAATGTTGTTTTCATGGTGATGTACAGTGTTAGCTTTAAATCACAGATAGTATTTTGCATTTAGCACATAAAGTTCCAGTTTGGTCTCATTTGACCAGAGCTCCTTCTTCTACATTTTAGCTGTGTCCCCTGCATAGCTTTTTTCAAACTAAAAATTAGAATTGTAATGGCTTTTTTTCAACATGGCTTACTTCTTGCCACCCTTACATCTATGCCAGGTTTGTGGAGTATATGGCTTGTCGTTCTCCTGTACACAGATTCCACCACCAGAGCTGTGGATCTCTGCAGCGTCTCCAGAGTGAACATGGACTTCTCGGCTTCATTTCTAATTAGTGCTCCACATGCTTGTGAAGGCAGTTTATTTGGGGAGACAGTTTTAGTTTGCAGTTGTGCTATACTCCTTCCCTTTTTGGAAGAAGGACTGAACAATGTTTTGTGAGATGTTCAGAGCTTGGATTATTTTTTCATATAACTTGGTCCTGCTTTATTTTTCTCCAAAAATTTATCCCTGTACTGTCTGGTGTGTTCCTTGATTTTTTAACACTGTTTTATCACCAATGTTTTCAAATAAACTTCTGAGGATTTCATTTATATTGAATTGAATTTAGGAAAATAAAAATGATTTATCATATAAAGCAAGAGAATCTTCAAAGCATAGATCAAGACACAAAACATATGAACCTGATTAAATAAAAACTTCTGAGGTCTTTGTAGAGCAGCTGTAGTTCTACTGAAAAAATTACAATAGTTCACTCAGGATTTTATTTAGGGGTATCAGACTACAGGTGGATGAATAGAAATGCATGTAACAGTTTTCAGATTTATATTTTTTAAATATTTAGGAGCCATGTACCAGTTCCATTACACATCACAAGTATTTGCTACTTTGTGTTGATATATCACATAAAATCCCAATAAAATACATTTTAGTTTGTTGGTGTAATGTAAAAAAAATGGAAAAGTTCACAGGGTATGAATACCTTTTCAAGGCATTGTACTTCTGGGTCTCACCAACAGTATTTACATTTATCTAGAAAACAGTGCCCAAATGTATGCTGCTGTCACTGGAGACAGCATGAATCACGACTCTAAGCCATCACACATGTATGGCATATCCTGCAGATATGTCAAAATCATACATTATACAAGAAGCGCGATAACAGAAAACTCTAATATTACCGTATATACTCGTGTATAAGCCGACCCGTGTATAAGCCGACCCCCTACTTTTGCCCCCAAAACCTTGGAAAACCTATTGACTCGTGTATAAGCCGATGGTGGACCCCAGCACAGGTGTACAGCCCCCAGCAGTGTGGTATACAGGCCCCCCCAGTGGTAGTATACAGCAGCCTCCTCAGTGGCATATACAGGCCCCAGCAGTATATACAGCAACCCCAGTGGTATACAGGCCCCAGCAGTATATACAGTAGCCCTGGGGGTATACATAAGCCCCCAGGGGTTATACAGCACCCCCAGGGGTTATACAGCAGCCCTCAGGGGTTATACAGCAGCCCCCGGGGGGTATACAGCACCCCCCAGGGGGTATACAGCACCCCCCAGGGCTTATACAGCAGCCCCCAGGGGTTATACAGCAGCCCCCAGGGGTAATACAGCAGCCCCCAGGGGTAATACAGCAGCCCCCAGGGGTACACAGCAGCCCCCAGGGGTATACAGCAGCCCCCAGGGGGTATACAGCGGCCCCCAGGGGTATACAGCCACCCAGAGGGGTACACAGCAGCCCCCAGGGGTATACAGCGGCCCCCAGGGGGTATACAGCGGCCCCCAGGGGTATACAGCCACCCCCAGGGGTACACAGCAGCCCCCAGGGGTATATAGCGGCCCCCAGGGGTATACAGCCACCCCCAGGGGTACACAGCAGCCCCCAGGGGTATACAGCAGCCCCCAGGGGGTATATAGCACCCCCAAATGCTGACACTTGCCCCCCTTGTAAGGGCCCCCCCCCCGCTGCTTATCTTACCATCCCGGTCTTCTGCACAGCGCCGCTTCTCGGTGCTCCGTTCTCCATGCTCCGTCCTCGCTGCATACGGGATCCCCGGCCGTCACACGGTGACGTCATATACCTGCGATGGCCGGGGATCCCGGATGTAGCAGGACGGGAGCATGAAGAACGGAGCACCGAGGAGCGGCGCTGTGCAGAAGACCGGGATGATAAGATAAGCAGCGGGGGGGGCCCTTACAAGGGGGGAGAGTGCCAGCATTTGGGGGCATATATGCACTGCTTCCCCTGCCACTAATTGACAGGGGGAAGCAGTGCATATATAATGAGTGGCCCCACGTGACGGGGCCGCTCATACAGCAGCCTCCCCCGCCTCCTCCAGCCTCCACAGCCCCGGACACAGCCCCCACCACACAGCCTACCGTATTGACCCGTGTATAAGCCGAGTGGGAGACTTTTCAGCCCAAATTTTGGGCTGAAAAACTCGGCTTATACACGAGTATATACGGTATGCATTTCCTAGAAGCAATATACAGTCTAAGCTATCGTGTGGATGTTTTGCTCTTACAACCTTTTCTTTTTTTGTCTGGACATCAGAAATATGCAATGACCAACATGCCGGACGTTAATGAGAACTGGTAAGGTTTGAGCCACTAAACTTACACAACTAGAGTTATAGTAAGGGCCTTTTCACATCAGCGGTAATCGCTGATCGTGGCAGTTGCAGTGAAAAAACTGCAACTGCCGCGGTTACCGCATAACGGCCGCACATGCGGTTCACTTGCAGCCTGCCCCATGCAATGTTTATGGGGCTTGCGGTAAGTGTGCGGCAGGTGCGGCAAGTGCGGTTTCGGCACTTGCGGCAGATGCGGCTGCGAAAAAACCACGTCTGACCGCGTTTTTTTCGCGGCCGCATCTGTGGCAAGTGCCGAAACCACAACTATGCCACACTTGCCGCACCTGCCGCAAGCCCCATAGACATTACATGGGGCTTGCCGCAGGTGAACCGCAAGTGTGGCCGTTATGCGGTAATCGCGGCAGTTGCGTTTTTTTCACTGCAACTGCCACGATCAGCGATTACCGCTGATGTGAAAGGGGCAGAAAAATTGGCAGATAATAAAATCCTTACCTTGCTGTCTTTAACACGTTTATATTAATATGTTAAAACCAAAAGGAGCTAACAGAAGAAAAAAAACAGTCATTTTAGTTTTTAAAAATGTAATATTAACCTCTTCACCCCTAATGATTTTCTGATTTTCATTTTAGTTTTTCTCTCTCCTTCTTCCAAGAGCCATGACATTATCATTGTTCGTATAAGGGCTTGTTTTTTGCAGGTGAGTTGTACTTTTGAATGACACCATTAATTTTACCATAGAGTGTGCTTGAAAATGTGAAAAAATTCCAAGTGCGGTGAATTTGCAAAAAAAAGTGCAATTGGGATTTTTTTTTTACAATGTTCCATTATATGGTAAAACTGACCTGTCAGTATCATGCCTCAGGCCGGTAAAATTTTGTAGATGCCAAACATAACATTTCATCTAAGGCTGGTTTCACACTACGGATTTTTTAAATCCGATGTTGTCCGATAAAAATGGGACAGCATCGGACCGATTTTGGGCCCCATGCAGCCCTATTGGCATCGGACCGAATCGGATGTGCACTAAATGCCATCCGATTTGGTCCGATCCGATTCTGTCCGATTTTTTTATCGGTGCAAAAATCGGAGCATGCTCCGATTTTTGCACCGAAAATAAAATCGGACCAAATCGGATCGGACCAAATCGGATTGCATTTAGTGCACATCCGATTTGGTCCGATGAATTTAGCATGGGGCCCTATGGAGCAGAGTCCGAGGAAACATTGGATGTCTCCTCGGACCCGATTTTACTGTACTGAACATGCTCAGTACAGTAAAAATGCTCCAAACTGGAAGGCAGGGGTTAAAAAAAAAGTTTATGCTCACCTCTACCCGAGCCCCCGCCGTCTCCCGCCGGCTCCTGCAGGCTCCCGGTGTCTGCAGAGGTCTTCTGCTTCTGTACAGGACCTGCGGTGATGTTGCAGTCACGTGACCGCAGGTTACCATGGTGTAACCTGCTGTCACATGACTGTGACATCACCACAGGTCCTGTACAGATGAAGAAGACCTCTGCAGACACCGGGAGCAGGCGGAATACGGCAGTAGACGGCGGGAGATGGCGGGGGCTCGGGGAGAGGTGAGCATAAACTTTTTCTTTTTTTTTTAGGACCGGAGGCTACGATTTAATGCCGGAATTGGATGCCTATTTGGCATCCGATTCCAGGCATCAGAAGGGAGCCGATGCTGTCCGAATTTATCGGACAGCATCGGCTCCCTTCAAAATCGTAATGTGAAAGTAGCCTAAGTGGTGAAAAAAAAATTGAAGTTTGTAACAAAAAAGAATTGAGCTTTTGTTACCATTTTCCACGACCAGTAGCGTCCAATTTTAAATTAAGTACTTTATATTTTGATAGATCGGGCATTTTTGAATGCAGCCAATACCAAGTATGTCTTATCATTTTTATAGTTTTATTTGCAATGGGGCAAAAAGGGTGGTGATTTCAACTTTTAGGTTTTTTTTTTTATTTTTTTAAACTCTTTTTTTACACTTTTTATACATTTCATTATGCCCCTTATGGTACCTGAAACTGCATAGTCTGATAACTTCTGCTGTTCAGAGCAATACTTTTGTTTCTAATGATAAACATTTTTGGGGGGATCTGCAGTTTTGATCGCCCGTTATTGCATTTTATAGCAATGTTGCGGCGACCAAAAAAAAAGAATTTTGGCGTTAGGACAATTTTTTCCGTTACAGAGTTTACAGCTCTCATTAACGGATTTAATATGATGATAGATCGGGCAATTCTGAATGCAGCGATACCAAACGTGTATTTTTTTTTCTTTTAATACTTGTATTGTGATTGGGGTTAAAGGGGGGTGATTTGAACTTTTATATATATATTTTTTACAGGTTTTTAAAAACTTTATTTTTTCATTCATTCTTATTTTTACACTGCCTCTTTAAGAGGCACCTTGCTGCACAGTCCGATCGCTTCTGGGAGATACAGATGAGCTGCAGCTCATCTGTATCTCCCAGAATCGCGGACCTGTTGTGGTTGGCAGCGCCTGTCAACCACAACATGGAACTGCGCTCTGACAGCATCCGGGGTCTAGTCAGGACCCCGGGCTGTCACGTGAGCGCTGGAGATCATAGGATAATTTCGCGAGATCTCCAGAGCAGGCGGGTCACAGCGCTGATCACATCAGCTGAGATGTCGGCTGTTTGATGTGAGCTCCGCGCCGGAGCTCACATCAAACACCCCTTACCAGCCCATGACGTTGTACAACATCATCGGTCGGGAAGGAGTTAAATTAGTAGTGAATTGAAACTGTGATGATCTTACAACCAGAGCCTAATTCAGAAAGTCAACCTGTACGATGACTCACTATAATGATAGCAGGAACTAGTGACACTGAACATGTCGCGAATATGTACCATCACGTGCTTAGATAACAGGTGTAAAGAAATATGCTGTCAGTATGGTGTCAAAAGCACGTATTTAAAAGGTTATGCAAAGGGAACAGCATACAGATTAGCTAGTAAGAAGCAGAAACATTTCTATGCTATTGTTTTTCAGATATTTTACATAAAAATGTCTTACTAGGTGTAAAACAAAATTAGCTTAAGGTGCATAATATTATAATCACCATGAACATTAATATATACAGTATATATATACTATACTGTATATAAATATAAATACATATATACAGACATATATATATATATATATATATATATATATACGGTACATATACTGTTTATACAATAATTAGGCAAGTGAGTGTTTTGGCCAGATCATCATTTTTATACATATTTTGCAACTTCAAGCTGTATAAACTTGAATGCTTATTGAATGGAAGAGATCAAATTATGTGCATTTGTGTAATGAAGGAAGGTGTCCAGTGTACATTTTGGGACATGATTAGATATCAAAGTCAAACATCAGAATAATGTCAGTTTGAGACTAAGTAACTTGTCTGATAACTGACTTTGACATCTGATTTTTATATGACTAACTAGTAAAAAGGCCCGATGCTATCGCATCGGGAGTGGGGTGACATGAAGATGGGGTGCGAGCTGTGTGGCATTGGGGCCAGCAACTGTGAATTGACCCTGTGGGGTATCAGGAGGGGCAGTGTGGGGAGTGAGGGCATGTGGGGGGGTAAGAGGGGTGAGCAGGGGCAGTGTGGGGAGGTGAAAGGGATAAAGAGCGGCAGTGTGGGGTGAGTGGGGGCATGAGCAGGGGCAGTGTGGGGGATTGGGGGGGTAAGCAGGGGCACTGTGTGAAGTGATGAGATACAGGGGGTAAGAGGAGTGAGCAGGGGCAGTGTGGGTGATTGTGGGCAGTTGGGGGGGTGAGAGGGGTAAGCAGGGTGAGTGGGGGGGTAAGCTGAAGCAGTGTAGGTGAGTGGGGGCAGTGTGGGTGAGTAGGGGTAATGAGGGGCAGTGTGGGGAGTGAGTGAGGGCATAGGGGGGAAGAGGAGTGAGCAGGGGCAGTGTAGGTGAGTTGGGAGGGCTATGGAGGGTCAGTGTTGTTGAGCAGGGGAAGTGTGGGTGATTGGGGGGTAATGAGGGGCAGTGTGGTTGTATATATTAGCCCCGCTGCTGCTCCTGTAAGCTTAGTTGAGGAGGGGGGGTGGTGGTAGCTGACTGCAGGGTCGGCGGGCCTGCAGGCTGCAATGAGTGTGGCGGCCGCCTGAGAGCGGGAGAGGCAGCGGCGGGCAGCGTGAGTGATGAAGGGGTCCGCAGATGGTGGCGGCGGCCCCTTCAGTAATCGCGCTCCCCCTGGCTGCGGCGGGCGGCATGTGAGTGGGAGAGGCAGTGGCAGGCAGCGTCAGTGATGAAGGGGGCCACAGATGGTGGCGGCGGCCCCTTCAGTAATCGTGCTCCCCCTGGCTGCGGCGGGTGGCGGGCGTGGATGGTGCAAAGAGAGTGCGCCGTCGCCGGCAAGTCAGCGGGGGAGGCAGCACCGTGCGGGGGGGTGTGGCGACGGGAGGCTGGAGGCAGCCGCTGGCAGGCTGCGCCATAGGTGTAGTAATATGGCGGCGCTTCCAGGGTAGCAATAATCACCAGTTTTGCGCACGCGCCCTTGCTCCATAGCGGCACAGTGGCCGGAAGCGCAAAACTGGTGATTATGTATAGAGATAAGCGACTTTGGCATCTGACTTTGACATCTGAATATTAAATCTGACGTTGATATCTGACTTGGAAACCTGACTTGGATACCTGATTTTGATATGTGATTTTGACATCTGAGTCTTGCATCTCACTGAAGCTGTGGTCACACATACAAATCCATTTTTCATAGTGTTACGTTTATCAAATCCGTTTTTTGGGGAGTGCTTTTTGAGCCTCCTGTGCTGCTCTGCGTTTTTTGGACTAAGCCATTTTTTGGCAAAAAATGCTAGTAAAAACGGATCCGTTAACGGATGGTGCCTATATATGCCATCCGTTAACGGATCCGTTTCCTATAGGGCCCCATGTTACCAAAAAACAGTATTTTTTTCCAGCACCCAAAAACATTGCTTGCAACGTTTTTTGGACCCTGGGAAGAGTTCTTCAAAAACAGAATAACCCATAAAGTGCCCCATCCATTAACAGACTGTCTTTTGGACTTAGAAAAAAAAATGCCAACATTTTTCCCAAGAACGTTCCCAAAGCAAAAATGGATTGGCATGTGTGACCACAGCCTATAATATGTAACTTTGAAATCTGACTTTGTTATCTGACTTTGACATTTGAATCTGATATCTTACTTTAACATCCCAATGTAATATCTGACTTTGACACCTGACTGATATGTTACTTTGGGTGACAGGACAATTGTGTACAAGATAATTGTGTACGGACAATTGTGTACAGACAATTGTGTACAGGGCAATTGTGTACAAGGACAATTGTGTACAAGGACAATTGTGTACAGGGCAATTGTGTACAAGGCAATTGTGTACAAGGCAATTGTGTACGGACAATTGTGTACAAGGCAATTGTGTACGGACAATTGTGTACAAGGCAATTGTGTACGGACAATTGTGTACAAGGCAATTGTGTACAAGGCAATTGTGTACGGACAATTGTGTACAAGGCAATTGTGTACGGACAATTGTGTACAGACAATTGTGTACAAGTGTGTACAAGGCAATTGTGTACGGACAATTGTGTACAAGGCAATTGTGTACGGACAATTGTGTACAAGGCAATTGTGTACAAGGCAATTGTGTACGGACAATTGTGTACAAGGCAATTGTGTACAAGGCAATTGTGTACGGACAATTGTGTACAAGGCAATTGTGTACGGACAATTGTGTACAGACAATTGTGTACAACGCAATTGTGTACGGACAATTGTGTACAGACAATTGTGTACAAGTGTGTACAAGGCAATTGTGTACGGACAATTGTGTACAAGGCAATTGTGTACGGACAATTGTGTACAAGGCAATTGTGTACAAGGCAATTGTGTACGGACAATTGTGTACAAGGCAATTGTGTACAAGGCAATTGTGTACGGACAATTGTGTACAAGGCAATTGTGTACGGACAATTGTGTACAGACAATTGTGTACAAGTGTGTACAAGGCAATTGTGTACGGACAATTGTGTACAAGGCAATTGTGTACGGACAATTGTGTACAAGGCAATTGTGTACAAGGCAATTGTGTACGGACAATTGTGTACAAGGCAATTGTGTACAAGGCAATTGTGTACGGACAATTGTGTACAAGGCAATTGTGTACGGACAATTGTGTACAGACAATTGTGTACAACGCAATTGTGTACGGACAATTGTGTACAGACAATTGTGTACAAGTGTGTACAAGGCAATTGTGTACGGACAATTGTGTACAAGGCAATTGTGTACGGACAATTGTGTACAAGGCAATTGTGTACAAGGCAATTGTGTACGGACAATTGTGTACAAGGCAATTGTGTACAAGGCAATTGTGTACGGACAATTGTGTACAAGGCAATTGTGTACGGACAATTGTGTACAGACAATTGTGTACAACGCAATTGTGTACGGACAATTGTGTACAGACAATTGTGTACAAGTGTGTACAAGGCAATTGTGTACGGACAATTGTGTTCAAGGCAATTGTGTACGGACAATTGTGTACAAGGCAATTGTGTACGGACAATTGTGTACAAGGCAATTGTGTACGGACAATTGTGTACAAGGCAATTGTGTACGGACAATTGTGTACAAGGCAATTGTGTACGGACAATTGTGTACGGACAATTGTGTACAAGGCAATTGTGTACAAGGCAATTGTGTACGGACAATTGTGTACAGACAATTGTGTACAAGTGTGTACAAGGCAATTGTGTACGGACAATTGTGTTCAAGGCAATTGTGTACGGACAATTGTGTACAGACAATTGTGTACAAGTGTGTACAAGGCAATTGTGTACGGACAATTGTGTACAAGGCAATTGTGTACGGACAATTGTGTACAAGGCAATTGTGTACAAGGCAATTGTGTACGGACAATTGTGTACAAGGCAATTGTGTACAAGGCAATTGTGTACGGACAATTGTGTACAAGGCAATTGTGTACGGACAATTGTGTACAGACAATTGTGTACAACGCAATTGTGTACGGACAATTGTGTACAGACAATTGTGTACAAGTGTGTACAAGGCAATTGTGTACGGACAATTGTGTTCAAGGCAATTGTGTACGGACAATTGTGTACAAGGCAATTGTGTACGGACAATTGTGTACAAGGCAATTGTGTACGGACAATTGTGTACAAGGCAATTGTGTACAAGGCAATTGTGTACGGACAATTGTGTACAAGGCAATTGTGTACAAGGCAATTGTGTACGGACAATTGTGTACGGACGATTATTTACAGACAAGTATAGGGAAAACAAAAAATTAAACGTCCAAAAAAAGGAAATACTTTATTCATCATTGATTTTAACGTAAGATTGCTTATTGAATAACAGTTTCAAAGCTTCTTCTATTCTTATTCTACAAATATTGCTGGTCTTGTCTATCGTGCCTGCATGTTGCTGATCGCTCGTAGATACCGCAGCTTGTCTCCTTGATTGTGATAATCAGCCACTTTCACACGCAGTCGTTCAGCTAGCTGGACATACTTG
Source organism: Allobates femoralis (assembly GCA_033576535.1). Lineage (NCBI taxonomy): Eukaryota > Metazoa > Chordata > Amphibia > Anura > Aromobatidae > Allobates > Allobates femoralis. The sequence continues at coordinate 520,504,367 of JARQOC010000003.1, read as the reverse complement.
CTTCGTGGATGCTCAACATTCAGTACCTCAGCATTCTGGGCTGTAAGTCTATGAATTGCCATGTCACTAATGAGTCCGTTGAACAGTTTCCACACGGTAGGATGAGCACAAAGAAAGAGTGCTTGTAAGGCGTTATGAAACCCCTCGCAGCAATTCGTGGTCTTGGGGCAGAGGCCAAAGCGTCAGCATAATGATTCCAGACCTCTGGAGTAAACCTTGCGTTTCGAAAGCGTCCACCTACTCCTGGCCCCCTAACGTAGGTATGCTCAAAGTAGGAGAGGAGCTGATTGGTAGCATCATCATCAGGGAAGATTTGGGCTAGTTCGTCATACCTTGCACTTACTTCGGCTGGTGGGACAAACGCCAAGGAGGCCAAAGATTTTACCTTGAGATTGAACTCTCCATCCTCAGCCTCAAATTCAGCCTTTAGGCCCAGCTCATTGACATTTCGAATAATGGACTGGCTCAGATGAAAGAAGCAGCCAGAAATCGCTGCAGCTGGAAACTCATCTTGGAAAGCTGACATTGCTGCCATCTCAAAGTCAAGAAGAATTTTCTGGGGATTTGCACCTGGCATCAACCCTTTGAGCGCCGTGATCATTCGACGATAGGTTGGACCAGTCTTGTTTGGCAGCAGGCAGTAGATCAGGGGAGGATAGGAGTTGCCGACTTTTGCATGGAGAGAATACAGCTGAAAGAACATGGTTGGCACCACCTTGAACGTTCCATCGCCAAACCATGTCTCTCCTCTTTCGAAATAAGGCAACAGTTCATTGCTACCAATGGCAAGAATCCTGTGGGGGTCATCTCTTGCAGAGTCATATAAAATGATGTCGCTGTATTCCTGGGGGATAGCAAAATTGATGCTTTGAGGAGGAGTCAGCATGGTGTTTGCTCGCTGCCTGACCCGACGTGTATTTCGCTCAACGTCACTTCGCTTGGGCATTCGAGACAACACGTCATCAGACCTGTCTCGAAGAACCTGTCCAACAATGCTTCTAGTAGATGCTTGAGAGCTGATTGCTTCTTGCCTCAGAGCAGCCATTGTAGCTCTGGCTTCAGCTTGAACTGGATCTGCAGAGTGACTGTGCTCAGTCGGCTGTTTAACAATCGCGGCTCCAGATGTGTGCATGCGTGCGGGACACTTGAATTTGTTGACTTGCCTTCACCGCCATTCTTTGATGCTGTCATCACGTGTCCTGTGCAGGATATACTCGTGTCCCCCAAGCCTAAGGACATCTTTGTCTTTTTCAGACTTGCTCATAGTAAAAGTCATGGTGAAAGTTGCAAGGGGTGAGTAATGAAACTGAAAGTAAGCGTCATTGTGAAAGTGGCCTGTACAAGTGGCCTGTACACAAATAATTGCCTTGTACACAATTGTCCGTACACAATTGCCTTGTACACACTTGTACACAATTGTCTGTACACAATTGTCCGTACACAATTGTCCGTACACAATTGCCTTGTACACTATTGTCCGTACACAATTGCCTTGTACACAATTGTCCGTACACAATTGTCCGTACACAATTGCCTTGTACACACTTGTACACAATTGTCTGTACACAATTGTCCGTACACAATTGTCCGTACACAATTGCCTTGTACACAATTGTCCGTACACAATTGCCTTGTACACAATTGTCCGTACACAATTGTCCGTACACAATTGTCCGTACACAATTGCCTTGTACACAATTGTCCGTACACAATTGCCTTGTACACAATTGTCCGTACACAATTGCCTTGTACACAATTGTCCGTACACAATTGTCCGTACACAATTGTCCGTACACAATTGCCTTGTACACACTTGTACACAATTGTCTGTACACAATTGTCCGTACACAATTGTCCGTACACAATTGCCTTGTACACAATTGTCCGTACACAATTGCCTTGTACACAATTGTCCGTACACAATTGTCCGTACACAATTGTCCGTACACAATTGCCTTGTACACAATTGTCCGTACACAATTGCCTTGTACACAATTGTCCGTACACAATTGCCTTGTACACAATTGTCCGTACACAATTGTCCGTACACAATTGTCCGTACACAATTGCCTTGTACACACTTGTACACAATTGTCTGTACACAATTGTCCGTACACAATTGTCCGTACACAATTGCCTTGTACACAATTGTCCGTACACAATTGCCTTGTACACAATTGTCCGTACACAATTGCCTTGTACACAATTGTCCGTACACAATTGTCCGTACACAATTGTCCGTACACAATTGCCTTGTACACAATTGTCCGTACACAATTGCCTTGTACACAATTGTCCGTACACAATTGCCTTGTACACAATTGTCCGTACACAATTGCCTTGTACACTATTGTCCGTACACAATTGCCTTGTACACTATTGTCCGTACACAATTGCCTTGTACACAATTGTCCGTACACAATTGCCTTGTACACAATTGTCCGTACACAATTGCCTTGTACACAATTGCCTTGTACACAATTGCCCTGTACACAATTGTCCTTGTACACAATTGTCCTTGGACACAATTGGCCTGTACACAATTGTCTGTACACAATTGTCCGTACACAATTATCTTGTACACAATTGTCATGGAACCGTTACTTTGACATCTGTCTTTTTCATGTAACTTTAATATGTGACTTTGATTTCTGACTTTGATAGGTGACTTTGATATCTGACGTTTTCATCTGATATCTGACTATGTCAACTGACTTTTGATATCTGACTTTCTTCACAAATTTGAATGAAACCAAAGGCCCAGTTCCACACACAGATAATTCTGCAGAGATTGCTCGCAGATCTCTGGTTGCAGTGAAATCATGGACACATTGTTACATTTGTACACGGTCACAAAATGTAACAATGTGTCCATGATTTCACTGCAACCAGTGATCTGCGAACAATCTCTGCACAATTATCTGTGTATGTAACCTGGCCTTAAGAATGTCAGATATTAAAAGTCAAACATCACTTGAGTTTGTGAGCTATCCAGACACAATTTTATACAAAATAATAATGTTGCTCTCCTGTTCCTGGAATTAAAACTCAGAATCACTGATCAATGGGGCAGAAGCCTTACCATTCAGTCATAGACTTAAGTGATACTGACTGGAAATTTTTCCTGGTTTATGAGATTAACTATTCAAATACTCAGGGTGTCTGAAAGTCATTGGGATTAACATTCTGATGTGTGTAGAAAGTCAGATATAAAAGTTAAACATCAAGGTCAAACATCATTTGAATTTGACTTGGAGGAGGTCAGTGTGAAATCTGATTCAGTATATGTTGGCATTGGAAATCTCATAACCAAATAGAATACCCATTTCTCTTTAAATGAGTGAATACCTCATTGGTAAATTTGCTGGTTAACAGATAGAGAGTTTTGGGCTGAAGTCTCAGTAGAGTACAGTGAACCCTTTTGTTTAATTGTTATTATCCTTTCAAACCAAATCTATATGTGACACAGATCGCTTAATATTAAGCTATAGGTTAATTGTTTATTTGATTAAATATTTAGGAAGTCATACCTAATCAGCAAATAATAAAAAAGGTGTCAAAGTTAGTTGTCAAAGTAAAATGTCAAACTCCGATATCAAAGTCTGATGTAAAAGTCAGATGTCAAAGTCACATTTCAAAATCACCATCACTGGATTTTGTGTACCAGCCAGCATAATTTAATAATCAAAACTTGTTTCTGCTCCCAAGAATGAAACCCAGAAGCTTCATTCAATGAGACAGAAACATTACCATTCAGCCACAGGATAAAGTGATTCTTGTTGGTGATTTTAGTGTACAGTGTATAGTTTATTAGTAAATCTGCTTACTAGCCAGTAGGGATGAGCGAGTACCTTAATATTCATACTCGCTATACTCGCAACGAGTAGGTACCGGTACTCGCTACTCATTGCGAGTATAGCGAGTACGAATACTTTCGCAGTGTATCCGATTGCTGGACAAGGACCGGTAACTACCAGCCAATGAGATTGTCGGTAGCGATTTGGCCAATCAGATGGTGCCATGTCACAACTACGTCATCGCTAGGGGCCACCTGATTGGCCAGTTTGCAAGGTCCTGATAGTACATCTAGGACCTTGTCCAGCGATCGGATGCCTTCTCTGCCGGTCCTGGTGCAGGTGTCGGAAGGTGAGTATGTAAGTTTATTATTTTTTAACAACTTTTAATCACTTTTAGGCTACTTTCGCAGTGTATCTATAGATACACTGCGAAAGTATTAGCACTATTCGCTACTCCCGAGTACTCATAAGTACTTTGGAGAGTATCAAGTAGCCCGAATACCGCTACTATTCGGTGAATACCGAATAAAAGCGAGTATACTCGCTCATCCCTACTAGCCAGCAAAATTTTAAAATCTAAATATTTTTCTGCTCCCAGAAATAAAACCCAGAAGCTCCATTCAATGACATAGAAGCCTTACCATTCAGCCACAGGATAAAGTGATGCTTCTTGGTGATTTTAGTGCATGGTGTATAGTTAGTAATATCGCTTACAGACAGAGATAACTCCTTGTATGTCATAAGACATCTCCATGCCTATGATGTGTGCTTGCACGCCGAGCATGCATCTATCACTGCAGAAAAAGGATGAATTATTCAGTATTCATCCACCCCTAACAGGCAAGAGTGAAACAGTACTCTGTTCCTGGCTGTTAACCTGTTAAATGATGCTGTCAATCTTTGACTTTGACAGCAGCATTTAACACACACTTGCCATGGTGGGTGCTCTTCTGAGCCCCTATCGTCTTGATCGCAGAACACTGATTAGGTGTCATGACAGTCAGAGGTCTACTAAAGACCTCAGTTTCTGTCATCACAGTACTCTTGTGAAAGCCAGCCCCATGCCTGCGATTCATTGTAGTCTGTGCTTTCTTCTATATTCAGCAATACAATTCAGTGATAAGACTATAGCAGTTTCAAAACTCATAAGGGAACTATTAAATACAGTAAAAAGAGGAAGATAATATGAAAGTTAAAATCTTCCCCTTTTACCACATTAAAAATTAAGAAAGAAAAATACACATACATGGTATTACTGAGTTCATAAAAGTATGATCTATTAAAACATAAAATTAATTAATCCAATTAATGAACTACGTGATGAGATAAATATTGAAATGCCAGAAATGCAGTTCTTCACCACCACAAGAACAAAAAAAAGTAACAGGTGATTAAAACATCATACTGTATATACCCTAAGATAATATCAATAAAACATCAGCTTGTGGTGCAAAAAAAAGCCCTCACATGGCTTTATTGACTGAAAGAATAAAAAAGTTATGGCTCTGGAGTAATGGAAGGAAATAAACAATAGTGGAAAAATGAAAAATTGCCTGGTTCTTAAGGGGTTAGGCAATAGGTTCATTATGCCTGAATTAAATATCAATCCAAGATTTCAGAGGGAAATTTCAAAGTCAGATAGCAAAGTCAGATCTTAAAGTTAGATGTCAGAGTTAGATGTCAAAGGTATATATCAAGATCACATGTTAAAGTTACATATCAAATTCATACCTGTATGTCAAAGCCACATACCAAAGTCACATACCAAAGTCAGATGTCAGAGTTAGAAGTGAAATTCACATATTAAAATCATATAACAAAGTCAGATGTCAAAGTCACATACCAAGGTCAGATATCAAAGTCACATACCAAGTCCATATATCAAGGTAACTTATCAAAGTCAGGTATCAAAATCAAATGTTGAAGTCAGATTAAGATGTCAAAGTCACATATCATAGTCACATGTAAAATTCAGGTTTTAAAATCATATATTAAAGTAATATATCCAAGTCAGATGTCCAATTCACATATCAAACTCAGATATCAGATTCAGACGTAGAAATCACATATCAAAATCAGATATTAAAGTCAGATATTAGCTTCAGATGTCAAAATCAGATGTCATTGTAAGATATCAGATTCAGATGTCAAACAATTTCACATCTAAGTCAGATGTCAAAGTCACGTATCAAAGTCAGATATCAAGGTCAGATATCAGACTCAGATGTCAAAATCATAGATTGATTTCACATATTAAAAGATAGATGTTGAAGTCTGGCATCAGACAAAGATATTTAGTTTCAAACTAACATTAATCTGATGTTTGACGTTGATAATTGATCATGTCCTAAAAGGGACTCTGTCAGGGTGAGGCCTCAGGAGATCAACGCTCTTTATCAAGGATGTGCAGAATAATTAAGCCGCACATTTATCCTATGGTGCTCATGGTATCAATCTATTTTTGAAGTATGTAAAAACAAGTCATACAGTTAATCTACTATATAAAACCCGAAGGCCACTTCCTGTGGAATCTGGCCAACTTCCGTGACGGCCTGCGCCCTGTGTCACAGACCGGAAACGGAAGTTCCAGACCCACGAGCGGTGAGCGCGTAGCGCTCACCGCGAGCCGCTGTCAAACCTGAATAGCGGCTCGCAGTGGGCGCTAAAGCGCCACCGCCACCCCCACACAGTGCCGTGTGCTCCCACCCAGGGCCGCACCGTCCACTGGACAGTGTGAGCCCTGAGTCCAGAGCGCCGGCAGCCAGGGGGAGCGGCATCACAGAAGGGGGCGGGGCCACCAACATCAGCGCCGCCCTCAGGAGAGACGGACGCTGTGGCACTGTAGGCTGCAGGGCGGCGGGGCCGAGCGGACGCTGCAGGGGCGGCGGCCCTCAGACCCGCCAGCACCCCCCCGCCCTCCGATCGGCTCCGGCGGCAGGGTGCCTAGATGCACCCTGAGTCCCACCCACATCCGGGAACCGGCCCGGCCCACACTCCGGTGTGCGGCCTCCGCCGGCACCGCCCACTCTCCTCCTCCATCTGGGACCACCATTCCGCCACCTGCCCCGCACACAGCCCCGCCGACAGCCCGGTGAGTGTTCTGCCCCACCAGCCTCCCCTCTCCTGTGCCCCCCAGCCTCCCCTCTCCTGTGCCCCCCGGCCTCCCCTCTCCTGTGCCCCCCGGCCTCCCCTCTCCTGTGCCCCCCCAGCCTCCCCTCTCCTGTGCCCCCCCCAGCCTCCGCTCTCCTCTGCCTCCGCTCTTCTCCAGCCTCCGCTCTTCTCCAGCCTCCGCTCTCCTCTGGCCTCCAGCCTCCGCTGTCCTCTGCCTCCGCTCTTCTCCAGCCTCCGCTCTCCTCTGCGCCCCAGCCTCCGCTCTCCTCCAGCCTCCGCTCTCCTCTGGCCTCCAGCCTCCGCTCTCCTCTGGCCTCCAGCCTCCGCTGTCCTCTGGCCTCCAGCCTCCGCTGTCCTCTGGCCTCCAGCCTCCGCTGTCCTCTGGCCTCCAGCCTCCGCTGTCCTCTGGCCTCCAGCCTCCGCTGTCCTCTGGCCTCCAGCCTCCGCTGTCCTCTGCCTCCGCTGTCCCCTGCCTCCGCTCTCCCCTGCCTCCGCTCTCCCCTGCCTCCGCTCTCCCCTGCCTCCGCTATCCCCTGCCCTCCAGCCTCCACTCTCCTCTGGCCTCCGCTCTCCTCTGGCCTCCGCTCTCCTCTGCCCTCCGCTCTCCTCTGCCCTCCGCTCTCCTCTGCCCTCCGCTCTCCTCTGCCCTCCGCTCTCCTCTGCCCTCCGCTCTCCTCTGGCCTCCAGCCTCCGCTCTCCTCTGGCCTCCGCTCTCCTCTGGCCTCCGCTCTCCCCTCTGGCCTCCGCTCTCCCCCTGGCCTCCGCTCTCCCCTCTGGCCTCCAGCCTCCCCTCTGGCCTCCAGCCTCCACTCTCCTGTGCCCCCCAGCCTCCGCTCTCCTCTGCCCCCCAGCCTCCGCTCTCCTCTGCCCCCCAGCCTCCGCTCTCCTCTGCCCCCCAGCCTCCGCTCTCCTCTGCCCCCCAGCCTCCACTCTCCTCTGTCCCCCAGCCTCCGCTCTCCTGTGGCCTCCAGCCTCTGCTCTCCTGTGGCCTCCAGCCTCTGCTCTCCCCTGCCTACGCTCTCCCCTGCCTCCGCTCTCCCCTGCCTCCGCTCTCCCCTGCCTCCGCTCTTCTCCAGCCTCCGCTCTTCTCCAGCCTCCGCTCTTCTCCAGCCTCCGCTCTTCTCCAGCCTCCGCTCTCCTCTGCCTCCGCTCTCCTCTGCCTCCGCTCTTCTCCAGCCTCCGCTCTACTCTGCCTCCGCTCTTCTCCAGCCTCCGCTCTCCTCTGCCTCCGCTCTTCTCCAGCCTCCGCTCTCCTCTGCCTCCGCTCTTCTCCAGCCTCCGCTCTCCTCTGCCTCCGCTCTCCTCCAGCCTCCGCTCTCCTCTGCCTCCGCTCTCCTCTGCCTCCGCTCTTCTCCAGCCTCCGCTCTCCTCTGCCTCCGCTCTCCTCTGCCTCCGCTTTTCTCCAGCCTCCGCTCTTCTCCAGCCTCCGCTCTTCTCCAGCCTCCGCTCTTCTCCAGCCTCCGCTCTTCTCCAGCCTCCGCTCTCCTCTGCCTCCGCTCTTCTCCAGCCTCCGCTCTCCTCTGCCTCCGCTCTCCTCTGCCTCCGCTCTCCTCTGCCTCCGCTCTTCTCTGTCTCCGCTCTTCTCCAGCCTCCGCTCTCCCCTGCCGTCCAGCCTCCGCTCTCCTCTGCCCCCCAGCCTCCGCTCTCCTGTGGCCTCCAGCCTCCGCTCTCCTGTGGCCTCCAGCCTCCGCTCTCCTGTGGCCTCCAGCCTCCGCTCTCCTGTGGCCTCCAGCCTCCGCTCTCCTGTGGCCTCCAGCCTCCGCTCTCCTGTGGCCTCCAGCCTCCGCTCTTCTGTGGCCTCCAGCCTACGCTCTCCCCTGCCTACGCTCTCCCCTGCCTACGCTCTCCCCTGCCTACGCTCTCCCCTGCCTACGCTCTCCCCTGCCTCCGCTCTTCTCCAGCCTCCGCTCTTCTCCAGCCTCCGCTCTTCTCCAGCCTCCGCTCTTCTCCAGCCTCCGCTCTCCTCTGCCTCCGCTCTTCTCCAGCCTCCGCTCTCCTCTGCCTCCGCTCTTCTCCAGCCTCCGCTCTACTCTGTCTCCGCTCTTCTCCAGCCTCCGCTCTCCTCTGCCTCCGCTCTTCTCCAGCCTACGCTCTCCTCTGCCTCCGCTCTTCTCCAGCCTCCGCTCTCCTCTGCCTCCGCTCTTCTCCGGCCTCCGCTCTTCTCCGGCCTCCGCTCTTCTCCGGCCTCCGCTCTTCTCCGGCCTCCGCTCTTCTCCAGCCTCCGCTCTTCTCCAGCCTCCGCTCTTCTCCAGCCTCTGCTCTCCTCTGGCCTCCAGCCTCCGCTGTCCTCTGCCTCCGCTCTTCTCCAGCCTCCGCTCTCCTCTGCCCCCCAGCCTCCGCTCTCCTCTGGCCTCCAGCCTCCGCTCTCCTCTGGCCTCCAGCCTCCGCTGTCCTCTGGCCTCCTGCCTCCGCTGTCCTCTGGCCTCCTGCCTCCGCTGTCCTCTGGCCTCCTGCCTCCGCTGTCCTCTGGCCTCCAGCCTCCGCTGTCCTCTGGCTTCCAGCCTCCGCTGTCCTCTGGCCTCCAGCCTCCGCTGTCCTCTGGCCTCCAGCCTCCGCTGTCCTCTGCCTCCGCTCTCCCCTGCCTCCGCTCTCCCCTGCCTCCGCTCTCCCCTGCCTCCGCTATCCCCTGCCCTCCAGCCTCCGCTCTCCTCCGGCCTCCGCTCTCCTCCGGCCTCCGCTCTCCTCCGTCCTCCGCTCTCCTCCGTCCTTGCTCTCCTCCGTCCTCCGCTCTCCTCCGTCCTCCTCTCCCCTCCGTCCTCCGCTCTCCCCTCTGTCCTCCGCTCTCCCCTCTGGCCTCCGCTCTCCCCTCTGGCCTCCGCTCTCCCCTCTGGCCTCCGCTTTCCCCTCTGGCCTCCGCTCTCCCCTCTGGCCTCCGCTCTCCCCTCTGGCCTCCAGCCTCCCCTCTGGCCTCCAGCCTCCCCTCTGGCCTCCAGCCTCCCCTCTCCTTTGCCCCCCAGTCTCCCCTCTCCTGTGCCCCCCAGCCTCCCCTCTCCTGTGCCCCCCAGCCTCCGCTCTCCTCTGCCCCCCAGCCTCCGCTCTCCTCTGCCCTCCAGCCTCCGCTCTCTTCTGCCCTCCAGCCTCCGCTCTCTTCTGCCCTCCAGCCTCCGCTCTCTTCTGCCCTCCAGCCTCCGCTCTCTTCTGCCCTCCAGCCTCCGCTCTCCTCTGCCCTCCAGCCTCCCCTCTCCTCTGCCCTCCAGCCTCCGCTCTCCTCTGCCCTCCAGCCTCCGCTCTCCTCTGCCCTCCAGCCTCCGCTCTCCTCTGCCCTCCAGCCTCCGCTCTCCTCTGCCCTCCAGCCTCCGCTCTCCTCTGCCCTCCAGCCTCCGCTCTTTTCTGCCCTCCAGCCTCCGCTCTCCCCTGCCTCCGCTCTCCCCTGACCCCTCCCTCCTCTAACCCCTCCAGTTTCTGCCTCCTCCCTCCTCTGCCTCCTCCCCCTCCAGCCTGTGCTGCACTCACTGCTGACCACTGAGCCACCGCACTCACTGCTGACCACTGAGCCACCGCACTCACTGCTGACCACTGAGCCACCGCACTCACTGCTGACCACTGAGCCACCGCACTCACTGCTGACCACTGAGCCACCGCACTCACTGCTGACCACTGAGCCACCGCACTCACTGCTGACCACTGAGCCACCGCACTCACTGCTGACCACTGAGCCACCGCACTCACTGCTGACCACTGAGCCACCGCACTCACTGCTGACCACTGAGCCACCGCACTCACTGCTGACCACTGAGCCACCGCACTCACTGCTGACCACTGAGCCACCGCACTCACTGCTGACCACTGAGCCACCCCACTCAGTGCTTACCACTGAGCCACCGCACTCACTGCTAACCACTGAGCCACCGTATACTCACAATTACTTTCACAGCACTCCCCTATTACTAAATAAACTATATATAGATTCTAGACTACCCGATTCTTTAGAATCGGGCCACCATCTAGTGACTTATAAAGGCTTGGAAAAAATTGTCTATCTATCTATCTAAGTTTTTAAACTTTTTTCTCATATACATATAGCTTGTTAGCAATTGTACGTCATTGGTAGTAGCTGAGTGCTGCAGAGAATTTTTTCTAGTTATCTATCTATCTATCTATCTATCTAAAAATAGAAAAATGAAACAGCACTGTTGTGCACAACGGGTGCAGAGACCACTTCACCGGTAATTATAGAGATGAAAAAATGAAAGGCAGCACTTCCATCAAATTGCCCATGTGGATTTTATTCGTCCTAGGACTGCAACGTTTCAGCTCCAAGCCCTGCTTGAGAAAGGCTTGGAGCCGAAACGTTGCAGTCCTAGGACGAATAAAATCCACATGGGCAATTTGATGGAAGTGCTGCCTTTCATTTTTTCATCTCTTTTTTCATATCTATCTATCTATCTATCTATAAAACAGAAAAAAAGACAGAAAATAAAAAAATAAGAATATTGAGTTTTTTGGAAAAAACGTAAGTTTTTAAATAGTTTCCTCATATATAAACCGCTTATTAGCATGTGTACATTTTTGGTAGTAGCTGAGTGCTGCAGTGATTTTTTTCTGGTTGTTATCTATCTATCTATCTATCTATCTATATCTATTTATTCATCCAGTGTCAGACTATATACCAAACATTGAGAATTTTACTGCAGTTGTATTTAGATATTCAGCCTTATCATGTTGTCATGCTGTAACTCAATATGCTATAAAGAGGTTTAATACACTCTCATAAGTTAGGATAGACACATCTGATAGCATTAAAATGACCATATTTGTGGAAAGTGCTATCATATCTCTTACTCATTCATTTCTCTAGAGTAAAAGCTGTCTATTCTGAAGAGAAATGGAATAATGCTTAATTGACAGATTGTTTTCATCTGCAATTCTAAATGGCCAGTTACAGTCCATACTTTATGACTGTGCCTCATATATAAACTGTACATAGATTGTAATACAAAAGAACTATTCTTGTTAATTTATTTTTTTGGGATATTTGACAGTTTTGAAAATGTGCAAAATTGGTTATTATCACTTGGCCTTAACTTGTAGCCATCTTCTGTTTGTTTTAGAACTGTTACTTATGGTATCTTTCTAGTTATAAAGACTATAGCATTGTTTAAGTCAATCAAATACAATGTCAATTATGACAAGCAATTGATGAAATCCTGCAATTTTTCAGACATCGTATTTACATATATACTTTATTGACATTGTTTACATAAAACACTTTACATACATTATTAGTTAGAACTATAGACAGGAAAGTACATGTAAAATATGTTCAACCTAACATAGGGTGGACCATTTATATGGATACACCTAAATAAAATGGGAATGCTTGGTGATATCAACTTCCTGTTTGTGGCACATTAGTATAATGGAGGGGGAAAACTTTTTAAGATGGGTAGTGACCATGGCGGCCATTTTGAATTTGGCCATTTTGGAACTTTATTTTTTTCAGTGGAAAGAGGGTCATGTGACACGTCAAACCTATTGAGAATTTCATAAGAAAAACAATGGTGTGCTTGGTTTTAATGTAACTTTATACTTTCGCGAATTATTTACAAGTTTCTCTTTGTTTACAGCCATTGACATGTCGCAGATGTTAACACGTGAGGAGAGAGTAGAAATTGTGTTGATGTCTGGTGAACACAGTACCCGGGTCATTGCATCAGATTTCAATGCAAGACACCCTGCGAGACCACCCATCTCCCTTGTTACAGTTTGCAAACTGCTTGCCAAATTTCGTGAAATAGGTTCAGTGCTGGATTTGCCAAAATGTGGGTGCAAGAAAACTGTCACTAATGAAGAAACATCAGTGGCTCTCCTAGGTTCATTCAGCTCTTGCTCACAGCGTAGCACTTGCAGCATGTCACTGGAGAGTGGCATCAGTTGAACATCCCTTCGGTGGATATTAGCTACTTACAAATGGCACCCTTACAAAATCCAGCTGCTGCAGCATCTCAATGGGGATAACCCAGATTGGCACACTGAATTTGCAGAATGGGCAAAAAAAAATTGGAACAGGATCTTCATTTTACACAGAACATTATGTTCAGTGATGAGGCAAACTTTTTTGTGAATGGTGAAGTTAACAATCAAAACCACCGCTATTGCTCTGACACTAACCCACAGTGCATAGATCCCTCCAAGACTGTTGGAACACAAAAATTGATGGTATGGTGTCAGGAAAAGATTAACTCTTTTCATTATTTTAAAAAGACAGCCAGAGCGGACGTACTTCTCCGCCCCCTGTTCATTCGTAAGGTAGCTGCAGAGAACTTTCTCTTGCTTCCTCCAACCAAGTATTTTACGACTAGCAATAAAACTCTGAGCTGAGCAGAATTCAGCTAGTCTAATCTAGTTTTGTCCTTGTGATATCCCTTTTTCTTAAGTCACCAACTTTTAACGTCAAATTTAATAAGACCCGTTCATGGCACAAATTCATAAATCATATTTTTGGAATATTTTCTTTTTTTTTATTATAATGGTATATCTTTTACAAATGGGAAACAATCAGAAACCTGGGAAATGAGTTCTGACCTTCCATGTATCCCAGATATATCATATTTGACATCAATATTCATGTAACTTCATGAGGGTAAACATGATGTACATATTTTGGACGTGGGTGTATCCAATCCAATGATATTAAAACCCAGGCCCCTTGTGAGGTAATCAAAGTGGGAGTTTTCTGGTTTTCTGCCACACATTACATAAAACCAAAGCATCCATTTGGGCCTCATTCCAGCCTAATGAAGGACATAGCAACACTCTATGTTATGAGGGCAGAATCCTAACCCATCTCCAGGGTGCCTTCCCCCCTGATATCTGCTGACAGCCACCATGTGGCACAGGTTTTAGTCTTTCTTATTTTAATTCCTTTTATTTTAATAACTGTTTTATGCATATATGTAAATTGTCTCTTTTGTAATATCTTGTATATCTTTTGTAAGCACTGCCAAATTTTTGGAGTAAAACTTTATCAATTTACTTAGTTTTGTTCTTCCTGTTTTATGACGAACTGATATGCATTAGGGATGGGCGAATCTACTCGCTAGGACTCGTTACTCGGCGAGTAGTAAGGGACTCGCAGGACTCGGTACTCTGCGAGTCTCCCAGTGATTACTCGCGAGTCTAATGCAAATCAATATCAATCCTAGTTTTGTCAGAAACGCTGACAAAACTACGATTGCCATTGTTTGCATTAGACTCGCGAGTAATCACTGGCTACTGTGCCAGTGATAGCAGGGAAACTCGCAGATAACTGCTGTTTCTTTGCGAGCAGAGTCCAGCTGTCTTCTCTGTGCAGCTCCAGGGTCCTAGAGCCCGCCTGCTGCCTGATGTAGCAGTGCTGAGATTGTTCTCAGTCTGCTCATTCCCTGTGTACAGACATGAATGTCTGTGCACAGAGATGATGTAGCAGTGCTGAGATTGTTCTCAGTCTGCTCATTCCCTGTGTACAGACATGAATGTCTGTGCACAGAGATGATGTAGCAGTGCTGAGATTGTTCTCAGTCTGCTCATTCCCTGTGTACAGACATGAATGTCCGTGCACAGAGATGATGTAGCAGTGCTGAGATTGTTCTCAGTCTGCTCATTCCCTGTGTACAGACATGAATGTCTGTGCACAGAGATGATGTAGCAGAGCTGAGATTGTTCTCAGTCTGCTCATTCCCTGTGTACAGACATGAATGTCCGTGCACAGAGATGATGTAGCAGAGCTGAGATTGTTCTCAGTCTGCTCATTCCCTGTGTACAGACATGAATGTCTGTGCACAGAGATGATGTAGCAGAGCTGAGATTGTTCTCAGTCTGCTCATTCCCTGTGTACAGACATGAATGTCTGTGCACAGAGATGATGTAGCAGAGCTGAGATTGTTCTCAGTCTGCTTATTCCCTGTGCATAGACATCTATATTTATGCACAGGGGATGTAGCAGAGAGGACATCGCGTTTTGGACTGCGTCGGACGGAAGAGGATTTTTTTAATTAAAGATGGAGTCCCTAATGGCTTTTTTTTTTATTTCTAATAAAAAATTTTCCTTGTGTTGTGTTTTTTTTAAAACAATTTAATAGAAATTCATGGTGGTCATGTCTAATATTGGCGTGACCGCCATAAATTTCGGGCTTAGGGCCAGCTGATAATACAAAGCTGGCCCTAACCTCTTTATTACCCAGTGTGCCACCGCTACCAGGGCCGCTGGAAGAGCGGGGTTCAGCGCCAGAGGATGGCGCTTCAATGAACGCGCCATCTTCTGGGGCGGCTGCGGGCTGCAATTTGCAGCGGGGGGTGCCCAGAAAGCTTGGGCATCCCTGCGCTGCGGATTCCAGCCCCCAGCTGCTTAGCTGTACCTGGCTAGACATAGAAATTGCGCGGAGCCCCACGCATTTTTTTTTAATTATTTCATGAATTTCAGAGTCAGAGTCTCAGAGTCAGAGTCTCAGAGTCAGAATCTCAGAATTTCATGAAATAATTTAAAAAAAATGCGTGGGGCTCCGCGCAATTTCTATGTCTAGCCAGGTACAGCTAAGCAGCTGGGGGCTGGAATCCGCAGCGCAGGGATGTCCAAGCTTTCTGGGCACCCCCTGCTGCAAATTGCAGCCCGCAGCCGCCCCAGAAGAAAGCGCGTTCATTGAAGCGCCATCCTCTGGCGCTGAACCCCGCTCTTCCAGCGGCCCTGGTGGCGGTGGCACGCTGGGTAATAAAGAGGTTAGGGCCAGCTTTGTATTATCAGCTGGCCCTAAGCCCGAAATTTATGGCGGTCACGCCAATATTAGACATGACCGCCATGAATTTCTATTAAATTGTTTTAAAAAAAACACAACACAAGGAAAATTTTTTATTAGAAATAAAAAAAAAAGCCATTAGGGACTTCATCTTTAATTAAAAAAATCCTCTTCCGTCCGACGCAGTCCAAAACGCGATGTCCTCTCTGCTACATCCCTTGTGCATAAATATAGATGTCTATGCACAGGGAATAAGCAGACTGAGAACAATCTCAGCTCTGCTACATCATCTCTGTGCACAGACATTCATGTCTGTACACAGGGAATGAGCAGACTGAGAACAATCTCAGCTCTGCTACATCATCTCTGTGCACAGACATTCATGTCTGTACACAGGGAATGAGCAGACTGAGAACAATCTCAGCACTGCTACATCATCTCTGTGCACAGACATTCATGTCTGTACACAGGGAATGAGCAGACTGAGAACAATCTCAGCTCTGCTACATCATCTCTGTGCACAGACATTCATGTCTGTACACAGGGAATGAGCAGACTGAGAACAATCTCAGCTCTGCTACATCATCTCTGTGCACAGACATTCATGTCTGTACACAGGGAATGAGCAGACTGAGAACAATCTCAGCTCTGCTACATCATCTCTGTGCACAGACATTCATGTCTGTACACAGGGAATGAGCAGACTGAGAACAATCTCAGCTCTGCTACATCAGGCAGCAGGCGGGCTCTAGGACCCTGGAGCTGGCAGCCTGTACAGAGGAGACAGGATCTTATCTGTGCGAGTCAGCGATTACTTACAAAGTAAACGAGCAATGCAAATAAATGACACAACTAGGATTGCTTCAGGCTGAAGCTTCCGACACACATCTGCGATTTGTAAATCTCACACTACTCGCTATTACTCGCTTCCCCATTCATTAACATTGGACTCGCTAGACTCGCAACGAGTAGCGAGTCCTGGGCTCGGACTCGCTAGAGTCAAGCGATTCCGAGTAATTTAGGATTCGCCCATCACTAATATGCATCCCTGCTTTTACACGTTACCAAACAGGTTACTGATCCACCTGAAAGAGATCGGTGGTGGCAGCATAATTTTTTGTATTTATGCGATATTGTAGGTCTGAGGGTGACTGGATTTAGGTATATATACGTTCTTGGCAGGAACTGGTGGCATATATACATCCCGTCACATCACGTGCCACAGTAGACGACATAAAATAGGGCAGCTGGGCTCCATTGCTTATTCTCTGTCAATACCGTGTTTGGCCAGCAGGATAAGGGGGCATTAGAGAGCTGCATCCTGATTAAGTTTTCGTTACATATGGTGTGGTATATGGGGTACAAAGATAGTGGGGCCATTCTTCATCAATGGAAACCTCAATGCCACTAGATATCTGAAATTGCTACATTATGATGTGTTGCCTCCTTTATGCACTGAAGATGGCACATTCCCTAAGTTTTTCCAACATGATGGTGCACCACCACATTATGGGTTTCAGGTCCGATCAGTCCAACAGTTTCCTGGAAAGTGGATTGGTCGTCGTGCGCCAGTTGAATGACCACCAAGGTCTCCCAATCTGAGTCCCTTTGACTATTGTATTTGGGGTCATCTCAAGGCAATTGTTTATGCTGTGAAGATACGAGATGTGCAGCATCTGAAACAATGGATACTGGAAGCCTGTGCTAGCATTTCTTCTGTGGTGTTGCTATCAGTGTGTCAAGAGTGGGAGAAGAGGGTTGTATTGACAATCCAACACAATGGGCAGCAATTTCAACACATTTTATAAGTGGTCATAAACTTGTAAATAACTCATGAAAGAATAAAGTTATGTTAAAACCAAGCACACCATTGTTTTAATTATGAGATTCTCAATAGGTTTGATGTGTCACATGACCCTCTTCCCACTGAAAAAAATAAAGTTGGATCCAAAATGGCCAACTTCAAAATGGCCGCCATGGTCACCACCCATCTGGAAAAGTTTCCTCCCTCCCATATACTAATGTGCCACAAACAAGAAGTTGATATCACCAGAAGGTGTAAGTATATAAATGTCCCACCCTGTTTAATATATAAAATAGACAGCAGTTGCTGCATTGGGAAAGATGTACATATATGCAGTGAGAGTTCTTTCCCAACTACAAAGGTAGAAGCATTAGAGTCTAATGGTGGGTTTACACACACCAATCATTGTATCCAATATCTGAACCAATCTCTGGTTGCAGTGAAATCATGGACAGATTGCTCCATGTTGTACACAGCCACAAAATGGAACTATGTGTCCATGATTTCACTGCAACCAGAGATCTGTTCAGATATTGGATACAATGATTGGTGTGTGTAAACCCACCATAACATTCCCGAGCCTGAAAATTGCCAAATTCTTCATAATCAGCATCTGATGAAAGTGAGCATGGTACACACTCACGGGAACCATTATTTGATATATTGAAATAAGTTTTATGCAAGATCTAGTGCTATCAAGGAACATGATCTGGATTAACCCCTTCATGACCCGGGAATTTTTCGTTTTTCATTTTCATTTTTTGCTCCCCTGCTTCCAAGAGCCATAACTTTTTTATTTTTTCGGCAATATAGACATATAACAGCTTGTTTGCAGGACGAGTTGTACTTTCATATGCAATCATTTATTTTACCATATAATGTACAGAGAAATTGCAAAAAAATTCTAAATTCAGTGAAATTGAAAAAAAAGTGCATTGACACGTTTTTTTTTTGGGTATTTTAGTCGCCATGTTCACTATATGGTAAAACCAACATGACGAGGTGATGCCTCGGATGGGTACGAGTTCGTAGACACCTAACATGTATACCTTTACTGGTATCTAGGTGGTGAAAAAAAATTCAGAAGTTTGAAAAAAAACAAAAATGGAGTTTTTGCGCCATGTTCTGCGACCCGTAGCGTTCTCATTTTTCATGATCTGGGGCTGTGTGATGGCTTATTTTTTGTATCTTGAGCTAACGTTTCTAATGATACAATTTTAGGGGGATCCGCAGTTTTGATCGCCCGTTATTGCATTTTATAGCAATGTTGTGGTGACCAAAAAAATTGAATTTTGC
The DNA here is from genome assembly GCA_033576535.1 of Allobates femoralis. Taxonomy (NCBI): domain Eukaryota; kingdom Metazoa; phylum Chordata; class Amphibia; order Anura; family Aromobatidae; genus Allobates; species Allobates femoralis. The sequence goes on along the minus strand of JARQOC010000003.1, from coordinate 520,485,648 downwards.
CGTGTGCACCATTTTTCTGTTACGAAGTTCACGGCTCTCATTAACGGAATGAATAGGATGATAGATTGGGCGATTCTGAACGCGGCAATAACAAACGTGTATTTTTTTTCTTTTTTTAATACTTTTATTGTGAATGGGGGAAAAGGGGGGTGATTTAAACTTTTATATATTTTTTTTTTTACAGGTTTTTAAAAACTTTATTTTTCTATTCATTGTTAGTTTTACACTGCCTCTTTAAGAGGCACCTTGCTGCACAGTCTAATCACTTCTGGGAGATACAGATGAGCTGCAGCTCATCTGTATCTTCCAGAATCGCGGACCTGTTGTGGTTGGTAGCGCCTGCCAACCACAGCAGGAAACTGCGCTCTGACAGTATCCGGGGCCTAGCCAGGACCCCAGGCTGTCAAATGTGCGCCGGAGATCCCACGATACTACGGAGCAGGCGGGGAACAGCGCGTTCCCTGCCGTGGCCACCTTGGATCCCGCTGTCAGTGAATGACAGCGGGATCCAAGGGGTTAACAGCGCCGATCGGATCCCGGATCCGATTGGAGCGGTTAGCCCGACATCTCAGCTGATCACATCAGCTGAGAAGTCAGCTGTTTGATCTGAGCGCCACGCCGGAGCTCACATCAAACACCCCTTACGCGCCCATGACGTCCTCCTACGTCATAGGTCGGGAAGGGGTTAATATAAGTCATGGATGGTATTACCTTACTGTGTATGTGATGATGCAGATAGAAAACACATAGAAAGGGTAGGGGTGCA